>JANAVB010021599.1:375979-915646 GCA_029216955.1 Iris pallida
CGCAGCTCCGGTTCAGGCCGCTCCGGCCTAGGAGCCGCATCAGCAGCAGTCGAGGCCTGGTCAGTACTGGACTTCAAGAAGATGGTCTCTTGAGGGTTCAAGGGAACCGAGGGCATCCTTTAGGCCGATGACTGGCTAGAGGACGTAAGAAGAACCTGGAGCTGGCAGAGATCCCGAAGAGGCTGTGGATATCAGCAACGGCGAACCAGTTTTTTGACATTGCGTTGACCTGGTACCGTACAGACCCTCGTGCATCTTTAGAGGGCTGACTTGGAAGAACTTTCTGAGGCTATTCGAGGAGAAGTTCTATCCTGATGTAGCTCTCAGTACATTGGAGGTCAGTTTGCAGGGCTGGGTCCACGGGAACTCGTCGGTGGACGAGTATGCGACAGAGTTCTTTCGTCTGAGCCGATTTGCCCCAGGTATGGTTCAGGATGAGGGAGGAAGGCCCGCAAGTTTAGGAGGGCCTGATCCGTGCTGTTCGTTCTCGCATATGGGCGTCGCGAGGCGACTTTTGAGCAGATTCTGATGGATACTCAGATAGCGAAGGAGGACTACGGTCTTAGGCCCAGGAGGAGCGGTGATGCTTGGGAGCTAATTCTAGTATGGGGCCGGCTAAGCGTCCCTACATTCAGTAGAGGCCGTTCCAGCAGCCTTAGTTTCACCAACATCAGGCACCAGCACGTTCCCATCAGCAGCAGGGACCTAGATTGTATATCATACACTAGAATATCATGCCCTTCACTGTTAAACCCTAATTAACTCTTGTATATCTCATTTAGTTTTGTGACTATCCACTGAGCCTCAATTCCTATTGACTGCTCAGGACCACAGGTGAGTATATTCTCTAATAGTTTTCATTGTCTTGATATCTGCTATATCCGATTCAGTTGTAGTGTCTTACTTGATTCCCGACATAATGGTACACGGACTAGTATACGTTGGATCTCATCATGAGAGGTTATTCCTGGTTTACCTGGTATATGGGTACATTGTTCAATCTTGTTTCTTGTACTTGTATAGATACTGATTTGGGAGTGGGCTGGCCCCCTGCTCTTTAAATCCCGTGTCATGACGTGTCATGGTTGGATCCATTATACTACTCGGGGATAGAGAGTTATTAGAGGTTATGTGATCAATACCCCTCCTGTATTTCGGTTACTACTTGCATCATAGCTTTACCTTCGCCTCATGTAGGGTAAAGCCTGACCTGCGTTATTACTTGTCTCATAGATTTCTATTGTGAACGGCTTAATTCTTGTTTTTTTTTCTTCTGACTCATAGCCGGTCAAATGGAAGAGCCTGATCATGTCCCAAGCCGATCACATAACGCTCTAATATCTCAAGGCATCATTTATGTTTATATTATACATCAGTTATTACTGTACTGCTCTACATTTCCAGTATTTCATACCCTGACATGATATCCAGATTTACATATTATGTATATTCCAGTCTTGATATTTCATCTTATACTTCATTATAACCGTCTCTTATAGAATTTGTCAATTCACATGGAACTGTTGTTAGCGTTTGTACTTGCTCATATCCTGACATGATAATTTTGTTGTATTTTACAGAGGATTCAGATACAGACTGCCCGACCTTCTACGGGTTTGGCATAGACGCAGATTACCACTTGGATTTAGTGGAGCCGGTGCCTTTAGAGGATGCCCTGCTGGTAGGGATCTAGACTAGTAGGTTTGACTGGATTGCATTCCAGCTTGTCATTTTGGCTTGTAGTATATTTATTTTGGGATACGTACATTGTGATATACTCTCTACTTCTGGTAGTGACTTTGAGACTTGCATCTATTTCCAGCTTTCCCATTTCTATCATAGCTTTATCTTTTCATGCATATCTTCCTTAGATTCATGTGATTGAGTTATATATTATATATATATATATATATATATATATATATATATATATATATATATATATATAAAAAAAAATATATATATATATATATATATATATATATCTTTCGTACGGAGATGACAGGTACATATATATATGTTGATGTTAAATTTTATAGACGATCTATACAGCGTTCTACTACCGTCGACACTGAGGCGTAGGTTGGATGTACCCACGTGCTCGTGCCCCTAAACAGGGCGGGTCTTGACAATAACCAAAGCATTGAAAAGAGATCAAAGGCAACTTTTCTGTCAACGATCGGTATACCGTCGATATGAACCGGTATACCTCAGAATACCGGTCTGAAATTGCAACGGCTAAAATATAGCCGTTGGGATCATTAAATGTTCGAAATTCGATCGTTGATTTTAACGTTACTGAATCGGTATACACAGTATAGATCGGTATTCCGTCGGCATGCCGATTTGTAGACAGAAATTTTCTGTGAACAAAATCGGTATACCATCGGTATAGACCGGTATACCGTCGGTATACCAATTTTTATCTAAAAATGATCCTGGGCTAATTTCTACCCTAGCTTTCGATTTTGCCATCCATTTCTTATGTTTACAATTATTCCTAAGACTCATTACAGACTCCAGATATACTGTAGCAGATGCAGGCTTCTTCAGAGTCTTGAAATGATGATGGCATGGCATGGCTTCTTTTTTTGATAGATGTTGGCTTCTTCCTTGACGACAGCTGTCCAAAGATATCCATCGGAACCCCCGAGTGCGTGGCTCCGGAGATATCGTCGGGTGGTTCAGAGAAATCTTGTGGGATCCGTCGTCTTGGTCCACCATGATTTCTTCATTGCATATGTCCATATTGATCTTACTTATTGCTTTTCTGCATGTACATGTTAGACGAACAAAGCAATATATATGTAGCAAATATGATAAGATAAAGCACAGTAGGACAATGCTAAGTTTAAGTATAAGAGCTATAATGATAGCATAAATATTAGTGATATCATAATTTTAAACTTAATTGAATAACCATAATCAAAATATAGTTTTGATTTTGGTAACTCAATTAAATTTAAGATATATATAATAAAAACTCATATCACTAATAAGTAAAATAATAAGCACATATCACCAAAGGTATAAATATAAGTAGAAATGCTATAGTGATAGTATGAAGATTAGTGATAATGAAATGCTAAACTTAACAGATTGACCATATTCAAAAACATGATACAATCATTGGGCTAACAACATTATCAATATCTTTTATTTCAAACTCAGGAACTGGATCAAATCCATAAAATTTGTTGATGATAGCAGCATTTACCCTAATCAGTTTCTCTCTTAGAAACTCCCGTTGTTGATCCTCTTCTTTTTCTTTACTTTCAGCCGAAAGATTTGAGTAAAATTCTCTTACTATTGTTTGGAAGATTTCTCAAGACAGAATTTGTTCAGTTTCTCCAACTGATAGAATTTTAATATATCTAGGAAAGCTTCGTCTTCGACATCATCCATCTTAATTGATCTTTCAGGCATAACAGCCTTTTTTAAATGTTTATTGTAAATCTTCTTAGATTTAGAGTCTGTAAATTTTTTTACCTCCTCTCCATCATGGGACTTATTTGATGGTTGCTCTTCCACTTCATTTTCTTCTTCTGATGAGGATTCAAAATCCTCAGAGTACACTGATGACTCTGTATCCGTTGCCACCTTAGCCTTCGTTTGAGTCACCTTCGATCTTCATAAGTTGAGTCTTCCGACGACTCTGTATCGAAGATAGATTTTTCGGTCTTTGTCGAGCAATGAGTTTTTTAGCCTTTTTTGCAGGTGGCTTGGCTGCCGCCGTCGCTTTCGTTGTCGCTGCCACCATCGCTACTTTCGCCTCTGCCTTTTCGGCCTCTGCCCTAGTGACCATAATCTTGGCTTTCGCTGCCCTTGCAAGTTCTGCCCTTCGGGCCTGTATCGCATCCCTTTGTGGATTTTTTCCCTTCGGAGACGGTCGTTGTTTCTTCGACAACATTTTGAAAATTTTAAGCAGTCGTTTGGAAGAGTATTTGGAGAGGATTTGGGAGAAGGAAGAGGGTTTGAGAGAAGAAGAGGGAAAATTCGACCGTCTTATATGACCTTGGAAAGTGAAAAAAATTAGAATAGTTTTGAGTGTTAAATTTTATAAGACCACCAACCTTTAGGATTATGAGACCCTAATTTTAAAAGCAACTTTCCAAAATTAAATTTATTACTATTATTACTAGTATATATCCACGTGAAATCAGTACATAAACTTTAAGCATGCGAAGTTTTAAACGTGTTTCGTATAAGTTATTGAAAAATTTGGCCAAAAAAATATGGTGGTAACATGTTTAATTAACAAAATTTGACAACATATTTAAGAATCTGAAGTTTCTAATCTCAATATTTCCATTTTTCGACTATTTGATTGAATTTTTGAACGTATTTTTTTTTTGCATTGAGCCGATCTATACTCGTATTTTTGCCATCCCAAATTTTTCCCGTTTGACGACTTGCTAACAAGACTATGTACTTGAAAAGAGTAAAATTAACACTCAAAGTTGTCCTCTAGTTTACTTTGTAATCATATTTAAGATTGATTTGATGGCAAGAACTTGACGTTGGCAGCATAATCAATTCTATGACGTAACAAGTCATTGATGGGGATATCATCACAGATATATGGATTTGACGTAACAAGATTTATTAATTAAAAAATAGATAAAATAGTTAGTCGCTTCCAGTCGAAACCAAATTGAGTTAACAAAATATTAGATTACATTAAATCCCAGCTTCTTCGTCGGAACATTCTCCAGCGAAGGATACAAGAGGAGGAAAAAAAACTGTAAAAAACTAAAAAAGACAGAAAAAGAAGAGGTCTACGTAGACCCCTCACTAGCCTCGTGGAGGACCTCTGCAAAGTCCTGCTGGGTGCACAAACCCGCCCTATGGCACAGGCGACGTAACCCTTCCCTCTTCTCCAGAGAATCCCGTTCCTCCAGAGTGATCGGCAACAGGTCAAAGTTGGGCGCCAGATCAAGAGGTCGAGCGATGACCTCCAGTGACAACCCGCAGGAGGTCAGGAAGTCCACAACTTTTTCTAGCCAGTCATGGGCTGGAGGCGGCGTAGAGGGTGCTCCATGCGGAGAGGCTAGACGATGACGGAAAGACGACTCTGGCCATGGTTCCCAACCAGATGATCTTTTTGGTGCCATGTTAAATGTGCAACCTACTCAAATGAATGGGGACCCCTATGTATAAATATATACGTTCCTAACCGACTCTTCTTATTCCTTATTTGAAGTTGGAAATATTCAATGACCTCCAGTGACTCTTCTTATTCCAAGCTTAGTTGGTTGTGCTATTTGGCTTTTACATGGAAGGCCTAGGTTCGAGTCTGGTGTGTGGGTTCTTTAGAATTTTTCTATTGTTATCATTTTTTGGGTGCTATTATATGCTTTTAACTTAGTATGGAACAATTTA
Source organism: Iris pallida (assembly GCA_029216955.1). Classification (NCBI taxonomy): domain Eukaryota; kingdom Viridiplantae; phylum Streptophyta; class Magnoliopsida; order Asparagales; family Iridaceae; genus Iris; species Iris pallida. Next base: position 381,362 of record JANAVB010021599.1, read on the forward strand.
GGACGGGTAATGGCCATTCTTCGTGCTTCTAACACGGAGAATGGCCATTCTTCGTTCTTCTAACACGGAGAATGTCCATTCTCCGTACTTCTAACATGGAGAATGGCCATTCTCCTTGCTTTTAATACAGAGAATGTCCGTTCTCCATGCTTATAACACCGAGAATGGCCATTCTCCGTAGTTTTAGCACAGAGAATGGCTATCCTCCGTGCTTTTAACAAGGTATGTACATTAGGACGGGAAATGTTCAAGTATATACAAAATATAACCCTAATTTATTATTTAGAGTCCGATCTATGTAAAAAGACTAATGTAATGCAAATCAAATTAACAACCTAATATTATAAAAATTAAGAATTCTAATTATAATCAAATTTAATTTGTTCTAATACAGCAAGAAATATGTGTATGATTAATCTAAACTAATTTTGAGTCCTTTTCTTTTCCCTTACTGTGCGCCACTAGCTTGTTCACTGCCTCGTTAATTTTCGAGGTTAGGTTAACCCTGCGGCACCACAGGGTCGACTTGACGTCCGACCAGAAGCATGGACAGTAGAGCACCTTCCACCACGACCGGCAAACAAAAGACAAGCGGACGACCTCCTTAGACGACATCTCCGCTAGTACCAAAACCATGGCTAGGATCTCCTTGATGATGTTGGCCCATCCGCAAATGTAGGTTTTGCTCTTCTCCATTTTGAGACTGTTCTGAAGGGTTGAGAATTTTAAATAGTTTGGCTGTTTAGTTTTGTTTTGAATCTATATAAATTGGTTTTGAAAGCTGGTGAAGATGAATAGTTTGGCTGTTTGGCTGTATAAATAGATTTTAAAGGGTTCTGAAAAAGAAACCAACTTTTTCATATCTCCCTCGGGCCACTCTTCTTGTATAAATGTCTATCGATCACCATTAATTATGGTGAACGGCACTGATACCATAAATATGAGTGGAATTTACACCGCCAAAATTTATCTTGAAGAAGGTAAAATGTCATCACTATGTGAGAAAATGTCGAAATATCTTGGATATGATTACACTGAGATGTTGTATTAATGTTAAGATACTTATATCGTATCTTTCACTATATAATGAGGCTTTAAAATGGCTCAAAAGTGAGCCGTCTAAGCCGTCATTATATCACAGTCCATTTTATTTTAAAAAAATTAATTATGTAAAAAAATTATTAAAAAAGTTAAATTTTGTCAAATTGGAGAATCGAACTCAACCAAACAAGAAAAATATCTTGCACCTTATCCAAATGAGTTAGAAGCGTATTTAACTATAATTGGATAAAATTCATATTATACGTTTTTATACGTGCAAAGCACGTACATTTACTAGTAAATATGAAAAATAGAAAGAAATGCATACATGCATGCTAATGTCAGAAGAACCATTCACCCCAGGACTGATTGATGAGATCTAAATCACTATACATCTCGTATCCACGTTCTCCTGGGATTACATCATCAAAGGGTCGTTTAAATGTCTGTATTAAATCACAAATTTTTTCGAGGTCGTCGTTGAAGTGCACGTTGAAGCACCCACGTATGTCGAGCACGCGAAGACCCTTTTTGAGTCCCTCACCCAAAAAATTTATTTAGCATTATATTATTTTATATAATAATTGTCCATATCTGTACGAATGTTCGTCCAACCAAATCCTAAAAAATATTGAACTGATTTCGTATCGAATGTCACTCAATACTTGTGGAAAATTATGCAAGTTCAGTAGGGTAATAACCAAGGTTTAATTAGCTTTGATAATTAAAAACTCATCCTTGCCACTTTAAATGTGTGTGTGATTAACCTCATTTATATGATTAAATAGATGATATAAGGTGAGGGTTTTGTAAAAACCAAAACATTGAAGGGTTTCAATGCAATAGTTCCCAAATTCAAACTTTAACCCTGGTCGATCCTGATGAGAACTCCATTCGAATGGAAATAAGATCAAATGCGAGATTCCTCCAGATCCTCAAAATCAATCCAAACCAGAATTGAATCAAATTCCTCTCCCTTATCCATCAATGGCCGACTATTGGAAACCCTGCCCTACAATCGAATTGAATCAAATTCAAATTCAAATTTTCCCTTATCCTCTTAGAAATAGTTTTCAATCCTGATATCAATATATGTATAGGGATTAGGTTTCAGCCGCCCCTCTACACAAACCCTAAATTCGACTCATCTCTTACGCAACTTGGGACTTCCTCTAGCCACTTCAAGCAATTGTCAAGAGGAAAGCCAACAACAGGTATCAACTCTGTCTCCTGAACTACAATTCTTGATTATATGCATTAGGTGTTTGAGTTAAGGATTTGATAGAACCCTAAGTGAAGGAAGAGATTTGGTTTCAACGCCAGTCGTGTTTTCGAAGGAAAATTTATAGGTATCATGGTAGAAGGGGTTCCTGGCCAATGAAAGTAGTAGAACAAGGCACCTAATGAGTGTATCAAAGTTATATATATAGGAGAGTGTCAGCAGTATCCTGGATACACTAATGTATCAGGTATATGAGGGATAAGTATAGGTGTCGATTTGGGTTATCCACGTATGGTATCAGGAATTTAGGGTGAGACCAATGACAGTAATAACCTTGTATGTAGTTTTGTGAGGACTTGGGTGAAATAAGGGTGAAACCAATGACTACTAGCCTATGTTACCTAGTATCCTGTTAGCAAACAGGTGTGGTTCTGTGCTAACCAAGGCTGGAGGCAAGTTAGTCCTGGATAATGCTCAAGGGCTATGTGTGCTTAAGTATCAGATGTAACCAGTCAAGAAAATACTAGAGGTAGGCTTGCTACAGGACTCAGGGAGACACCCTATACCCTACTGTACAGGACCTGGGTACTCCATCTATAGTATTCCCTCTCATTGGCTCACTGAATATTAGGCAAAACTTGAGGCATATTATTAGAATTCTCATATTTCTCCCTGTATCAGTACTCGATTCTAAATAGTGCAAGTAACTCCCATCACTCAATCAACCACTTCATATCCCTATGAGGACACGTCATGGCAGAACCTAGCATTCGGAGTAGGATACCCTGTTGGTACCCATTAGGGCCTAGCAAACACCCCAGAGTTAATGACTGTAAACCAGTCATGCATTAAGCCCTTCGTTCTGTGTTATGTATTACATTGCTTTTGTTTCAGTCCCTCATTGCATTATATCTGTCCTTATTAGTATTTTTTAGTTTTAGTCCTCACTATTGCAGCTCTTCTGTATCCCAATTACTTACCTGGTCCTCATCTCATGTATTAGTCTCATATTACTTGGTATCAGTAATATAGGAAGGCTCGGCTAGCCTATATGAAGTGCAATTATACTTAGAATTTCAAACCCAGTCCTTAACTATAGTCAGCCCAATAACATATGATAACAGCCCCTTGAATATGTGAACAGTTCATGCTAATGTTAGTCAAACTTTTGAACCATGTTTGGTCTTTAACCTGATATTCTGTCTATAATATTTGGATCAATCCACTGGTGGACATATGTTCAGACTTTGAGTCCTGATAACAGACCTCTTTTATCTATTATTTCTTCTAGGCAACCTATAGTTCAGTTACCCTTGAACTGAATAATTCATTCAGTTTATCGGAAGGTAAGTATCAGTACCATATGAGCAGGGGATCCTGCCCCTTTGTTTGGGGCCATATTAGCAGAGCCTTGGCATCTTGCCTTGGCCAAATCCTAGTTTTTACAGCAGATGTACTTGCAGCAACAAGCATATAGCAACATACATAGCCAATGTAGAGCTTGCCTTGCAGAGCAGTAGGTAGCTGGACAGATTAGGCCAACTTGGCATTGTATATTAGAAATTCTACCAGGTTGAGTACACCAGTAGTGTAGCACAAACTCCACTGGCCATAAGGCATGCTAAGGACACGGTTCTGAACACTTGTGCAGGATACATATAAGGAAGGAGGGTGTTTACCTAATATGTAGGATCGTATATAGCAGACCAGCCCTGAGGTAGATTAAATGTATACCGAGTATCAACTTTCCCATGATAGATTAGTTGTAAACCAAGTATTAGTTGCCAACAGGAACAGTATAGTGTATCAGGACTGATATCCTGGATACATATGATTAACAAGTGTCAATACTCGTGTAACCGGTGGGATTGAGTCTCTAACCAGAGACTAGTATGGGAATGTTCCTGTGAAGGCAGGGTACCTATATCAACAATGGGGATTTCCTGGAGTGAATGAGCAATGGGTTGATATGAGTCCTATGAGGCCTGTGTCAGATTTTAACCTTACTGAAGTTACTCTTCATTTGACTCACCCTACCATCTCTTTTGCTCTCTAATGTATCGGCCAATAGACCAGAATCAGCATCAGGTAACACGAGGTTGGGTTCATAGGAATGGTGTGCCCTGTGTGACTCAGGGTATTAGTCCTACAAGCTGGGACAACCATGTATGGATATCAGTCAGCAATACGAAGCCTGGGGTAGACTATATGGTTTATGTATCTATATAAAATTGGAAGAATGAAGTGTCAGTAGAGGGGTTTTATACTACTGTATCCAACTATTAATTCTCCCCTCTGAGATCAGCCTTTACAAATAAAGGATCGTCTTCATATTGGTCATTCCTACTGATCATTTGGGCGATTAGAGCCTCATACCCATAGCTCAGCCCATAGTTCCTTGTATCAGCTTTAGCCTAACTTCAATTTTAATCTTAAGCCATGGGTAGGTAGCTAATGGGATGTGTGACCATGTTTGGCATAATGAGAGGTAGTGCTAGGGTAGTGTGCTACGGCCATACTGCATCAAGGGTAGTGCTTCCTAGATACCTATAAAGCTTGAATAGATGAAGGCAAGGTTCAAAAGAATAAGTGAACTCAAACAACAGTCCAAACCCTTAAAACTACTAAACATGTAGGGAAGCTTGCAGTATTTAAAATATTTTGACTTAAACTCATTTATTGATTAATATCAATTCATAATATAGGTTCTGTGGACTTTGACTTAGTGCTCGACTCATACCCGCAGCTCAGGACCACAGGCAAGTGCATATACTGATTGTTACCATCTCTGATAGTTTCCTTTACATGTTACACATATGTCTTGCTGCTTGTTGACACGATCGACACAGAATACTAGTTTTATGGAATTATAGTACATTTTGACTGTCCTTTACATATTATCCCCACTGCAATTAATTTTATGAGTACTAGCTGGACGGGAAAATATCTTAGTAGACGTGTGAACTACCCATTCCATCCCCATGATGTCTATTCGTGAATAATAGCAGCTGCACACGACACGTGCAGAGTGCCGGATTTATCCCTTAGCCGTTCACACGTCGAACATGATATTTCAATACACGTAGATAGTTTTATTCCAGTCATTTCATCTTGCTTTGCCACTCACCATGTCACCATGATCTATATATTTGTTTTCTAGTAGATATTTCTCATTGATAGAGTTTACATGTCTTTTTCAATTGTACCATGATGCTAGTTACTTCCTAGTTTCATTCTCATATGTTACATACATGTCTATTATTTTGTTGGAGCTCGGATAGTGATCATGTGTGTACTTGTTTCATTCCTGACTAGAAAAACAACATTTTAGGTGATGAGTTAGAGGAGTTCTGTACCACTTACTACGAGCAGACGATGGACCCTGATCTGAGCATGCATGAGGACTTGGATGCTGGGCTACCCTCCGCAAGAGACTTTTAGCTAGATATTATTCCATAGAGCATGAGTTGCTTACAGAAAAATCTTTTATTTATTGTACTTCACTTTTGATTATGGATTATGAGGGTTGAGTAGTGGACATCCTTTTAGTACGTTTTGGTTATCTTAAGATTATTTTATCTACCATATCATGGTCTCTATACCTTTGTGATCTCTCTTCAGTTATTAGTTTGTTTCTCTCATCATGGTCATTGTATATATATTTTATTGTTTTGGACTGATCTGTGAATTTGGTCTTTTGTGGAAATCTATAAACTGCGTGGTTGTATTTGACAAATTATGGAGATGACTAGACAGCGTTCTACCGTCGATACTGTGGCGTAGGCTGGACGTACCCACGACTCATGCCCAAATATTGGGTGCGGATCGTGACACCTTTGCAGTTGCATATGATAGATCGCAGCGTCTCCATTCGACGTGTTCAGTACGAATATGTTCCTGACCATGAAATATGGCGGGGGCATGTTCCTCCTCAGTTTGACCAGACAGTGGCAATACTTGCCGATGAAAAATATTCCAGTCGACGGGATATAGAGGAAGTAGCTAATATCAATTTCTTTCAGCACTGGGAGAAACTTCAAGTGTCTCACGAAAGTTCATCACTCAGGTCACCCTTCGGAATGCGCAGCACCCTTAGAAATTTTCCACTGTATTATAAAAAGGGAAAAACATCAATAGAAATTAACAAAGTATACGTAAAATTTTGTAATAGAAAAAATAAAGTATTAGAATAAGACAAAATAAAATTTTGCACAGGCCTTAAACATGCAAAAGGGAAGGCTGCTTCGTCGAGCTTGTACGCGAAGAAGGACAGTAGATATCTCCCATTGCGAGCTACGAGCTTCTTTACGGTCAAACTAATCTTAGCGGTTCGCTGGGTCCTCCGGCACCACTGTTTCAAGTCCACATTAGACCAATAGTCTAAGGGATCGTTGAGTGCCTTCCACCACGAACGACAAACTGGGGCCACGTTGCACATTACCTCGTCCGCTGGCATCCCCAACAGTACTAGTATCATCGAGAGAATCTCTGTAAGGATGACGACCCATCCGCTGTAGTTGATCTTGGTCTTGCTCTTGCTCCTCTCCATTGCTACACTTTTTATTCTCTCTTTTGTTTCTCTCTAGTCGGATGGGTTCTTTTCTTTGGAAAAGGCTATTTTACCCGCTCGTTTCGGGGGTGTAACCCGCTCGTGGAGGGGTGTGACCGAAAAAAAAAAGACTATTTGGAAATAACAGTAATGCCACTTTATTAATATTAGTTTCAATTATATTGTAAATTTTAAATTAACAGAAATGCTACTGTAGATTTAATATTAATGCTAGTTCCAATAATATTATAGATTATAAATAAAAAGAATATAATTTTAGCTTTAACTACTTTTAAGTTGTGAATTTAAATCTAAGTTTAAATGTTAAATCAAAAACTAATTTAAATTTTAGTATTAATATTAGTTTCAATAATATTATAAATTTTAAATTAACAGAAATACCACTATATTAGAAACCTAGCTTGTCACGCCCCGCTCTCGGAGGAGCGATCGTCCTCGCTAAGGCGTGATGCCGCGTGAGCCTAGATTGCGCTCACGCAAGGCAGGTCCATAACGGCCGATTACAGGCTAAGCGATGGGATCGTCGCACAGAAGTCCCAGCAGAAATACTGAATAACAACAGCAAAAAATTAAATGCAAAACACAAGTCATTCAAAATGCTCTTTATTGATATTGAAACAAAGATTACAATTGTGGCACGAGGCCAAGATTACAATCACTCAAGCTCACTCTTCTCATATTACAAGTCACCCTGCTCTCTCTCATCTCTCAATACAATTTGAGTAGACCAGCGGAAGCTTCGGATAGGCAATGTCCATACATTATGTCTCGTATAAGTCCAGTCTTCAATACGCCCGTATGCCTCGAAACGCCAAGGAACTCCACGCCTCGATGCATCCAAGCGAGCTTCGCCCCAAGCAAGCAGGTACCTATCACCTGCACATGAAACTGGTGGTGTATCAGTACTCAACTGTACTGGTGGAGTGAGCTCCTCACCCACCCATACAAAACCAATACGTTACTTTACTTTTGTGCAACATAGTCCCCTTATGATTGTCTTTATAGTCTTGCCTTAGGATCAATTTTAACATTAAGACGTAGACATCTTGATCTATTTGTGTCTCTAGATCGTTCGTCGGGCTAACGCACCGATAACTTTCTTATCCTTGCCTCTAGACCATTTTTTTGTTTGCAACGTCAACTTATCTACTTGTAACATGGAGAAACTGATCGTCGTCATGCGACAGAGTTCCTGCTCCCCCATGCCACCGATCTTCGATTCCCTGAGTTGCTTTGCATCTTCCTTCAATTCCAGCTCCTCGACCATCACGTTGACGCTAGCTTCCATGCGTAGCACCTCTTGCACTACTAGGATAAGCCTCACCGCAAGTCTAGGCTGCCTGTCCTCGACTTCTGTCTTCCACCAAAAAGTGTTAACGTTCCGACGAGCTTCTTCATCCTTGGTCGTCGATAACCCACAGCTCTCCCTGAACTGTGTGAATGATGATGCTCCTGCCTCAGATTGAGTTTGCTGCAAACCTTGATCTCCTTTCTGGCTTCGAACTGCTGAAACCGATGTCGCACCGTAAAACTGTAGAGCAACCCCCATCCGGAGACCGACCAGCTGTCATGGGACCGACAGATTGACCCTCAATCTTTGACTCACCACCATCCGTCAATTTGTCTCGACGAACCGAATCCTCTATATCCCTCAAATCACCTAGAAGCCCCTCTTCAGCAAGTTCTCGATGACTCCTGTCGAGCACCCCTCGAGCCTCCATCCGGTGTCTGTGGCCTACCTGTACAGCTCAGCGTCTTGAGCCTGTACATGCCATAACACAAATATCCCCGAGCCAGCTGTTGGGAACCCTTCGCAAGCATCCAATCTTTGTCCCCAAACAGATTATAACAGCCATCATCTGCCAGCCTCCCTACCAAAACCAAGTTGTAGTGCAAACTCGGTATATGGCGCACACCCTTGAGAATGAGCTTCTCACCGAGCTCCGTTGTCAAGTGCACATTACCGATGCCTACAACTGCAGCTGTCCCTTTGTCGCCCATCTTGACACGTCCAACCCTGTCGCTGACCTACAGTCCCGACATGTTTACAGCATTTTCATCGCCCAAGTCATACTTTATATGACAAGCCTTGACATCGTGGGACTAAGTGACTTGACAACCGTAGACTACAGGGGACAGTGCTTGCTATGACTTCGATAGCCCAACAAAACTCTTGTCTAACGTGTTCGTGCAACGACTTGACAGACAAGGGCTACATCAACCCTTACATCGAGGTAACGTGCTGTGCACGCGTTCGACTTGAACAATCAAGTTCTTTGGGTGCCTAGACTTAAGCCACAAGCCATGCAATACGTCTTAAACAACGGGACAAGCGAATGTTAATATTAATGCTAGTTCCAATAATATTGTACATTTTAAATAAAAAAGAATGGAATTTTAACTTTAACTATTTTTAAGTTGTGAATTTAAATCTAAGTTTAAATGTTAAATCAAAAACTAATTTACATTTTAGTGTTAATATTAGTTTTAATAATATTGTAAATTTTAAATTAACAAAAATGCTACTGTATTAGAAACCTAGTTGATGACACGTTGCTCGGGCTCGGTTAGTGTTCGTCTAAACTCGTACATGAGAACTAGTTATTAGTAATAAAAATCAAAAATTAAATTTTAACTTTAACTATTTTTAAGTTGCGAATTTAAAACTAGTTATTAGTAAAAGGAGCTATTGAAATAAAATCTAGTCGAGCTCGATCCTTTCTCTTTATCCCATCTTCCACTCTCTCTCTCTCTCTCTCGGGTTCTCTCTCACTGATTGTATTCACTAATACCATATCATTAGAAATAATTACACAATAGTAAACGTAGCATTAAATGCTGCTGCATGCTTTATCCTACACAATTTAATAATACATATACACAGAAGACGAGAAGGTTGTGTTGTTGGAAGTTGTTTCTTTAAAATTATGCTTGCTTTTAGGATCAATCAAGCATTTTCATGAGCCAATAGAAGAGGGCCACGTGGCGGAGGTACAAGGAAGACGAGAAGGTTGTGTTGTTGGAAGTTGTTTCTTTCTGAATAATGCTATTTGTACCTCCAAATTGTACCTTCAAACTGTCCCTCCTTACGTGGCAGCTGACGTGGCAAATTTAAAAATAAAAATAAAAATTAACATTAAAATTAATGTTAACATTAACATTAAAATTAATATTATCGTTAACATTAACAATAATATTAATATTAACATTAGCATTAACATTAATATTAATAATAACATTAATTAATATTAACATTAATATTAACATTAAATTAATATGGACAAAATTGGATAATTAACTTTTTGGGTTAAAATTTGCCATGTCATCGGTCATGTCAGATGACACATAATATTATTTAACAAGCCACATCAGCTGCCACATAAGGAGGGATATGTTGGAGGGACAATTTGGAGGTACGAATAGCATTACTCTTTCATTTTGTATTGTTTATTGTCCTTCGTTTCTTCTGTTGGTTTCTAACACACTCTATTTTTTTCAATGGCGACGTCACATGGAGAAACTGATCGTCGTGTGGAAGAATTAGTTGATGAAGAAATCTTCGCTTCAAGAACAGTGTCAGATGATTTGGATGATGAGCAAAGTTTGGAAGCTGTTAACTTAGGAGACAATGAAGAACAAGAAGAAGAAAACAACGGAGGAATGCATCATAACGATGACGATGACATCAACGTAAACAACAAAATGTTATTTCGCATCACCCTTTCTAATGGATTTAAGAAATGCATTATATTTTTACATTGATTTCTCATACTTATTTTGTTTAATTCAGTTCTTAGGGACGATGGTGAATCTCCATTGGATTTCGATGCAGCAACGATAAAAAAAAATATTACAGTCTACCAACATTAACAAAGACCCAAGGGATCTCTTAGATAAAGATATTGTTGGCTTACAGTTCAACTCTATTGAAGAAGCAGAGACATTCTACCGGATATATTCAAAAGCAGTTGGTTTCAGTATTAGAAAGAACGAAGTAAAGAAAAACAAATCTAGGATGGTGATGGTCCGTAGTTGGTGTTGTTCGAATGCGGGATTCAGACAGAAGAAATACAATGAAGCTCCTAACAGGGTTCGTGAGCCAAGAAGTTAAAGCAGAAGTGGTTGTAAAGCAATTTTTTGTATCGGGTACACCAATTCTATAAAACTGTGGGTTGTCAAAAAATTTCAAGTACATCACAACCATAACCTGGTGAATGATTTTGAAACAGTTTTTTTGAGATCCTATCGTAAGATATCACCCGAAAAATTAGAACAAGCTAAGCTTATGAAGCAATCAGGGATGGGGACTGGAGATATATGGAATTTACTCGTCGACTAGAAAGGTGGCTGGGATAAGGTTGGATGGACGAAAAAAGATTTATACAATGCTTTAGCTAAAGATAGTAGAGCACTAGACGATGTTGATGCTATGACAACACTTACATTTCTTCAATCTAAGGAGGGTATTGACCCAGATTTCTTCTACGCGTACAAGGTAGACGAAGATTCTAGATTGACCCATCTCTTTTGGGCTGACGGTGCATGTCGATTCGATTACGAATTATTTGGAGATTCACTAGCATTTGATTCTACATATAAAATAAATAGAAGTCAAATGCCGTTGGTGGTTCTAGTGGGTACAAACAATCATGCAATGACTTGTGTGTTTGGGTTTGCAATGATCCATAATGAGACTGCAGGGACATATTCTTGTAGAATTTTCCATATATATATATATATATATTTTTTTTTTTTTTTTTTTTTTTTTTTTTTTTTTTTTTTTATATATGTATATATATATATATATATATATATATATATATATATATATATATATATATATATATATATATATATATATATACATACTAGCTACTAATAGATTTTATATAAATACTAGTAATTAAATATTTTAAGTTTAACAAAGTATTAGCACAAATATTATACTAGTAAACTATATATTAGCATAGCAACATATAAAATATTTGCTAGCAATATTACAATCATTAACTAAATATCAATATGACATATCATATATATATAATTAAATATTTTAAGTTTAAAAAAGTATTAGCACAAATATTATACTAGTAAACTATATACTAGCATAGCAAAATAGATATAAAATATTTGCTAGCAATATTACAATCATTAACTAGATATCAATATGACAGATCATATATATATATATATATATATATATATATATATATGTATATATATATATATATATATATATATATATATATATATATACATATATATATATATATATATATATATATATATATATGTATATTTTATATACATATACATATATATATATATATGTATATTTTATATACATATTATATAAAGTATTAGCACAAATATTATATGTATATTGCTAGCAAATATTTTATATCTATGTTGCTATGCTAATATATAGTTTACTAGTATAATATTTTATATACATATATATTTATATACATATGTATATATATATGTATATTTTATATACATATGTATATATATATGTATATTTTATATATATATATATATATATATATATATATATATATATATATATATATATATATATATATATATATATATATTATATATATATATATATATATATATATATATATATATATATAATATGATCTGGTGGCGCTGGTTCGAGCCCCCTTGGAGGCATGCCTCCAAGCACCATTAAGAAGTGGACACCCTCAAAATATATATATTATATATATATATATATGATCTGGTGGCGCTGGTTCGAGCCCCCTTGGAGGCATGCCTCCAAGCACCATTAAGAAGTGGACACCCTCAAAATATATATATGCCACCAGATCATATATATATATATATATATATATATATATATATATATATATATATATATATATATATAAATATATATATATATATATAATATATATATATATATATAAAATATATATATATATATATATATATAAAGTAAACATTAATTAAACTTAATTACTAAATTAATAATATCAATGTAATAAATATAAATCAGCCAGAATAATCATCCCAGCCTCTAGATCTAACCCATTAGGCTGGCCCAGCCCAAAATAATAAAATTTACTTAGCCAAACCCAGCCTATCACTTTTCACTTAAAATAAAACAAAAACAATATCCAATATATACTTATGGGCTTGAAGCCCGGAGCCCACAGAAGCTACCAATAAACCTATACTAGAAATGTATGCAAAACACAGCTGGCTTTGAAGCCCAGCCCAACTTAGTTACAATAAAAGTTAACCAAACTAACACTAGGCTTTTAGCCCATGAATCCATGGCCATTAGGGTTTAAAACCCTAATCTCCTCTCTTTCTCTCTCTGGAGAGAGAACTATTCGGCCGACATAAGAAAACACGGAAGAAGACGAAGAAGGAGAAGAAGAACAAGGGAATGGGAGAAACTCACCATGGTTTACTGCAAGTGGTTCACCAGTGTAGCTTTGCAGTACCCCCGAGTTCTGGAGGTAGCATTGACCTGAGTAGTAACATCGCCGAAATCTGTTCGAGGCGGCGCAGGTCCAGGGCACAAAGAAATGGGACTCCCCGGTGGCCGGAGGAGCTCAGTACAGTGGTGCTAGGGTTCGACAGGGTGGCATTGCTTCAGATCTGAGAAGCGGCGGCGGAGAACTCAACAGATCTGGTCGTCGGAGGAGTACTGGATCTGGCCAGAATTAGCAAGATCTGGTCGAAGGAACGATGAGGTCAGTGAGGCGACGAATGTGCACATGAGGTCTCAGTTGCGTTGGAAAATCAGGTGAGTAAAGGCTTTTTGGGGGTTAGGGTGGTTTGTAGTGAACTGAGGGCAGTGGCGGTCAGGATTGATAGGCTAGGTGGTCGGCGGTGATGATTGGCTAAGATGAGGCTGGATGGTGGTGTTGGAGGCTAGGTCAAGCTAGGCAGTGGAGGCAAGAATTTATGGTGCTCTAGATCTAGGTAGTGGTCGAGTTCTGGAAAATTAGTTTCGGTCAATTGGTCAGGAAGGTGGAGATGAGGCGGTGCTAGTAATACTAGGTTGAATGGAGGTAGGGGCGCTATGGTGTGTGTGGATGAGGTGGTCGATTCTGTGGAGGAGATGGTGGCATAGGCGGTGAAGCAAGGAGGTGGTGAGCAGAGTTGTCCTAGGATGAAGAGGTGGAGGCAACGGTGGTGAAGTCGAAGAGATGGTTCTGGCTTCGACAAGGAGAACGGGAAGCTGCAGTAGTGGTCATTATGGTAGAGTGATGGTCGGGGTCAAGTGGTGGCACAGGACGGTTGTAGGCGTTGGTCAGAGTTAGGTGGCTCGATGGTGAAAACTTGGGGAAGCGGTGGTGTGAGATGGATACGGTGGTGCTCGCTAGTGTAGAGGAGTCGTTGTGGCAGATTCGGCGGTGAGGGTGATGTAGATCTGGTGGCAGCAATGGTGGAGGCGGCCAGAGTGGTTGGGCAGAGGAAGGTAGTGGTGTACGACGGTCGGTCGCTGGTGCTCGACGATGGACAAGAACTGCTATAGAGAGAGAGAAAAAGAGGCAGAAGAGAGAGAGAGAGAGTAATATAATATAATAAAATATTAGGTAGTCTCCAATATTTTAGTAAGAAAAAATTGGAGTGCTCTCCAAGCCAAGTTGCAATCCATGTAATTTGTAATAGATCTAGGGTATAGTGAAAAGCTAACTAACCACTAACTAACTAACAATTAGTTACTAACTAATCCAATAATTAATAACTAATTACAAACTATTAATTAATTAGCAAATAATTCACTAATTAGGAATAACTAACAAGTAGATGTTCATTAACCCAAAATCATAGGCCCATAATTTAAGCCCAAAACATGGTAGGCAATTAGGGTAGCTAGTCCACAATCGAAATCCAAAGCTTGATAGGCTCACATAATAAAATAATTCTGAAATGAAATAATTAAATAATAATAATCAAAATTTTAAATAAATTTACAACAATCTGAAAATGAAATTGCAAATTCTCAAAAATTACAACATTATTTTCCCAAAAATATAATTTCAAATTTAGAAAAATGATTTTATAGAATTCGAATTCTAGGTAGTTACGTCACTCGAGTCTTCTCCATTAGTAGCTTTCTCTAGTATCAAGACCACTTCGTCCGAGTGACATCATTGCTTAGGTCATCCGTCACCACCAACCCTTAGACATATGTCTGACTTTCAATTAGAAGTCTCAAGTCCATCATCTTTGAATTTTAATTGCAATGCATGTCAATGCAATAAAAGTCATAAGTTACATTTCTCTGTTTCTACTCTTGTTTCAACTTCTCCACTAGAAATAATATTTTTCGATGTGTGGACCTCTCCCATATGTTCGAGTGATGATTTCAAATACTATGTTATTTTTGTCGATCATTTTATAAAAGACATGGTTCTATACACTTAAAAGAAAAGCCGATGGCTATGACATTTTTATCTGCTTCAAATCACTCGTAGAGAACTACTTCAATAAAAAATTATCATGCTCTATTCTGATAGAGGGGGATATCAAGCACTTTTTTATATCTCAATTCTAATGGGATATCACACTTATCCTCGTCCCCACACACTCCTGAACATAATGGGTATTCTGAACGTCGTCATCGTCATATCGTAAAAACAGGCTTATCACTCTTCTCACATGCATCCATGCCCTTTTCATATTGGTCATATGCATTCTCCACTGCTATTTATCTCATTTATCGTCTACCCACTCCTACACTGTAACTTCTATCACCATATGCAAAACTCTTTGACACATCTCCCAACTACTCTAAACTAGAAAGTTTTGGGTGTCTATGCTATCCTTGGTTGCGTCCATATTCCTCTCACGAACTATCTCCCTATTCCACCCTAGCAATTATAGAAGCAACCTTGCGGCCATTAGAGAGGTGCACGACGTGCTACTTGGGCCGAAACTTCGTCGAATCGAAGTCTGAAATATCACAGCAGGTTAGTCGACTTGTAGATGATGTTTCATCTACATTTTCTCATTTGTTTCTCCTCGAATCAAATCTGAGAGTTGTAGGAACGAAATAGTAAAGCGTAATACTCTAGAGGAGGGGGGGTGAATAGAGTTGTTAGCGAAATAATGCTAATTAAAAAAATGTTAGCAGCACAATCACAGAATATTAATCACAACTAAAATAAAGTAAAGACAGAGTTAAGAGAGCAAACGCAAAGACAGCGATGTATACTGGTATCCCTCTGTTGAGGACTAATCCAGTCGGTAGAACTCTTGCTACCAGTTGAATCCACTATTGGAAAAACCGCACGTTTTCTTACGAAGTCCTTGCAACTTCTACAACGCGAGCTTTGATACGAAGAACTCGTCCAACTTCAAATGTGAAGAGGTATTCTTCAATCAAGCCTTCTGATTACAATCTCTTAGAAACTTCTACACCGTACCGCACTGGCAAATCGACTAGAGGATTGTAATTGGCTTGGGATCTGAAATTAAAAGCTCTAGAAAACTCTTTGGAAGACTGAAAGCTTTAGATAGAGAGAAGATTGAAAGTGAATGAGTGAGTTGAAATGATTGAAATCCTTCTCTATTTATAGGAGTTCCAAAGGCAGACTTCTGACAGAATTCGGGCAGAATTCGGACAGAACTCTATGAGCAAATCTCGGTCAAATCCGCAACTGCAGGAGGATCAAGTTCCAAGGATTCAAGAATCAAACGGCCACCAACCGAACTCTGGCCGAACTCGGTCTGAGTTCTGTCAGGATTAAGTCAGGGTTTAGTTAGGGTTTTAAAAAGCTTTTTGGTGATTTCTGAAAACCTTTTTGTAAACCTTTTTGTAAACCTTTTTGTAAACCTTTTTGAGAGGTCATTTTAAAAACATTTTGAACTCATTTAAGGGTAGCCTATTTGCTAGTACGACTCGGTGTACAACATATTCCTAGACTCAAATAAAATGAAAAATATATTGCATAAGGAATTACAGACTCGAGTAGGCAAACAGATCTTCGGTCTTGAATTCAGTGGATAGCCATTCTTGATCATGTCCAAGAGTCCGAGATGTCCCGACTAGCTTTGTATATCCAGACAGAGTTTAATCAATTATTAAAATCTGGTTGAGCATATGACCAATGGGCCAACAATCTCCTCTATTTTGATAATTGACAAACTATGAATGATATAACATTAAGCTTGTTTAAAATATCAAAAAGTAGAATTGTTCATATCCTGTATTATCTCAAAAAAAATGTTAGATCTTTTAATTTTATCCCCCTTTGTCACTTAGCAAAATAATTGCAAAAGATAAAGCTCCCCCGCAATCAATGCATAAGTAACAAATAGTGAGAAAACACATCTAAAAGAAATAAGGCATAAAACTAGAGAAAATATCACAGGCATGTATTGTTGAAGAAAAAAATAATCATCACAGGCATGTAATTTCACAGGCAGTTATAAAGAATGAAGCAATATAAGAAATAGTACTACCATAAACTGAAACTGAAACAAAGTGCTGAAATAAACTGGAATGCCATAAACTGAGGTATAATAAACATGTCCATGAAAATAAAAGAGTACTGAAGCAAACTAGAAAGTGCTAATAATAATCAAAAAGTACTGATAATAACTTGGAATGTCGGAGCATTTCCAAGTGTACAATAAAATATCACTCAAAATCATATAGTCACATCTCCTCATCATCATCCTCATCATCATCATAAGCTCAACCAGCATGTCCTGAAGTACCAGCTCCAGAAGTACCAGCGCCAGAAGGATGAGGAGGGGCGCCAGCATAGAACTCACCAACAAAGTCACGAGGTGGAGCACGATCAGGATGGTACCAATCATAGGCGTTACCGAGCTGGAAGTAGGCATGAACAGCCTCATCCTCACAGCGATAATCAGAGAAAGCTGGATCTCTAGGGATGGAACCGGCTGAATGACCAGTCTGGGCGAAACGAAGATCAGCTAAGGAATTTGCAAGCGCCTGATAACGGGTGACGTCAAGGAACTCACGCTCGTGAGCCATGTCCGTCATCGAGACGTACAAAGCAGATAAATGCTGATGTATGCCCTCAAATGTCATGGCATACTGATGAGGTGGTAGAGGAGGTACAGTAGGAGGAGCAGGAGGTAGAGCTGAAGCAGTCATGCTACGACGAGATAACTGAAGAAACTTGGGCTCAGGGTCCTGAGTACAAGTCGACAGATCGATATCGAAGTGCTGAAAGATGCGTGGGAGAATCATCGCGTAAGATAGATTTCTATCTCTTGTACGACAACGACCCATCATCTGAATCATGGTCTTAGGGGCAGAAAATGGAATCCCCTTAAGAATATGGTACATGTCGGACAGCTCAAGAGAAGTCACATCATCCTTTGAAGTGGATTTTGGAAGGATAGTGGAATAGATGATGCGATGTAATTCATAGTTAAACAAGTTCAGGTTGTTAGCCTTGAACTTTCCAGAGCGTACTCTATCAGGTGCACAGAGTTCCGCTTTAAAACTTGCGAGTGTCGTGCTTTCGGGAAAATCAAATTTAGTGATGTCAACTAGAGGTTCACCTTCGTTAGGGATACCAATGATCTCCGCTAAGAGGTCATCATTGAAATTGATATCAATACCTCCAACACGAGTGCTCACATCAAAAGTGTTTAATATGAGATTGCAATAAAATAATCTAATGGCATTAGTTGCTATAGGGAAGCAGATTTTAACAAAAAGATGTAACCCTAATGCCTCAAAGAAATGACGATGATCAGGAAATACAGTCTATTTGACTGGAGCGCCTGTGCATATGGATCTCATGGAGAAGTCTTTATACCACAGTAGGGCTTGGTCTAGGGTTTGAAAGAAAAACCCGTCAAACGCACCGTCGCTCGTTTGGACCGGCGAGAAGAGGGAATCCGTATGCGGATGTGAAGATGACCCTTCCTTACTGGGGTTCGTCTTCTTCCTCTTTGAAGGATTGAATTTGGGTGCCATTTGTGCAAATTGAAGTAAAAATGCACTAATTGAAAAGTGGACAAAGATGGAGTTATACCTCCCGAAATCAAAGTATGTCGAAGAGAACGACGAACTCCGCACGAATCCAAATTTTGGATTGATTTCACCACTTGGATTGGAAGAAGGAGGGTGGTGAAAAGCTAGGGTTCGGGGCTCCTTCGCGGCTGCTGCTGCTGCTGTTATGATGTAGTTTGAAAGCAATGAAGAAGAAGGGCTTCTCGGGTTCAGTCAACTATGGGTCAACACTTTACCCAATTTAGTTCTAAATTCCTTTTAACTTGGACAGTTGACTAAAAGTCAACTATTAGTCACCAATGACATAGGGTTGACCTAGAGTTGACCAGAGTTGACCCGTTGACCAAAAGTCAACGGTAAGCCGGTTTTCGACCTAGTTTGATTCAGATTGACTTCTAATGTTCTCCCATGACCAAGATTGACCCGACTAGACATGTCTTGACCTAGAATGACTAAATAGGATTTAATTTGATTTAACTTTACTTCCTAAACTTAGTATTGATGTCTTGTTCTCTATAGGTCATCGAGACACTGTAGTTGATCCGGTCGACATATTTTATCATCTTACAGGCGAGTACATTCTCTGATACTTATTCCCAATTTATGATAACTGTTATGATTCATGTACTTAGTGTTGATATGCTTATTCCTGACACATGGTTCTCACGGATTGGTATTCTTGGATCCCGACGAGAGATATTTTCTCCTTCTTAGGTTGGGATGTATTGTGCAAGCTCCCTTGTAGCTCTTGCTCAATATGTGGTCACTGATTCTAGAGAAGGCTAGCTACCTTCTCATTAGAATCCCGTGCAGTGACGTATCCTGTTTGGATCCATTCTACCAGTTGGGGTAGGAGGAATAGTAGCGTATGCCTGTGATCATATCCCCTTGTATTCTTGAACAGTATGAGTCATATACCGCACTTATGACTTGCCAGGCCGATTCTCGACAGGTACCCAAGCCGATCACAAGCCGAAACTACTACTCACACACATTGGATATATAGCTTACCTTGATTTGTGTACATGCCATGATTCAGTTCTACTTTCTTGTTCTAGCTCTAGCTTTACAGCTTACCATGCCATGATACATACATGTACACTCCATGATTCATTGTATATGCTCTATTTACAGTCTTATAGCTTTTATTCTATCTTGAGATATGTTATGAGATATATGTACTCGTTCCATCCTGACTGGACTGTTGATAAAATATTACAGATGCCGATGAGGGAGATTGCAGTACCTACTACGGTCCGGACGACGTAGTGGGCCTAGACTTGGTCCCGCAGGGCGTAGCTCCGCCTGACGAGACTATACTACTTGTTTAGTTAGAGTAGGTCTTTGTACTGGACTTTGTTTCCAGTTACTTTTGAGATTGTATTTATATTTGGACTATATTAGAGACTGGACTTGTATATTATTTGTATTTGGACTTGACAGGTTATATTTTATCGTCTTATTGTCTTTATCTTTCAGTCTTTACTTTATCATCTTAGAGTTGTGATTGAGCACTTATATATATTCATTGCTTGTCCTCCGTTCGGAGTTGACTATATTCTCGACAGGTTTTGTTATATATATATAAACTGTTGTCAGACTAGAAAATCCACAGCGTTTCATGCCATTTTTTCGGTGAGGGCTGGGCGTTGTCGCGTCACGTGCCCTTTTAGCGGGTGCGGGTCGTGACAGGTTCTGTATATATAACCTTACACCCTCAACCGAACTCGGGCCGAATTCGGTCAGAGCTCTGGCCGAATTCGCCTAGGGTTCTTTATAGTTGATTTTTGCCATTCTTTTTCATTGTCTCATTTCAAATATTTAATTCAAAGATTAGTCATTTCAACTTCAATTAACATAATTAATATTATTTTATAGATTAAATGTCGTTACACAGCGATTATTTCAGATTAGCTGTAGGAGTACTGTCCCAGCTGGCGGAGGTTCACCAGGGAACTCTTAAGTACCGCTTCGCTTCAACCGTAGTTGTGGTGACAGATAGACTCTTTATTGGCTTGTCTCTAACACAGTTTTTGTATAATGATATATAATCATAAAACAAAATTAATTAATATTATTGACGTCCAAAATTCCTAATTCTCGACGTAAATAATTGAAACGATCTTCCGCTAGAGGTTTAGTGAAGATGTCAGCTAGTTGATTTTCAGTATCTATGTACACAAGGTTTATATCTCCATTTTGATAATGATCTCTAAGAAAGTGATGTCGAATCTCGATATGTTTAGTGCGAGAGTGACATACTGGATTCTTAGTCAAATTAATAGTGCTCGTGTTATCACAGAAAATAGGAATATGTGTGAAAAATAAATCATAGTCTTCTAAGGTTTGTTTCATCCACAAAATCTGAGCACAGCAACGTCCTGCGGCGATGTACTCAGCCTCTGTTGTTGATAGGGCTACAAAATTTTGCTTTTTACTAAACCATGAGACTAAAGCCTTGCCTAAAAAATGACATGTGCCACTGGTACTTTTTCTATCAACTTTGCATCTAGCAAAATCTGCATCCGAATAACCAATAAGGTCAGAGGACTTAGTTTTGGGATACCACAAGCCAACAGAAGAAGTGCCCTTAAGGTATCGAAAGATACGCTTAACTGCAGACAGATGTGATTCCTTTGGGTTAGCTTGAAAACGTGCACACAGGCAAACACTAAATATTATATCAGGACGACTAGCAGTTAAATAAAGTAAACTACCAATCATACCTCGATACTTACGTGTGTCGACTGGCTTGCCTTGTTCATCTGAATCAAGCTTTGTTGAAGTTGCCATTGGAGTGCCAATAGGTTTGACATTGTCCAGATCAAACTTCTTTAGCAGGTCTTTTGTGTACTTGGCTTGATTTATAAATGTCCCATTATCAGTTTGTTTGATTTGCAATCCGAGAAAGAATTTTAGCTCTCCCATCATGCTCATCTCAAACTCATTCTGTATACACTTAGAAAATTCTTGACACAGAGATTCATCAGTAGATCCAAATATAATATCATCTACATAGATTTGAATTAAAAGAAGTTTGCCATTAAAAGACTTAATAAACAGTGTAGTGTCAACCATGTCTTTTGAAAAACCGTTGACAAGTAGAAAAGAGCTTAGACGATCATACCAAGCACGAGGGTCTTGTTTTAAACCGTATAAGTCTTTCTTCAACTTGAAAACATGATCAGGGTTTTTGAAATCCGTGAAACCTGGAGGTTGTGCTACAAAAACTTCTTCTTTTATAAAACCATTTAAAAAAGCACTCTTGACATCCATTTGAAATAGTTTGAAATTATGAAAACATGCGAATGGATTCTAATCTCGTAACTGGGGCATAAGTCTCATCGTAGTCGATACCTTCTTCCTGATTGTATCATTGAGCTACGAGTCGAGCCTTATTACGAGTAACTAAACCATTCTCATTTAGTTTATTTTGGAATACCCAACGGGTGCCAATGACCGGATGATCAATAGGCCTGGGAACAAGTTTCCAAACTTGATTCTGTTCAAATTGGTTTAATTCCTCTTGCATAGCATCTATCCAAAAACTATCACTACATGCTTCATCAATAGTTTTGGGTTCTAGCTGTGAAATAAATGCAAGACTAGAAACAATATCTCTACTGGATGTACGAGTACTTACTCCTTTAGTAATATCACCAATTACCAAATCTTTTG
Organism: Iris pallida; assembly: GCA_029216955.1. Lineage (NCBI taxonomy): Eukaryota > Viridiplantae > Streptophyta > Magnoliopsida > Asparagales > Iridaceae > Iris > Iris pallida. The sequence goes on from JANAVB010021599.1 coordinate 403,862, forward strand.
GATGATCAGCTGTAAATTTCAACCTTTTCGGCAGATTCTGAAGGTAGCTGGTTCCTGGATCTTCTCTAGGAGGTTCAGCTAGTGCAGAGCTTGGTTGAGGATCAGCTGATGTTGTGCTTGATGTAGGCAAATCTTCATCACTGTTATCGATAGTCATTTGATCCATTTCATCAATGGTGAAGTTGATTGATTCTTCGATAATCATTGTTTGTTTGTTGAAGACTCTGTATCCTTTGCTCTTGGCTGCATAACCTAAAAATATACCTTTATCGGCCTTTTCGTCAAACTTTTCCAAGTTGTCTTTTGTATTAAGAATAAAGCATTTACAACCAAATATTCTAAAATAAAAAACTGAGGGAGTTCTATCAAACCATAACTCAAATGGAGTCTTCTTCGATTTGGGTCGAATTAGAACTCTATTGAGAACAAAGCAAGCTGTATTGACAGCTTCAGCCCAGAAATATTTGGGTAGACTAAATTGGTTTAACATCACTCTGGCCATTTCGGTTAGAGTTCTGTTCTTACGTTCCACAACTCTATTTTGTTGTGGAGTCCTAGGGCAGGAGAACTCGTGTACAGAACCGTGTGTGTCACAAAATTGCTCAAAATCAGCATTCTCGAATTTGCCTCCATGATCGCTTCTAATACGAGTGATCATGTAACCTTTTTCATTCTGTACTTTCTTGCAAAAGGCAACAAATTCGGATAATGCATCATTCTTGCGTGTCAAGAAGTATACCCACGTGTATCTAGAGAAATCATCTACAATTACGAAAGCATAAAGCTTACCTCCGAGGCTAGCAACTCTGCTAGGACCAAATAAGTTCATATGAAGCAATTGTAGAGGTCTAGTAGTACATACTGCTTTTACTGACTTGAATGTGGATCTGGTAGCTTTGTTCTTTTCACATTGGCTGCATACCGAATCCTTCTTGAATGTAATGTCTGGTAAACCGCGTACTAGCTTCTTTGTGGATAATCTTGAGATCATATCCATATTAGCGTGACCGAGTCTCATATACCACAGATGACTCTCATCACTCTTGGCCATTAAGCATCTACCTAAAATATTAGTTTCTTCTAACAAATAGAAAACATATATATTGTCTTCCCTGATACCTTCAAAAATAGTACTACCAGTTGAGCTATCAACTATAGTACATTTGTCTTTGCCAAAGTTGATTCCATAACCCTGATCAGCTAGGTGACTTATGCTGAGTAGATTATGTTTCAACTCGGTAATCAGACAGACATCCTTAATCACAGGATAGGGAGACTTACCAACATCACCGATACCAATAATATACCCTTTCAAGTTATTATCGAAGGAGACATAGCCTTCCTTCTTTTTCTTCGACAGTGTTACAAATAGTGTAGCGTCACCGGTCATATGTCGTGAGCAACCGCTGTCGAGGATCCATTTGCTTCTAGCATGTGAAGGGTGTTCCACCTACAAAACAGTTTACAGATGAAACTTTTGGTACCCATTTCTTGTAGGGTCCTGAATTGTTAGCTTTTGGTATCCAAGCATAAATATTTAAATCAACAAGCTTTCTCATTATACATGCAAATGAAATATAACCAATGAGGTCACAATAATGACATTGTACATGTCGAGTGTTAAAAGCTGAGTGGTGTGCATGGTTGGTAGGTTTAGGTTTTCTAGTATAGAAGAAAGCATACCTATAATCCTGTTTGGGCTTAACCTTTTGGGGTAAAGGTTTGATAGGGTTAGGTCTGACAGTGTTTGACTTGGGAATGTTCCAATTTTTCGGTTAGTGACACATGTTAGGGTAGGAAGCAGCAGGCTCAGGCTGTTTTCCTAACCAAATTTCCAATCTTTTGGAAGTGTCATACAACTTAGTATAATTAGAAGTGAGTGATTCCATTCTGATTTGTGCACATCGAAGACTTTTCTTCTCTATAGAAAGTTCTTCCTTGAGTTGGTCAATAATTTTGTCTTTCTCTTCAGATGACTTGGTAGTCTCGTGTAATAAAAGTTTTGTTGAAGAAAGCTCACCAGACTCACTAACATTATTTCTAACCTCAGCTAGTAGGTCGGTAAGTCTACCTATTTCACCTTTGTACTCTTTGAGTACCTTCTTAGAGGTCTGATACTTGCTACGCAGTTTCCTGTAATCAGTCATCAGGTCACTGAAGGCATCTCATAATTGCTCAAAGGTGAAGTCATCATAAGTATCAACTACAGGTTCAGTAGGTACCTGATCGGATGCCATAAAGCATACGTTTGCAGCGTCTTCTGATTGTTCGTCTTCTGAGTCGCTGGCTTTACTTTCATGCCATATGCTGGTGTTGTCATACTTTCGTGATGTTGATCTCTTCAGGTTCCTTTTTTCATACCTGTTGCTCTTCTTGCTTGATGATGAGTTTGTGGGACAATCCTTCTTCATGTGTCCTTTCTTCTTGCAACCATAGCAGACATCATCTTCTTGATACCAGTTGTTGCTGTTGTTTTCTTTGACTCTTTTCTCATGTCTCATGAATCTTTTGAACTTTCTTGCTAGGAGTGCTTGATCTTCAGCGTCAAATCTACTGCTGTCTGAATCACCTTCAGCAGCTTTTTTGTGCTGAGCCTTGAAAGTGATCGTCTTCTCCTTTGGTGCAGGCTCTTCAAAATCTTGTAGCTCCAGTTCATGAGTGAGTAGCTTACCCATGAGTACTTCGAGTGTCATCGTAGTGAGGTCGTTTCCTTCAATAATAGCAGTAGCCTTTGGAATCCAGTTCTTGGTGAGAGCTCGCAGGAGTTTGCGAATCTTTTCATGGTTACTGTAATCTTTGCCTAAGGAGGACAAAGGATTTACAATATCCAAGAATCTCTCGAACATTTGTGTAACTGTTTCGTTGGGCTTCATCTTGAACGCCTCGTACTCTTGAGTAAGTCTGCTGACTTTAGATTCTTTGACTTGAGTCGTGCCTTCATGTGTGACTTCAAGTAGCTTCCGCACTTCATTAGCCATTGTGCAGATAGACACCCTGTTAAATTCAGTTCTGTCTAAAGCACAAAAAAGAGCATTAATGGCACGTGCGTCAAGACTGGCCCTTTTCTTTTCTTCCTCTGTATATCTGCTATGGGGTTTTTCAACTAAAACTCCATCAACATTTATACGAGGTGGCTTTTGATAGCCATCAAGAACAATGGACCATAAATCAAAGTCAAGTGATTTCAAGAAGAAACTCATCCGTGTTTTCCAATAGGTATAGTTCGTACCATCAAACAGTGGGGGTCTTTTTGTGGCCTAGCCTTCACTTGTGAATTTCACAGTTGCCATGTGTTATGCTGTGATCTATATAACAGTTAATTAAAATGAATAAATAATTGCACTGTTACCTTTGTTTTACCTTTAACACCCGCTCTGATACCAATTGTAGGAACGAAATAGTAAAGCGTAATACTCTAGAGGGGGGTGAATAGAGTTGGCAGCGAAATAATGCTAATTAAAAACATGTTAGTAGCACAATCACAGAATATTAATCACAACTAAAATAAAGTAAAGACAGAGTTAAGAGAGCAAACGCAAAGACAGCGATGTATACTGGTATCCCTCTATTGAGGACTAATCCAGTCGGTAGAACTCTTGCTACCAGTTGAATCCACTATTAGAAAAACCGCAAGTTTTCTTACGAAGTCCTTGCAACTTCTACAACGCGAGCTTTGATACGAAGAACTCGTCCAACTTCAAATGTGAAGAGGTATTCTTCAATCAAGCCTTCTGATTATAATCTCTTAGAAACTTCTAGACCGTACCGTACTGACAAATCGACTAGAGGATTGTAATTGGCTTGGGATCTGAAATTGAAAGCTCTAGAAAACTCTTTGGAAGACTGAAAGCTTTAGATAGAGAGAAGATTGAAAGTGAATGAGTGAGTTAAAATGATCGAAATCCTTCTCTATTTATAGGACTTCCAAAGGCAGACTTCTGACAGAATTCGGGCAGAATTCGGACAGAACTCTATGAGCAAATCTCGGTCAAATTCGTAACTGCAGGAGGACCAAGTTCCAAGGATTCAAAAATCAAACGGCCACCAACCTAACTCTGGCCGAACTCGGTCTGAGTTCTGTCAGGGTTAAGTCAGGGTTTAGTTAGGGTTTTAAAAAGCTTTTTGGTGATTTTTGAAAACCTTTTTGAAAACCTTTTTGTAAACCTTTTTGTAAACCTTTTTGAGAGGTCATTTTAAAAACATTTTGAACTCATTTAAGGGTAGCCTATTTGCCAGTACGACTCGGTGTACAACATATTCCTAGACTCAAATAAAATGAAAAATATATTGCTTAAGGAGTTACAGACTCGAGTAGGAAAACAGATCTTCGGTCTTGAATTCAGTGGATAGCCATTCTTGATCATGTCCAAGAGTCCGAGATGTCCCGACATTCTTGATCATGTCCAAGAGTCCGAGATGTCCCGACTAGCTTTGTATATCCAGACAGAGTTTAATCAATTATTAAAATCAGGTTGACCATATGACCAATGGGCCAACAAGGGTTACCTTTGTATGTCTACTCCAACCTTTGATTGCTGGATCTCCTAGTTCCAAGCGGTTTGCCCGTGATGTTGATTCTACGACAGGATATCCAGAACTGATGAATTCTATTGCGCGCTACTTTTCGCCTATCTAAGGTAAGTTTCTAACTTTCTATATTTTTATTCAAAATTTAGACATCAATACCTTTCCGACGCATATTTTAAAGTTAGATTTCGCATCTGTTTGTTATTTATAAAAATTCATGACATTTGTCGTGTCGTCGAACTCCGAAAAAATTCTGTTTTCCTTGTGTCCAAAAGTGTCAAAACTCCATGAATCCATATTAAACTTTATGTTGTGCAAGATTTAACATTATAAATACTATTTTAACTAATTTTTATAATTTTCACAGAATTTATTAATTTTATTTAATCATTGTTTCGGGGCTAAATTAATGTGTCGAATTGAGGGAGTCATATGTGTCATTGATATAAGACCTCTTGTGAAAGGGTTCTCCTATTGAAAATATAATTATAGCAATATATAAGTATTTATAGATAAATTCTAGAGTTTAAATATATTCTTTTATTATAATTGTAAAGTATTTATGAGAGATTTTGTTACCTATATGTACTTATATAATAGATGCAGTGTCGTAACAACGTTATGGCAACTAGGAGACGTAGATACTCATATAATTTATATATGGTGTATTGATATAGAATATTAAATATAGTGTATTATTATAGGTGAGCTTTGGAGGATCGACAAGGACACCGGAGTTGGACAGGCTTACCCGCAGACAGCAGTTGCAGGCAAGTGTGCCTTGCCTTCGTTACATATTATTCTTTTCTATTTTTTTGTTCTTTTTTATTAGCATTGTATGACGTAGGACGTTGATACTTAGTGTCCATTTATAGACGGGTGTCGTTGTCATGATAGTGACATCGAGTATTGACATTAGGCATTACGTACATACTGATGTGTCCATTGACACAATTGACCACAGGACATCGACACATTCGTGATGCGAGGTTTACATGACTATTTATGGTATTGACCTCGTGTTAGCATTCCAGATTTCCTTATCAGTATTGCTTTTACTTTTGAGATGACTGTACAGACTTGACATTGCTAGATTCTAGACATGGGGATTGGGGAGAACTTGATTACAATATCAGACCTATTGTCGTGTGGTCCATTATTTAGTGACCTTTATCTATGTAGCAGAGTAAGGGATTTTCACTATCGAGAATTGATTATCCTTGGTGCCACGACACAGGTACTGGGGACAATACCCTGCTGAGGTGCTAGTGAGCCTTAGTGGAAGGGGTCTGGTATTATAAAAAAGTATCTTACTTGTATAGCATATAGATGGATACAGTAGATTGCCTTAGTTCATATTTTTATTTCTGTACCTTAGCATGTATATTATGCACCTTGCTAGTCCTCTGAGGACCTGGCTATTTCCTAGGCTTAGACGAAGCTGAAGACTACCCGGAGGTTTACGGTTCGGGAGCTGAGACCGGAGGCGTACCGGCGCAGGAGGACGAGATAGTGTCAAAGGATTTTTTGTGATCATGTTATCATCAAATTTAGTCTTGCTACATTATTTCCTTTTCTTTTCATCAGACTCGTAGTTGATTTGTACTTTGTTTCTATTTCTGTGGTTTCGGGATGTTTTACCCGCATAAACTTCATTACTTTTATTGCTGGATATTTGAGACAATCCCTTGTTTATTCTTGATCTCTTTGTGGACTCTGGATGTGATTAAATGTATATACCTGTGGACTATGTTGTATTTCTTGGTGTTATCATGATTTACAGCTTAAGTATTTCGCTAATGGGCTTGTTGTGTAGCTTGGCCTATTGGGAAGTACTGCTGGCATGTATTCGTATACCTGGTCCCACGTATTTTGGGACTGGGGCATCATATGTTTTTGTGGTGGCCTATGCAGGTCTACGTTAATCACTTCGGTTACATTATTGTACCGACATGAGCCTGCAAATAGAATAGGAAAGACTCATAGGATCACATCCACAGGCTTGATACCTTCATTGACTTCGTTTTGAACTCTCACTTGACTTCTTGATTTGCATCCAGTTTGATTATGTTCTACCGTAATCCTTATTTATTCATGCTAGCAAGACAAATCTTCATAATGGATGTATCTTCCGTTACTATAACATGAGGAAAGCAGAGGCATAAACACTAGAAGTCATAGGTGCAGGTAGAGTCTTCATGAATTTTGCAAAGTCGTAGTGATACCTAGGATAGTCATACTACTACGAGCTTGCAACCAATTAAGGAATAGGACTTGAGGATACATCCACAAACATGATTATAGACTTTTTTCAGACTCTTCAGCATGATTGCTTTCATGTTATTGTATTTCTTAATATGATTGCTTTTGTATTCTTCCTTACTCGAAATTTGACTAAACCCTTCCCTATTGACTTCTTGAGTAAATCTTCTCGTTCATTTTTGCTAATTTGTTGGAAACTGTCTTATGGATTGGTCCAAGGAAAAGTTTGAGAAATTATATTTATCCTTGTATTACAGAATCAAAGTTTTTGCAGCCTAAGAAATACTAGCGAGGCAGGACTTCAGATAACGGCATCATGGCCACATATGTTTCTCAAATTCTACTTGAACCATATCCTATGCATGTTGACATTTTTCCTATATTTTCGTAAAAATTTAATTCAAAAATATTTCATGGATTTGGCCAAGATAAGCTCAAGAACCTGTATTACCTGGCATTGTAGATGTGCACTACAACAATCCGTCGTATTATGGAACAAAAAGGTTATTTGCAGCCAGATGTACGTTGGCGTGGCAGTAACTTTATGTGACATAATCACGGAGATATATGGTTCTTGAGTCTTACCTAGACTATGTCCTATACATCTTGTTTGGCTTCACATCGTTCATGGAAATAATTCGACAAACCTTCCTGCTTTGCTTGACCCTATCGTTGTTTGAAATTGGTAAATAGGTTTGTTTGACCCAGCCTTAGGTTCTTGTTACCTTCTACATATTAAATAAATAAAATAGTTAAACCTTATAGTTATATTATAGAGTATAATTAAGCTAGATTATTGGTGTAATTGTAAGGATGGGTAGCTAGAAATGGGTAAGTTTCTTAGAGTTGGATCCTAGTGAGATTATGAGTTGAGTATGAGTACCTGGATATCGGATGCATAGAGCCAATTAAGAGAAATTTCTAAGAGTGAACTGACAAGTATCATTGAATAGGTTATAATACTATACCCACGATAGAATGAGTTGTATTGGGAGTGTTGAGGAATGAGAAGTGGTATGCTAATCTTAGTAAGTACAAATTTTGCCTTGATAAAGTTCCTTTTCTGGGAAACATTATGTCGGGAGGAATTTCAGTTGATCCGAAAAAGATAGCTACCGTAGAGTCTTGGCCGACACCAACATCGGTTGAAGAAGTTAGGAATTTTCTTGGACTTGCCGGGTATTACAGCAGGTTCATAAAAAATTTCTCACGGATTGCAGAGCCCATGACGCGGTTGACGCAGAAGAATCAAGAGTTTCGATGGACAGAAATTGTCAGAAGGCTTTTGAAGAAGTGAAGAAGAAGTTGACCTCAGCACCTATTTTGATGCTTCCTTCTGGATCGAAAGGATTCGTGGTTTATAGTGATACGTCAGGTAGTGGACTTGGATGTGTTTTGATGCAACATGAAAAGGTCATAGCCTATGCATCGAGGCAGATATAGAATTACCCTACTCATGATTTGGAGTTATCAGCGGTAATCTTTGTATTGAAGTTATGGTGGCATTATTTGTACGGAAAGCATAGAGACATTATTTGTATGGAGAGCGTGTGGAGATATTTACGGATCATAAGAGCTTGAAGTACGTCTTCATGCAAAAGAAGTTAAATATGAGACAAAGGTGGTTGTTGGAGCTTATGACAGACTATGATATAGACTTACAGTACCATCCTGGCAAGGCGAACGTAGTGACAGATGATTTGAGCAGGAAGCCTTCTGCATATTTCTTGGCAGCTCAGTCACAGTTATTAGAGGATCTTCATGAGCTTGGAATAGAAGTCATTATGCCGGGACAACAAGGACTACTTGCCAATCTTGAAGTATAGTTGTTACTTGAGGATTGAATAAAGGCAACATTACCTACATATACAAGATTTTGAAAACTTCGTGAGAGGACAGAGGCTGAAGAGCGACAGATACTTGGACCAGAGATTGTGATACAGACAGTCGAGAAAGTGAACCGGATTCAGAGTCATCTTCAGGCAACTCAAGACCGACAGAAGCATTAGGCCGATACGCATCGTCGACCATTGGAATTCAAGGAGGAAGGGCATGTGTTTCTGAGGATCTCACCGATGCGGGGCACTAGCAGATTCGGGAGTAGGAGGAAGTTGAGTCCAAGGTATATTGGACCGTTCAATATTATGAGCGTGTAGGAGATGTGGCATATCGTCTTGCATTATCCCATCACTAGAAGGTGTGCATGATGTATTCCATATCTCACAGTTAAGGAGGTATGTGACTGATCCCAGTCATATGGTCGATCGCTCTGAGATCATGGTGGGACCCAGTTTATCATACGAGGAGCAGCCGGTAGGTATCTTGGATACGAGTGAGAAGATACTCAGAGGGCAGACGATTAGACTGGTTCGTGTTGCATGGAGGCACCATTCTCCGGAAGAATCAACTTGGGAGCGTGAAGATTCTATGCATGAGTATTATACCCACTTATTCGTAGATGCTGGTAAGTCTTAGCCTAATTATTCATATGATAAGATTTTTCTATATAATTGTGTTATTTTTAATTTCGAGGACAAAATTTTCTATGGTGGGTAGGTTGTAAGCCCCTTGATTTTTGGATTTTATTTTTAGTTATTTTTAATTATTTTATATGTATATTTTAAATATTAAAGTCAATAATGACTATGATATTAGTTTACCATAGCTTTGACTTTTGAAGAACAACAAATATTGTTTTCTCAAATCCAATTCCATATTGGAATTCTAGACTCGTCCACCTTCAGTTTGATATATCATGTCCCATCCAAATTTGCTTTTCAACATTCTTTTGGCTTCGCACAATTTTGGGTCAACTTAGGCTTTTTGATCATTTATCATAATTCTAGGCCCAACTTCTAAATTGATTTCGGACTTGACATATATCGAAACTATATGAACCAATAAATGGTTTTGATCCATTTTGAGTCTACAATGTACATGCTTAGGGTGTACCATCCAATCGAGTTCTCATGTGCTACTTATTTGCAAATGACACATGAGACTCATTAAATTGATTTTCGGGTCCAATTTGACTATTAATGCTACTCGGACCCTAACCTAGTCAATCATACTAGTTAGAGCCTAACTAGGAGTACCAAAACCAAGTATACATATATTTAAGGGAATTTTAGAGGTTTAATTGCAGCCATATGCAATATTCCCTTATATATTTGGCTTGGTCAAACATCTAACCAAAATAGGAAACCTATTAATATTAGTTTGATTTGGAGAACCAAATCCTATCCAAATTAGATCAAACCAAAGCCCATGCACTAAATATATATATACCTATCAAACCATAACCATCCACCTCTCTCATAACCGTCCACTACCCCACAAATCTCCCCAAACCTAGCGGCCACCACTCCAAACCCGAAACCCTAGCCGACCTCCTTTCTTCACAAAATATAATTTTTTCTCAATTCTGCGCCAACCACCACCACTTGGACAACCCTCTCAACATCCCCTTCCACCCTAGCAATTGTAGGAGCAACCTTGCAGCCGTTAGAGAGGTACACGATGCGCTACTTGGGCCAAAACTCCGTCGAATCGAAGTCTGAAACGTCACAGCAGGTTAGTCGACTTGTAGATGATGTTTCATCTACTTTATCTCATCTATTTCAAATCTGAGAGTTACCTTTGTATGTCTACTCCAACCTCTTATCGCCGGATCTCCTAGTTTCAAGCGGTTTACCCGTGGCGTTGATTCTACGATAGGGTATCCAGAACTGACAAATTCTGTTGAGGGCCACTTTTTCCTATCTAAGTTCAGTTTCTAACCTTTCTATATTTTTATTTAGAATCTAGACGCCAATACCTTTCCGAGGCATAACTGAAAGTTAGGTTTTACTGTCGTTTGCTATTTTTAAAAATTCATGACATTTGTCGTGTCATCAAACTCCGAAAAATTCTGTTTTTCTTGTGTCCAAAAGTGTCAAAACTCCATGAATCCATATTAAACTTTATATTGTGCAAGGTTTAACATTATAAATAATGTTTTAACTAATTTCTATAATTTTTACAGAATTTATTAATTTTATTTAATTGTTGTTTCAGGGCTAAATTAATGAGTCGAATTGAGGAAGTAATATGTGGCATTAACATAAGACCACTTGTGAAAGGGTTCTCCTATTCAAAATATAATTATAGTAATATATAAGTATTTATATATAAATTCTAGAGTTTAAATATATTATTTTATTATAATTGTAAAGTATTTACGAGAGATTTTGTTACCTATATGTACTTATATAATAGATGCAGTGTCGTAACAATGTTATGGAAACTAGGAGGCGTAAATACTCATATAATTTATATATGGTGTATTGATATAGAATATTAAATATAGTGTATTATTATAGGTGAGCTTGGGAGGATCGACAAGGACACCGGAGTTGGACAAGCTTACCCGCAGACAGCAGTTACAGGCAAACGTGCCTTGCCTTCATTACAGATTATTCTTTTCTATTTTTTTTGTTCTTTTTGATTAGCATTGCATGACGTAGGACGTTGATACTTAGTGTCCGTTTATAGACGGGTGCCGATGTCATGATAGTGACATCGAGTATTGACATTAGGTATTACGTACATACCGATGTGTCCATTGACACAATTGACCACAGGACACCGACACATTCATGATGCGAGATTTATATGACTATTCGTGATATTGAACTCGTGTTAGCATTCCAGATTTCCTTATCAGTATTGCTTTTACTTTCGAGATGACTGTACAGACTTGACATTGCTAGATTCTAGACATGGGGATTGGGGAGAACTTCATTACAATATCAGACCTATTATCGTGTGGCCCGTTGTTTAGTGACATTTATCTCTGTAGCAGAGTAAGGGATTATCACTATCGAGAATTGATTGTCTTTGGTACCATGACACAGGTACTGGGGATAATAACCTGCTGAGGTTCTAGTGAGCCTTAGTGGAAGGGGTCTGGTATCCTAGAAAAGTATCTCACTTGCATAGCACATAGACGGATACAGTAGATTGCCTTAGTTCATATTTTTATTTCTGTACTTTGGCATGTATATTATACACCTTGCTAGTCCTCTGAGGACCTGGCTATTTCCCAGGCTTAGACGAAGCTGAAGACTACCCGGAGGTTTACGGTTCGGGAGCTGAGACCGGAGGCGTACCGGCACAGAAGGACGAGATAATGCCAGATGATTTTTCGTGATCATGTTATCATCATATTTATTCTTGCTACAATATTTCCTTTTCTTTTCATCAGACTTGTAGTTGATTTGTACTTTGTTTCTATTTTTGTGGTTTCAGTATGTTTTACCTACACAGAATTTATTACTTTTATTGCTGGATATTTGAGACATTCCCTTATTTATTCTTGATCTCTTTGTGGACTCTGTGGATGTGATTAGATTTATATACCTGTGGACTGTATTGTATTGCTGGGTGTTATCATGATTTACAGCTTAAGTATTTCTCTAATGGGCTTGTTGTGTAGCTTGGCCCATTTGGAAGTGCTGTTGGCATGTATTCGTATTCCTGGTCCCACATATTTTGGGACTGGGGCATCACACAAACCAATCCTAAGTAGGCATGTTGGACATTAATAAATATTAATAAATAAATATATTTTGTATTTAATTTAGATTTTGGATTGTATTTATATATTTTGGGACTGGGGCGTCACACAACCCAATCCCATATATGTACATCAACTCATACCCAAACCCTAACCCTAACTTAATTTCTTTTTTTTTCATTCTTGGCCGACCACTCCCTTACTTCCCCCTCATATTCGGCAGCACCTCTCCCCCACAACCCTCCATACATCATCTTCTCCATTGCACATCTCTCTATCCTTCACAAAAACTCATCTCCTCCACCAGACACCCATCAAACCACTCAAAACAAACCCTAAAAACTTCATCTTCTCCATACAACCATCTATAGTTATTAACAACCCTTCCAAACTCACCAAGAGAGGATTACCAAGCAAAGATAGCAAGAATGGTTGGAGCTTTGGAAAGGAGAAGTCTTCACAACCTCTATAGCAAGAACTTTAGGTAAGAAACCCTAATTTTTTCATCTCAAACCCTTACTAAATTTTTGTAGAAAATATGTTACTAAATCTATAGAAATCATATTTTTATGGCTTTTTCTATGTATAATCATTCATAAAAGTTTCATGATTTATAGTCGTAATATTCATGTTTCGGTAGGATCAAAATTAACCCCATTGTGAAAAAAATATAAGTTATTGGTGGTTATTTTCAAAACTAAATTTTATGGGTGTTCATATATATAAATTAGGATTTTAAGTATTTTTTCATGAATTTAGAAACTCAAATCTGGTCGGAAAAATTATAGGTCAAAACTAGCTATTTTCGGGTAACCTGCTGACCTAGAATGTTCCAACTTAGTAGCATAACTTAAATCTTGTGTTCATGTCTTAATTCTGAGAAATAATGTAATTTACATTCTGTATCAAATATATTTTTGGGTATTTTATCTATTTTGAGTAATTGGCCATGTTCCGGACAAGTTTCGGGTAGACTAGCTGACGTAGTAGTCAACTAGTCACATTAATACTTAATAAATCGTAGTCTGAAATTTCAGAGTTAATACTGTAGAAAATAGTTTTAGATATTATTTTTAGGAACTTTCTATGATTTCTAAGTGTGTTATTGAAGTGGGGTCATAACCGATTAATTGGAAGGTCGAAAATTCTAAAACTGTGTTCCGAGGTCTCGCTAGACACGTATGTATGTTATATAATTTAAGTAGTCCTATGAGATATTTGAATATAGTTCAAGTAGTTTAAAACATTAATCTAGTTAATTAAGTTCTGTTATAAGTTTCATAAGTAGTTAAATAAATTATTTAGGAGCATTGGATTCTGGAGGCGTGGACGCGGGAGCGAGACTTCATCTTCACATAACGGAACCAGACAAGTATACCTTGCCGAACTTATACAGTATTTACATGTTTCCTTTTCTGTTGTTTTCTTTTCCACATGGTTACATGTTTCTCATATTGTGATTGGTTTATCATCGACTGTTTTACTTGTTTTCTAGATTTACGTGCACGTATAGGATATTATTTATTTCTTTTGCTTGTCCATTGGTTTTATTCGTGTTTATCGTGTCTTGTGATAGAGTTGTCAGTTCTATGCCATGTTCTCTTGACTTGACCTGATATTGATCGACTTGGACTTGTCTTAAGTATGACCTGACCTAACCTGACTTGACCAATCTCGATTGGGAGTATCTTGCATTATACTATAATTGAGATATACTATAGATTGGGAGTATCTTGTATTGTACTACAGTATATAGGAGTTTACTTGACCCTTGTATTCCTTTAGGAGAGGAGAGCGATACTAGAATTGACTATGCTCGGTTGGGAGTATCTTGTATTGTACTACAATCAAAACAATACTATAGATTGGGAGTATCTTACATTGTACTACAAGCTACAGGTGTTATTCGATTGATTGTTAGCCAAGTCTAGTATTACATTTCCATATGACATGTCGTTCCTTAGATATTCTCCTTACACTGTTCTTACCCTCCATATATGTTATTTACTATTATATTAGTAGGCATATTTTTATGTATCTTACTAGTCCCCTGAGGACCTGATGATCTCTTCAGGTAGCATATTTCATGGAGTTAGTTAGCGGATCAGGACGGTAGTGACTACATCTGCAGGGATACAGGTACTTGCTTGTGAAATTACTTTATTATTCTTTCGTGCTTTATATTCATTATCATGCCATATTATGCTTTTTAGCCTAGTTTATAGACTCGTGTTATTTCTTTAGAGTCTAATCAGATATATATGCTAGTGGGCTGCAGACCACGACCCATAGTGTTCATTCTTGTTTTATATACTCTTGTGGATTGAGATATAGATTGGCCTTGCCATGATTAGGCATATTACCATAGTCTAAATAGCTTATACGTATTCGAGGCGGGCTAGAGTCCGTTTGATACGTAGCTGACTTGTTCACGCACTTGCATCCCGAAAAATGGGTGCAGATTGTGACAAGTTTTTTTGGTGGCCCATGTAGGTCAGAACATATCGTATCGGTTACGTAACTGTACTGATATGAGCCTGCGAATATGACTAAACCTTTAAAAATTTCAATCCACACTGCCTTGAAAAATTCTCTTAAAATTTTTCTACCGCCCTTGAACTTCGTATTTACTCTCGATTACTCTTCCTTTGCTTTCTCGTATCATTGCTTCTCGTCCCTTCCTATTTCGGAGCGACGAATAATCGTGCTATATCAGATTTATCAAAAAATTCTTAAGTTATAGTACAAGTTAGTTTGCTTATTGTATTGTGATTGCTTGATAGATAAGGGGAATTAGAGATGCCATATGTCACAGGACATCATGTGTTTGATGAGGTAGTTTGACCAAAGGTGGGTAGACGTTCTAGAATGGCTAAATGATCATACTAGGTTTCGCACTTTATGGTAGTCGCTTGATCAAGAATAAAGTAGTAGTTTTAGAGTAGAGACTGACCCTCTACTAGAAGAACCTAAATATAGGCTAACCCAGCCCATTTACCCTTAAGCCCTACCAGTTGTAAAGTTAGGATTAGACAGATTGGTAGGTATCACTTAGATTGATTAGGTGAAATAAGACTTATATAGTTGTGATAATAATATGGTTAGGAGGGCAAACCTTCAACATTATTATTGTAAGATCGCTGGTACAAATAATAGCGACTAGAGATAACCATCAATAGTTTTACGATAGAGATGTTGTAAACCAAATTATTTAGGATGATTATTACTTTAGTTATTAGGAGACACCGGAGTGACCTAGTGTATCCTTTGAACTATTCATACTTACACTAGCGTGGTTCTTTGTTAGTGAGCCTGATTTTAATTTCGAGGATAAAATTCTTTTAAGGTAGGTAGGATGTAAAAGTCCAAAATTTTTGGATTATTTTTTTTGGCTTAAATAGAATTTTATGGAATTTATGAATATCTTTAAATTAAATAGTTATTAGTATAGATGACATTAGCTATGGTTGAGTTTTGAAATACAAAATGACCAAGAATTGTGATACGGATAGTGTACACGTATGCTTTGACTAGTGTTTTAGCCATGGTAGGGAAAGCGGAGCCATAAGTGTGTTCTAACTAGGAAAACCAGGCCAAGTTGCGACTTAACCACCACCGATGATTTATTTATTTAATTATTAGATTGTTGACTTTCTAGGAGACCCAATTGTACCAATTTAACCCCGACTTGACCCGAACCAAATCTAAATATAAATAGACATGTAGTAATCTCAAATACCTTCATGTTGATATATATTTTGTATATATATTTTATTAATATTAATATGTTTTCAATTTTGGAAAGTTTCTATTTATAGAAAGTGTCTACGTGTAATCCTAGTGTAATCCTAGTTGGCATTAGTTTATATTTGACCCAAAGTCCAACCCAATCCTAAGTAGGCATGTTGGGCATTAATAAATATTAATAAAAAATATATATTGTATTTAATTCATATTTTGGATTATATTTATATAGATAGATTTAATTAGTCTATATTAGGAAAGACCTTTTTAATCCTCAATCCAATCAATTAGCCAACTCACCAAACCACTACCCCAACAAAGTGGGAGCACTCTTGGGTGACCAAAATAGCCCCTCCCTTGGATATTCGGCTGACTTTAGGATTTTCACTCCTTTCATGCATGCAACCAAAAAGGCCCATATATGTATATCAACTCATACCCAAACCCTAATCCTAACTTAATTTCTTCTTTTTTCCTTCTTGGTCGACCACTCCCTTACTTTCCCCTCATATTCAGCAGCACTCTATCCTATAGCCCTCCATACATCATCTTCTCCATTGCATATCTCTCCATCCTTCACAAAAACTCATCTCCTCTACTACACATCCACCCAACCACTCAAAACAAACCCTAAAAACTCCATATTCTCCATCCAACCATCTACAGCTGTTGCCAACCCTTCTAAACTCACTAAGAGAGGACTAGCAAGCAAAGATAGCAAGAATGGTTGGACCTTTGGCAAGGAGAAGTCTTCACAACCTCTCTAGCAAGGACTTTTGGTAAGAAACCCTAATTTTTCCATCTCAAACCCTTACTAAATTTTTGTAGAAAATATGTCACTAAATCTGTAGAAATCATATTTTTATGTATTTTTCTATATATAATCATTTATAAAAGTTTCATGATTTATAGTCATAATATTCATGTTTCGGTAGGATCAAAATTAACCCCATTGTGAAGGAACTATAAGTTATTGGTGGTTATTTTCAAAACTAAATTTTATGGGTGTTCATATATATAAATTAGATTTTAAGTATTTTTTTCACAAATTTAGCAACTCAAATATGGTCGAGAAAATTATAGGTCAAAACTAGCTATTTTCGGGTAACCTGCTGACCTAGAATGTTCCAACTCTTTACCATAACTTAACTCTTGTGTTCATGTCTAAATTATGAGAAATAATGTAATTTACATTATGTATAAAATATATTTTTGGATATTTTAACTATTTTGAGTAATTGGTCATGTTCTGGACAAGTTTCGGGTAGACTAGCTGACGTAGTAGTCAACTAGTCACATTAATACTTTATAAATCGTAGTTCTGAAATTTCAGAGTTAGTAATATAGAAAATAGATTTAGATATTATTTTTAGGAATTTTCTATGATTTCTAAGTGTGTTATTGAAGTGGGATCATAACCGATTAATTGGAAGGTCGAAAATTCTAACACTGTGTTCCGAGGTCTCACTAGACATGTATATATGTTATACAATTTAAGTAGTCCTACGAGATATTTGAATATAGTTCAAGTAGTTTAAAACATTAATCTGGTTAATTAAGTTATGTTATAAGTTTCATAAGTAGTTAAATAAATTATTTAGGAGCATTAGATTCTGGAGGCGTGGACGCGGGAGCAAGACTTCATCTTCACATCGCGGAACTGTTTTCCATTGATTGTAAAAGTATAGAACAGTTTTATGGGAGGACTGAACTTAGACTCACAATACAAACTCGCTCGTACAAGGAAAGCTTTGGAATGAAAACCTAGGTACAGCAATCTAAGTACAATTGTTTATTTTTATTTTGGGGGGTGACGGTAGATGCTCGAGAGAGTGCTATTAACTCTACCTTACTCCTTGGACGATCGGACGTAGCCTTGGCTCTGATGAAGAAATGCTCTCGGGATATGTGGGAAGATTCTTTTGTGCATCGCCACTCTCTCTGTGCGTGCCTTTGTCTCTCTATGTGTCCAAGGTTTGCAAGGGAATGGCACCTTGCTATTTATAGGAGTGGGGTGTGATAAGTAGGGTTTGCAATGATTGCCCCTTAAACAGTAGGCGGTTAGGGATTTGTTAAGATTTGCCTTGATCTTGTTTTTATGTTGATTGCAACAAATCTGCATCATTTATTGGAGATTGATCCGGGTTATTATGATGATTGTAATAAATTTGATTGTTGTAATTTGTTGATAGCAACAAATCCGGGTGGATAAATCTTGGTTGATCTTCTGCCACGTGTCTAACCATCATTATGCTGCGAGCCGTAGGAACGCGAGGGATTAAGTCTTAACTGATCTTCTGCCATGTGTCCTAACTACGAGCTGCATGGACAGGGTGTCCTGACAGAGCCGCATGCGTGTGGTCTGGTAATTGAGCCGCATGATGGTGCCCCCATGATCCGAGCCGCATGAGGGTGGCAGCCGCATAGGTATGACCTTCGAAATCTGAGCCGCATTTGGGTGGCTCCCCATGATCCGAACCGTATGGAAATAGTAGCCGCATGGGGGTGGCCTCCAACTGAACCGCATAAGGATGGACACGTGTCAAAGCCGCATGGGTGTGGCCTCCCAGAATCTGAGCCGCATGGGGATGGCCTCCAAGATCCGAGTCGCATGAGAGTAGCAGCCGTATGGGGATGGCCTCCAACTGAACCGTATAAGGGTGGCCACGTGCCAAAGCCGCATGGGTGTGGCCTTCCAGAATCTGAGCCGCATGAGAATGGCCCCCCATAATCCGAGCCGCATGAGTGTAGCAGTCGCATGGGGATGGCCTCCAACTGAACCACATAAGGGTGGCCACGTGTTCAGAGCCGCATGGAAGACCTTGAAGCGATCCATATGAAGAGCTTTGGAATTTTGGTAGATCGTGCCAGCTATAGAGATTTTCTTTGTTTCCCTAGGAGCACGCCATTATGTCAGAGTCATCATTGCAGCTTTATGTCAGAGCTGTTAATTCTTCTTTATATCAGAGCTGCCTTGTTGCTTCAGAGCATTAAATGAGGCCGCTGCTTGATGGCCAGCTGTAGAGGCGAACCGCATAAGGCCACGTGGCTTTTACCCGAGCCGCATGGCTATGTTGGGGATTTTTTGAGCCGCATGAAGCTCTAGGGGATTCTTGAGCCACATGAAGCTCTAAGAGATTCTTTGAACCGCATGAGACTCCCTATGTTTTGAGCCGCATGGACTTTTATGTTCTTTTCCATGCTTCTACAAGACCCCCTTCAAAGTTTTCAATTTGTAAAATTGAAATACTTTGAATAAGAAGCATGGCTATGTCCACATAAGCTCTTCTGGCCGCATAAGATGTTCTGGCCGCATGGACGTCCTAGCCGCATAGACTTCCTAGCCGCATGGACTGCCTGGCCGCATGGATATAGACTGTTCTGGCCGCATGTTGTCCTCTCTGCCACATATGCGTCTCATTTAATGATCCTTGATTTTGTCTTGATTTGTTTCGGATTTGTAGCCGCCTTTTGGGGCAGGATCCCAAGGGTCAGTTTTAAATATCCATATTTGCCTCGATAACCGAAGCGTCAATTTTGTTCTTTAAGTGGCGCACGGATCGAAGCGTCCATCGGTCTATGAGCCCCCCTGTCCGCCTATAAATAAGAGTAACTTTTTAGAGAAACTCTTTACTTTCTTCTTTTATTCGAACCTCTCTTGCCCTAGGCTGCCGTCTTCTTCTTCTTCTTCTTCTTCTTCTTCTTCTTCGATCATTCGATGGCCCCCAAGACTTCCAAGGCTGCGGCGAAGGGTAAGGGAGTGGCTTCTACGTCGACTGCGGCGCCTAAAGTTATTCTCGACGTTCACCTCGCCATTGTTGGTAAAGATTTTGGAAGAAATTGCATGAATTCAGAACCTAACCATCATGGCTATGTCGCATATTTTATGCGCGGGCCTTCTTCGTCTGTTCAAATTGTATGTGCTGCGTGTACATCCCATGTCCGAGCCGTATGGGGGTATACCCCTTATCCGAGCCGCATGAGATTCGTCTAGTGGCCGCATAATCACTTTGCAAGCTGAACCGCATAAGGACCTGTCGAACAGAGCCGCATAAGTCCCTCTGAACTGATCCGCATGAAGCCCCATAGGACCGCATAAGCCCCCCTTTGAACTGTGCCGCATAAGGCCCCGCTTAGCAGAACCACATATGCTCATCTGGACTGGGCCGCATAATGCCCCGCTAAGCAGAACCGCATAAGCTCATCTGAACTGAGCCGCATAAGCTTACGCTAATTAGTGCCGCATAAGCTCATGTTCAAACTGAGCCGCATGAGCTCTTTTAAACAGAACCGCATAAGCTCGCGCTAAACAGAGCCGCATAAGCTCGTGTAAAGCCGCATAAGCTCATCTAAAAATGGGCCGCATGGGATCCCCACCAAATCAGAGCCGCATAAGCTCATGTAGACTGGGCCGCATAAGCTTAAAAACACTAAGTGGTTTTGTTTAGCCATCTTTTAACTTGTTTCTTTTGTCTTTCTCCAGTGAATCCGCCTGTCAATCCAGCGGAAGAACCCTTGGTGGGTTCGGCCCAATCTGCTGTGGGTGTGCGATTCGACCACTTAGTCCAATATGTGCCGAACCAGCTTTTCACAAACGAGCCTTTAGAGAGGCTGAATGCTATCAGGAACCAGCCCTTCTACTTTCTCTGCGCAATGATGAACTCGGGGCAATTGGAGGGAAAATACCTGAAGCCGGCGTTCCTCTTTGGGGATGCCTTGACTGTGAAGAACCCCAAGTGCTGGATATATCCGAGAGTTGGGACTTCACTCTTGACGGGATGGCGATCCATATCCCTCTAATGGAGCATCATTTTCCTCTGTCATGGTTCAACATGTTACCGTTGGACAGAAAGATGGTGGACTCCTTGACTCCAAGAAGGTCGGGGATGATTGTGGGTAACATCCATTATAACAGGAATTTGGGGTCAGCATATGCGGAAAGGGAACCGGTCAGTCGGTACGTGATGGGACTGGCTCCAGGTACCTTCATAAACGTATCGGGTCCCAATTTTACGTTCTCTCAAGCTGACACCTTCTTGAACCAGCTTGCTCGGAAGGGGTCCTATCCCGTCGACCGGTTGGCGCTACTGAACTGGATAAACCCCATCCCTGCGTGGGCCAACTTGACTACGTGGATTCTGCAGAAGTATGAGACTCCCCTGCGTGAGATCGGCCTCTACCACGCCATTCGGGGCACCTGTCATGGTCTACCCATAAATAAGTCGTTGTTCATGGCTCTCTTGGAGATGTACAACCGACGGACGGGAACCTTCTTCACGCCTGGAGGGGAGCTGGGGATCGCTCTCCACGAGATGTACGTTATTTCCAAGCTGCCCTGGGGGGAAGAAGTCTTTGAAGTGTACACCCCTACGAGCGAAGAGCTCGAGGATTTGGATCGGCAGTTCCTGGGGGTTGTTGCCATATATCTGGAATTGTTATGTCACCACAGTACCTGTCACCAGACGTCCATCAAGAAGGATGGTAGCTCGGAAGGGAGCATTCCTCACACCACGTCTTGGGTCTCATACCTTTTTACACTATGCACCTCAGGTCGGGTTTCCTCCAGAGATCCTCAAACCTAGGAGGAGGTACAAGAACTGGCATCGACTGCCAAGAGATCGAGGGCCACGGGCGACACATTTGGGAGTTGAACTGACTCCTTTAGTTATTTTTATCATGGTACTCAGCGACTGTCAGAGAAGGCACTCTTGGCAGGATTCCTGATGGTGTGGCTACGGAACTGCGTGGTCTCAGGAGGGACGGGTTCCATTGAGAGGATCAGCCGCCACTTTATCCTCCCTGCCGTAAAACTGGTCTTTGGAGTCAGACTGGCCCTTCTTCCAGCCAAGGTGTGCAGCATACACCATGGCCTTCATGCCTTTTCGTCCAAGGTCATCGCCCGGGACACGGCGATGGATTTTGAGCGCATAGAGCTGCCATACCATTATCTGATGGGGTGGCTGTTGATGCACTGCCGATCTTTGATGAGGCCTGGTGCAGAAGACGGCGTTACGGCTGATGATGCTTTCATTTTCCAATATCACCATCAGCCCTGGGAGTGCAGCACTATGCCAGCCTGTCGGAGGGCGCTGGCGAGAGTGGACGGATACGACTTTTTTGTGTATGTTCCTCGTTTTTTCGATAAAGAAGTGAGGGGCGTACATATTGATAGTACCGGACCTCCTCACCTCTTGTCTGAGAAGTTGCTCCTTTGGTTGCTTAATATCCGTCCAGCATACCTAGTATACCGTAATCGCAACAATGTCTACCTGGAGCCCTACTTGCCCAGCAGGTTCTCCCGCCAGTTCGGTATAGCCAGCTATTCTTTGACAGTCCCAGCTCTTGTCTGGGCTTTGTAGGTAGCGTTCTCGACGGTATCAGGGTCTGGCATTATTATGACACGGTTCATACCCAAACCAGCTTCTCGGTTCCTGATGCTGAGGCGCCAGGGGAGATTTTGTATATGGTGGCCCTATACCATGTTACGGCGAGCAAGCCTCCCGTTAATTTTGACCCGAGTACCAGCTTCATTTGTGGGTACTGGCTTGGCGGAGAAGCCCAAGGGGTCTAAGACGAGGAAGAAGAGGGCAAATACGGTTCCTGTGCCTGACTCAGAGTCCACAAATGTGGACAAAGAAGATGACGAGCATGATGCCGATAACTCTCTCCCTCCTACAGAAGAGGTGGTGGCGGATCAGCCGCCTGTTGTGCCAGATGAGGTGGTGGCAGATCAGCCGCCTGTTGTGCCCGCCCTTTAATGCAAGCGAGGCAGGCGTGAGTCTATTGGCGGCATAACCTTCTCCGTGAAGCGGGCTGCGGTAAGACGCCGCGGGCTGCTCATTAAGGAGAGAGGCGAAGGTGATGACGCCGTATCGGAGGTAAATTGAATTGCGACCATCTCCTTCTTTAGCCCTTTCTCTTCCTGAACTATGATCTAATTATTTTTTTCTTCTCTGTAGGCGTCAGAAGAGTAGGACTCTCGAGAACCGATCGCTGTTTCTGAAGTTAATCCGGCCCTGCTACTTTGATTAGTGACTTGTGTGCCAGATTATTTCTGTCGGGGTTCTCTCGGCGGCGGCTGATGGATCTCACGTTGCTGAGGTCTCGACCCAGGGCGACGGGGGCTCCGCTGAACCCATCCCTGAGACTGCTGAATTTCAGCAGGGTGACGTTAATCCAGTCGTATCTCCTTCCGGGGTGGCTGGGGTAGAGGAACCAGCTGAATTCGGCTTGGAGGTCGCTGGTGTGGAGACTACGGCTGATGTGAGCGATCCTCATCCTCCACAACCCTCCCCTGGTAAGATAAGCCAAATCTTGACTAGTAAGGAGGCTTATTTGCTATATCATCACATCCTTCGGGTTAGGCTGATTGATGGTTGCTCTGGACATACAGGTCCTGCCTCTTCACTGTCAATGACGGATATTGTCGGGGATCTGGTGGAAGGGAGTGTGTCTCTTCCCCTTCCGACTTATATTGAGGGGCCTTCCGCTGGATCAAGTTCGGGAGATCAGATGGCGGCACAGCCGGGGCAAGGAGCAAAGGTCCATGCGTCCTCCTCTGCTCATGTGGCTTCGAGGGTCGACCTCTCCGCCTTACCGAGTATCCAGGTTCTTCGGGCCGCGGAGGAGGAGTTAGCTGCTATCCAAGCATCTTTTCGCTCGGAATTTGTTTTCCTGGTGGCAGGGGTAGCAAGTTCTGGTGCGTCTCCTTCGACACTGCCAGCTATACTTCCTTTGACGTCGTCCTCTACGGAAGTTCTGAATGAGGCGTCACAGGATGTGGTTGACAGATTCTACCGCCACTTGAAGAGAGGGGTCGAAGCTGCTGTGGAGCGGGGGACCCCCTTTGCCTTGGCCCGACAATGCGCTCATGGCCAAATTGAAATTCTTAAAACCCTCCCTGGTGGGGCAGAGATAGTTGCGCTTCTAGAGCCCATATTGCTAGAGGCTGATCAGCTCATGGACAAGTTTCAAGTGCTGCGGCAAGCTGATCTGTCTGCAGCCATAGATCAAGAGCGTGACTTCCTCACCACTGCCCTGGAGAAGGTAAGGGCTGCACGAGATAAGTCTAAGCCGGTTATAATGAAGGACCTCGGTGACCTATCTCTCTAGTATGACCAACTGAGCCGCAGGAGCGAGGATTGAATGGCTTAGGAAGCGACCGCCTCCCGCAGAATAATTGATACAAGGGAGCAGATCCTCGAGCTCCAGAGGAAGCTGGCTTTCTTGGAATCTGAGTTCGAAGCTTCCCGTACGGATAAAGAGCTGATCGTTCAGGAGGCCGAAAAGTTCACCCGAGCTTCTGCTAGCCTGGAGCGTGCTCTGAAGAAGCTTGAGGATGGCTGGCGGGCTTGTCACGCCCCAGAACCAGAATACTGAAGAACGGGGACGTGCACAGCCAGCTACGTATAACGGAACGGCAACCATCCCGCTATACGGTCACGGCTGTCTAGCTATGTGAGGGTACGCTACAAATCATCAGTCTCTTAGGGTCAAATCAAGCTATTGTCTCAATCTCAACAAGTAATGATAGTAACAAGATATTAGACCACCAAATATACAATTGTAAGGCGTCCCAAACATTACATATCCAGATGATCATGAAGCTAGTCGTACAAAATGTAAGGACTAGCAAGAGTTAAGTCATACATGATCAACCTCGAGTTGCCAATCATGATTACAGCCCGTAGGCAGACAGAAAGTAAAGTGCATCGTGCTAACAAGTGCTCGTCGGCTAAACGCCTCAAAAGAATATCAGTTAACAATACAGTGGGAGAAACAAAAAGAGAAAACCCACTCGTTGCCCGGGTTCCGTCTAGTGTTCACCATCGGGCTGGAAAGCAGGTAGATCCTTTGCTGCTGCTCCGGTATCTGGCCATACAAAACCAGCTAGGTCAGACCCCAGAAAGAGCAAGTGCCACAAAGGAGGCCACGAAATAAGAACAAAAGCCAGCAATCAGCACAATAATATAATTACATAACAAGAGACAGTAATTTATAAAAAAGGCAGGATAGTTAGATATAAAAGACAAATCTTGTACAGAATCGATAAAAGACAGAATCATATGGAAAGGCATGACAGGATGATATACGATAAGATGACCATGGGACTATTCAGATAGCCAGGTTACAACCCGTAAACCAAACAAGGACCGGGGTTGTAACCCTTCGTCTGAACGGAACTTGGTTTCTCCCACCATTTATCGGCAAGATAAAATACGTGAATTCAAGACTTGCAATTAAACATGATTAAGGTAAAGCACGAGTATCATGTCACGTCATGACCTTGCACAGGATCAGGACAGGACAAGAGGGACTAGACTCCATCCAATCAATCACGGCCAAGCAAGTACTATGGCTTACTACTTTAACTAACTAGGGTTATCACAGACCTGATTACTAACAAGATGCAATGAGAATTCCAAGTCCGGTTACCTGTTTGTTACTACCTGAATGCTCCCAGCAAGAAAAGGAAAAGATAGCATGATATAGCAGACACACTGTAGTAAGATACATGTGTCCTAAGGTACCACGCTCGACGGCGGGCTGGAAGTGCGCTCATCTCGACGGATAGCAACAAATCCCATGTATATATATAAGGCCGGGACCAAAGGGGCAACAGGTAACTGGGAAATTCTTCATGAACTAATTGATCAATCTAGTCATTAACCTAGCCAGATTCAGTATGAATCCCTGACCGTGGGAACCAGGGAGTCACGTCCTAGACATGATGCAAGACAATACGAGTGGATTGCACAAGCAAGCAGGAACACCCACGGTGTCAAGACAAGTCAAGCTAAGTTATCAAGTCATGTCAAGTCAGGAGTGCACCATTACGGGCCACTATTAAGTTATCAAGATAATTCATGTCAGGGTACTTGTCAGGAGTGCGCCACGACGGGCCACTTATCAAGTCAGGTTGGTCATGTCAGGAGTGCACCATTACGGGTCACTGTCATGTTATGCTAGTTCCTTGTCATACCGTGCCATGTACAATAGTCATTCCAACATATTAAGTAAAATCAAGTTCATGACAAAAGGCGTAAGGATATAAAATGGGCATAAAATACCTAATAAAATACTAATATAAAATAGGACTATAGAAGAGCCAAGATCAAGAATAACAAATTCATCATAGACAAGTAGGTTATGCAAGGTATGTACTGCGCAGGGTGCCAAGTGCGCAGGGTGCCAAGTGCGCAGGGTGCCAAGTGCGCAGGATGAGCTGCGCAGGGTGCCAAGTGCGCAGGGTGAGCTGCGCAGGGTGCCAAGTGCGCAGGGTGCCAAGTGCACAGGGTGAGCTGTGCAGGGTGCCAAGTGCGCAGGGTGCCAAGTGCGCAGGGTGCCAAGTGTGCAGGGTGAGCTGCGCAGCAGATAGATTGCGCTGGATCAGGTTGCGCAGGAATAGATGGCGCAGGGTCAGATTGCGCATGAGCAGACTGCGCATGAGCAGACTGCGCATGAATCCATGCGCACTCGGGTTGAGCGCAGTTCGCCAAGGGGCAAGCTGCGCGGTCGGCGCTGCGCTAAGGAGCGTTGGCCGAGGGGAAATGCGCAATCCAGCACTGCGCTAAAGAGCGCAGGCTAATACTCCAGGCCGAGAAGAATACCAAGAACACCAAAAATTCAAATTTTCATATCTTTGTCAAATCAAAGCCAAATCTAGATTTTCAAAGTTCTATCTTGAGTAAAATTGAATTCTCTTCCACATGGAAGCATCAAAACATACAAAAATCAAAGTTAAATAGATCAAAACCATGTAAATCCGAAAATAGTAAAACCTAGATCTAGAACAAAGAAAACTTCAAATCACAAAATGTCAAGTTCTAATGTTGATCTCCATGGCCTAATCTAGCTAATGGACAAATAAAAAGTGGTTCTCATGTGGTGGCAAGGTGCACTTGCCTAATGGGTTGGAGAGTTGTGTGGAGGAAGAAGAAGAATTAATGGAGGAAAATAATGAGGAGAGAGAGTGTTAGGTGGGGATTTTAATGGGGGAGGATAAGTTGTGTTGAGGGTGGAGGTTAGCTAAGATGGTCCAATGCATAATAAACCAAACCAAACCAATTCCTTCTCCTATCCAAATAAAACCAAGCTCCATTAATCAGAATTAATCCAGGAATGATAAATGACAATTAAACTACAATGCTAAGTATGAAATATACCACAACTTAACTGGTCAAGAAAATGAAAAATACTGGTCAGAAATACGATCACGTATAAAATACGTATCACGAATTTTGGGGCACTACATCCTATCCACCTTAAAATAATTCCGTCCTCGGAATTTAATCAAGAGGCTAGAGATATCGGGACAGCTATACTATCGCAAGCAATCTATGCTACCAATCAATCATACAATCATACATGCAAGCAAGGAATCGAAGTGCAAGGCATAAGGAAGATATTACACCTCACGAGCCAAACCGATTGGGATAACGTGATCGGATATCATCCTCACACTCCCACGTTTGACTCTCCAAGGAGTGACGAACTCAAGCAACATGGACTTAACTGATAGTCTTGCGCTTGAGGTCTCTCTCTTTGGTCAAACAGGGACACGGGCCTCTCCTCATACGAAAAAGGTTGGTACCAATAACCGTTTTCGAATGATCTAGGACATGGCTCGGGTCCGGGATATACCGTTGTAGTTAGGACACATGGAACATGACATGTGCCCTCATAACGACGGTAGAAAAGCAAGATGAGAGGACACATATACCTCTCAGCCGATTCTGGATCTGGGCCTGGGCCAGGGCGAACTGCTGAGGCCTCTGCTGCTGGAAGGCCTGGGCCTGAGTCGGCAATGGACCCGGGAACGGGAGCTGCTGTGGTTGGTGAACTGGAGCTGGTTCTGGTGCTGGTGCTGGTCCCATAACCGAGGGACTAGTTACTGTCGACGATGATCTGTTTCTGAACGGGCAAGATCCTATCATGTGGTCCGGTGCTCCACAAGCCAAGCACAACCCCTGTGCTCTACGACATTCAGAAACAACGTGCCCTGGCTTCCCGTAATGAGTACAGCCCATTGCGGAAGACTGCTTCTGCTTCCGTTGCTGGGGATAGATCGGGGCAGAATGCTGTAAAGAGGTGACCGAATCTGTCCTAGTAGCTCCAATAGTCAAGGCCCTAGCTGCTGGGGCTGGTGCTGACGATTGGTTCATCTGGTCGTGAGACCGCTTCCGATCTCCGGTCCGGTCCGTTATCCTTCGGGAAGTGTACTCATGCCTCCTCGCTGCTCGTAAGACGGCATCGAAAGTTGTGTGCTCGAACTGCTCGACTGCCAATATGATTTCCAAATGGAGCCCCTGCTGGAATCGCTGTGCTCTGTCTAGCTCGGTTGCCACCAAGGTGGGAGCAAACCGACTCAACCTTGAAAACTCGGCCGCATATCCGTCGACCGTCCTGCTCATCTGCCTGAGATTTCTAAACCTGGTCTGCAGGTCATATCTAGCCACTGCGTCGAAGTACTTGGTCTGGAACATATCACTGAATACCGCCCATATGACAGGCGTACCCAAACTCGCTGCTTGCATAGCCCACCAGCTGCGGGCTAGATCCAGTAACTGCAGGCGTACCACCGCCACCTTCTCTGCTTCAGGGGTCCTGGCTGCCTCTAAGATCACTTCAATGTCCTGTAGCCAGGCATCTGCAGCAATAGCATCCTCGCTGCCGTCGAAGAAGGGAGGGTTCAGGCGCTTGAAATTGTTGACCGCACTGTTCCCTCGAGGACCACTTCTGTTCAGAGCTTCTTGTACTGCTTGCTGCAAGGCATCATCTCGACGATCCTGAGACGCAATCAACTCACGGATGAGCCCTATCAAAGCCCCATCCTCTGATCCTGCTGGCTGAACTGGCTGGACTGGGGGCACTGGTTCTCCAGGAGGTATGGCTCGGGAGGCGGCTGCTGAGGACTGATCTTGATCTTCTTGCTGTTGCTGGGCTGCTGGCTGAGCTCCTTCTGGCTGATCAACAGGAATGATGCCACTGAAGCAAATGACATCAGGGATATTAAGGAAGGACCAGGATGGAACAATGATGCAAGCATGTTATCATGTCAGGAATCCATGGAGATAAGAATTACGAGTGGAGATCAAAGGCGAGTATAGATTGAGACATCTATCCGGTAAACCCTCACATTTCTTGATTGACAAGACCTACATGGGCCACCACTTAAACCATGTCACGCCCCAGAACCAGAATACTGAAGAACGGGGACGTGCACAGCTAGCTACGTATAACGGAACGGCAACCATCCCGCTATACGGTCACGGCTGTCTAGCTATGTGAGGGTACGCTACAAACCATCTATCTCTTAGGGTCAAATCAAGCTATTGTCTCAATCTCAACAAGTAATGATAGTAACAAGATATTAGACCACCAAATATACAATTGTAAGGCGTCCCAAACATTATATATCCAGATGATCATGAAGCTAGTCGTACAAAATGTAAGGACTAGCAAGAGTTAAGTCATACATGATCAACCTCGAGTTGCCAATCATGATTACAGCCCGTAGGTAGACAGAAAGTAAAGTGCATCGAGCTAACAAGTGCTCGTCGACTAAACGCCTCAAAAGAATATCAGTTAACAATACAGTGGGAGAAACAAAAAGAGAAAACCCACTCGTTGCCCGGGTTCCGTCTAGTGTTCACCATCGGGCTGGGAAGCAGGTAGATCCTTTGCTGCTGCTCCGGTATCTGGCCATACAAAACCAGCTGGGTCAGACCCCAGAAAGAGCAAGTACCACAAAGGAGGCCACGAAATAAGAACAAAAGCCAGCAATCAGCACAATAATATAATTACATAACAAGAGACAGTAATTTATGAAAAAGACAGGATAGTTAGATATAAAAGACAAATCTTGTACAGAATCGATAAAAGACAGAATCATATGGAAAGACATGACAGGATGATATACGATGAGATGACCATGGGACTATTCAGATAGCCAGGTTACAACCCGTAAACCAAACAAGGACCGGGGTTGTAACCCTTCGTCTGAACGGAACTTGGTTTCTCCCACCATTTATCGGCAAGATAAAATACGTGAATTCAAGACTTGCAATTAAACATGATTAAGGTAAAGCACGAGTATCATGTCACGTCATGACCTTGTACAGGATCAGGACAGGACAAGAGGGACTAGACTCCATCCAATCAATCACGGCCAAGCAAGTACTACGGCTTACTACTTTAACTAACTAGGGTTATCACAGACCTGATTACTAACAAGATGCAATGAGAATTCCAAGTCCAGTTACCTGTTTGTTACTACCTGAATGCTCCCAGCAAGAAAAGGAAAAGATAGCATGATATAGCAGACACACTGTAGTAAGATACATGTGTCCTAAGGTACCACGCTCGACGGCGGGCTGGAAGTGCGCTCATCTCGACGGATAGCAACAAATCCCATGTATATATATATATAAGGCCGGGACCAAAGGGGCAACAGGTAACTAGGAAATTCTCCATGAACTAATTGATCAATCTAGTCATTAACCTAGCCAGATTCAGTATGAATCCCTGACCGTGGGAACCAGGGAGTCACGTCCAAGACATGATGCAAGATAATACGAGTGGATTGCATAAGCAAGCAGGAACACCCACGGTGTCAAGACAAGTCAAGCTAAGTTATCAAGTCATGTCAAGTCAGGAGTGCACCATTACGGGCCACTATTAAGTTATCAAGATAATTCATGTCAGGGTACTTGTCAGGAGTGCGCCACGACGGGCCACTTATCAAGTCAGGTTGGTCATGTCAGGAGTGCACCATTACGGGTCACTGTCATGTTATGCTAGTTCCTTGTCATATCGTGCCATGTACAATAGTCATTCCAACATGTTATGCTAGTTCCTTGTCATACCGTCCCATGTACTATAGAAGAGCCAAGATCAAGAATAACAAATTCATCATAGACAAGTAGGTTGTGCAAGGTATGTACTGCGCAGGGTGCCAAGTGCGCAGGGTGCCAAGTGCGCAGGGTGAGCTGCGCAGGGTGCCAAGTGCGCAGGGTGAGCTGCGCAGGGTGCCAAGTGCGCAGGATGCCAAGTGCGCAGGGTGAGCTGCACAGGGTGCCAAGTACGCAGGGTGCCAAGTGCGCAGGGTGAGCTGCGCAGCAGATAGATTGCGCTGGATCAGGTTGCGCAGGAATAGATGGCGCAGGGTCAGATTGCGCATGAGCAGACTGCGCATGAGCAGACTGCGCATGAATCCATGCGCACTCGGGTTGAGCGCAGTTCGCCAAGGGGCAAGCTGCACGGTCGGCGCTGCGCTAAGGAGCGTTGGCCGAGGGGAAATGCGCAATCCAGCACTGCGCTAAAGAGCGCAGGCTGCAGGCTGCTACTCCAGGCCGAGAAGAACACCAAGAACACCAAAAATTCAAATTTTTATATCTTTGTCAAATCAAAGCCAAATCTAGATTTTCAAAGTTCTATCTTGAGTGAAATTGAATTCTCTTCCACATGGAAGCATCAAAACATACAAAAATCAAAGTTAAATAGATCAAAACCATGTAAATCCAAAAATAGTAAAACCTAGATCTAGAACAAAGGAAACTCCAAATCACAAAATGTCAAGTTCTAATGTTGATCTCCATGGCCTAATCTAGCTAATGGACAAATAAAAAGTGGTTCTCATGTGGTGGCAAGGTGCACTTGCCTAATGGGTTGGAGAGTTGTGTGGAGGAAGACGAAGAATTAATAGAGGAAAATAATGAGGAGAGAGAGTGTTAGGTGGGGATTTTAATGGGGGAGGATAAGTTGTGTTGAGGGTGGAGGTTAGCTAAGATGGTCCAATGCATAATAAACCAAACCAAACCAATTCCTTCTCCTATCCAAATAAAACCAAGCTCCATTAATCAGAATTAATCCAGGAATAATAAATGACAATTAAACTACAATGCTAAGTATTAAATATACCACAACTTAACTGGTCAAGAAAATAAAAAATACTGGTCAGAAATACGATCACGTATAAAATACGTATCACGAATTTCGGGGCACTACAGGGCTCATGCGCATCTGGAGGATGCAATGCAGCTGACTCAGGAAGCTGAGCGCCGGGCCAAGCAGAAGTTTGAGCGGTCGACTGTCTTGCTGAGGGACCGTCTCATGGAATTATGTATCGCCGAACTATAGTCGGCCTTTTTCTTCTTTTGTTTATGTTCTTTTCCTTTTTTTGAGAGGGTCGTGGTCCCAGAACATGTAGTAATTTTGACATTCAAATAAAAGAGTATGTTTTATTTCACCCTGTCACGACCCGCACCCTAGAGTTAGGGCACAAGAACGTAACAATGCCCAGCCTACGCCGCAGTATCGACGGTAGAACGCTGTCCTAGGTTTCAATGCATCTAACAGTATAAGACTAAACAGTTTATACTCCCCAAATGGGGGTGACATAGCAGAATGTAAACTCAATCACATCTAAGGTAGAGCATAAAGGAAGATAGATAAAACATGAAATTGAAAAGAGATACAACAGATAGAAGTCTAAGTGTCTAAGATACAAACTCAGAATACATCTCAAAACCCAAATATATTAATCCATAAATCAAGTACAACTCCAGACAAATGAAATAACTATCTAAACATCCTCTAATGTGTCTCCTCTAGGCTAGCAGGCACCTCCAGGCTATATGTAAAATTTATCAACAGGTCCAGTCAGGACTGGAGCGAGTACAGTACATCTCAACAGGTCATAGCAGGTTAGAAAATATAATCATGCAGTAAAGTAAGATACAGGTACTGAAAGAAAATAGTATGTAAACAGAGAGAGAACTGTAATAGAAATATCTACTATACATAGAGAACTAGCAGTGACTAGTGAGTCAGAGTACAATATGAACATGTAAATGGGATGATTTTGTGAAGACACTACGGAATGATTCAAAGAAGATACTACTAGTGTATTATTCACTTGTCCACTTCTACTCCCCCGTGCCCCCAATCAATACACAAGAATCCAGCCAGGTTATGTTATATGATTCCACGCACGGCCCCCGAAGGGTAATACATGGATGTCCCATAAATGGGGATTCTGGGGGTTACCCAACAGTGTAAGATTCAAGAGACTCTGTGATCATGAGGGTACATATCACAAGTAATCAAATGAACCAAGAAGCATAGTGATACGCCATGTAAGTGAAATGCACAAAACACGTAGTACCCGATGCTCCCTAAGGATAACATCTCAAGAAAGGATTCATATAGTACCAATCCGTGTGACCATCGTGACAGTACAAGTAAAGTAATCTACTGCAGGAAATAATTCGAAACAGGATATGAAATGATCAGAGAATGCACTCGCCTGATATCTGAATGTCCAAGGTAAAGATACTGTCCGAGGAGAGGTATCTGGCTCCTAATTAGAACAGCACAAGTCACAACATGTCCAGAAGGGTAATATAAAGCACTACAATGCATTCTACATGAATCTAGGTCAAACTAGGCCAAAGTCAACCCTTGGTCAACTCTGGTCAACTGCACTAGTCAACCTAGGTCAAACTAGGTCATGTCCTAACCCAACAAGTCTTACTAGGCCTAACCAAGACTATCCTAGCAAGCACACATCAATACAAGGCTATACAAGCCAACATACACCCAACTCTATATAGCATGCAATTATTCAATACTCAAATAGGCAAGAATTCACATTAGATATACACTAGGTAATCAATTACTTTAAGCTATACAAGTCTACACATATATACACATGCATATATTGGTATTCAACATTAGGTCTATAATCATGGCATTTCAATGGCTATATAAACTTATATATTACAATACAATATGCTACCATATATATAATATACATACATAGCTAAGTTAACTATATTCATAAATACTTATTTAATAGGCTACGTGTGTGTATGTGAACATGGCAAAGGGGCAAGTGAGGGTTAAATGGGCATACATAGTGTATACATATCAAAAAGTGTCAAAGTGTAAGTGAACAAAGTGTCAAGTGTGTTAGTGTCAACATAGTGTAAGGGGTACATAAGGTAATATAGGATTTGTGTTAACATAGAACATTACATCTCATTAACTTATATATTACATACATTATATCTATTATTACATTACATTCATGTTTGCATTCATTCATCATTCATTTATTCTCTTGCACTACTATATGCACCATACATTACATACTATGGAACCTACATATTCATTACAAGCCATACTTATACATGCTTACATTAGATAGGATACTTACATCTCATACATCATTTATTTAACCATTTACTCATGCTTGCATTCTCTATTTAGTTACATAATGTATATACATTAACATGGGTTAAAATCAAATAGAATATTATATTACACACAAGGGTGCATAAAATGCATATGCCGAATAGTAACTCCTACTAATAATCAATACTGTACCAACTCAGCATAAATTAAATTCTAAGATTAAAGTATGTTATAGATCTATGTGTTAGTTTTCCGAAACTTCAAACGGATCGCATTTTCGTTTCCGGAAACTCCCGGAATCGCGAAAACACCGAGAACGCGTTTGTCTTTCGTACAACTGACACTCAAATAATTCTCCAGAAAGTTACAGAAAGAATTAGGCCTATTAATACATGTTTTTGAAAGCTAACTTCAATACGCTTCTTTTAAAAGAAACGTGAGATTAAACCGAGCTTTGAGCTAGAAGTTATGACATTTCTAAGTTAGGGCTGAAATTAAAAACGTGGATAAAAATCATGACGGATTTAGATAGTTTGAGCCAAAAGAATACACAATCTATATCCTAATTATCCACAACAATAATAGCAATAATAATATGAGGAACCAAACTCACAAACTTGATTATATAATCATCATGAACCATTTATTACATATATAAATATAGATACACTCTCATTACAATATATATATATATAAATCTATATATGTAACATGAACACATCCACAACACAAAGGACACTCCTATGACCTCCAAATGGACACAAAATGGACACAAATAGAGATACAACCGTGGGGATCATTCCTATGGGTTTAAAATAGACCTATATGCATGAGGAAATGAAAAGGAGAAGGGATTTATACCTCCCGGTAGATCGAATCGAAGAAAAGCCTTCCCGGAGCGACACCGACATGTAGAGATTCCAAAAGGACACGAACGAGCTCCGAATCCTCCCAAACTTGGGTAGCTTCCTCCTTGGCTAGAATGGAGAAGGAAAGAAGAAGATTTGGTGGCGAAATGGAAGGATTTGGTGGAGAAATTGCTAGGGATTGCTCTCTAGGAATTTGGGGAAGAACAAGAGAGAGAGTGTGGATGAGAATAATGAATGAACTTGAGCCTATCCTCTCCCAAAGTGGCTGGCCATATGGGCTATTTGTCCTATTATGGTAAGGTCCAAAATGCCCCCACTAACCTATTCTATGAGTATTAGGAAAGGGCTAATTGGTTGGGGCTAAATTAGTCATTCTAAAGTCTCTAATCACACTAACCTTATCCATAATAATTAGTCTAACCTCTAACTAAAATATTTCTATCATGTGGACTAAAATTAATATCATGTGGGCCATGCCTAACTAGTGTGTGGGTCCCACTAGAGTCAACTACCCCCGGGTCCCCGTTTCAAGTCGGATTGAGTTGAAATTCGAACCCGACTCAAATAACCCCAAAACAATATCATAAATAATAAAATAATATCAAAATAATTCAAAGATGTCAAATACAAAAATATCCTTAGGCCAAAAATGACATTAAAATATCATAATCACATGGTTAGGCTCTAGGTCAAACAGTCTCTTGGGTTTCACTAGCAAAACGTCAAAACCACAAGTCATTGATTTAAATAATTTTAAAAATAGTTTAAAATTACCAAAATCATATCATGAATTAAATATTATTATTAAAATAATTATAAACACAAAATTTCAAAATTACCCTCATTTGGAAAACTGGGTGCTACAACTCTACCCACCTTAGAAAAATTTCGTCCTCGAAATTAAAACGTCCATAATCCCTCTAGGTCAAACCCCCACAATCAAAGTCCCAGAACTTAAACAAATCATACCATCAAAAGGACGGCATACAGGGTCATGGCATACGGTGGTAGTAAGTCTCATCTAGGTATACTAGTCATGCTAACCAAAATGGTTATAGGGTATCAAAACACACAAGCAATCCAGGGTGCGAAACAAAAAAGTTACAGAGACAACAAACCATCAAAACTGTAAGGCAGTCTACCATCCTATATGAAAACTGGTACTCATCAAAAAATAAAATGAAGGTAACTACCAATTATCTGAAAAAGGGTACTATTCAAGAAAAAAATCAAAATCACTAGTTAAGGAATAAAAGTCAATTGCATGGAAATCCAATCACAATATATACAGAGCGTTAGAGAGGGAAAAACTAACATTATGTGTATAGGAACATGTTCATATGGTTAGATAGTAGGCGTGTGTGTACGTGAATACATATGAAATTGTATATGAGAAATTGGGTTCCAAAACAACAGCTATCAAGTTACACTAATCATGGCATTTTGGTTAAACAATCTACAATATACAACCTATTTAATCATAACTTGCATGGCTAACCATATATATAAAAAGGTAGAGACTTAGTTATGTATCTATATACGTTATAATATATGCATAAACTCTATATATATCCTAATAGATATATAATCATAACATAGAGGGGAAGGGTTAGGTTAAAAGACAGTATATACTATGTTAGAGTGTGTGTGTGTCCTTGTACAGGGTTATAACTTAGTATTGAAAGGTTAAACCCAGTTTTAGTTCAACGTTTACATATAAAATCTGAAAACAAGCTAACATTTAAACCAGTGCAATATTAACATAATGCAGTTTCAAAATTTAGGGGTTGAAACATTACGACTAATCTCAATGCTCCCAATACATCCTAACATGATAGAAATGAAACCCTAACATATTACCAATACATTTATCTACGCATACAGTTCGATATTACATGTTAAATCTGAAATTTAACTAAACATGGAAATCAATGTAAAAATGTTAACATGTAACTAGTTTTCAAGATTTTGGAGAAATTTGAACATTAAAACCAACTCAATGTTTATCACAAACTAACATGTAAGAATATGAAACCTAACATTATATTCCTACATACAACAATGTACATAGCTTTAAATATTATATTAAAGAAAATAAAACAGCAATTTAAACTAAACATTTGGAATTCAGTATTAAGGGTTAATATGCACACAGTCTCAGATTTTTCAAATTTAACACAAAACTCAACCAAATTTTTTTTGAATTGACACCCTATGTATAACATACATGTGCAGTGGTATAAATAAAACTATTATCATGAAATTTTATATTTAAAAAATTACGGGTTAAGCTAGGAAAAGCAGAGAATCAGAAATATTGGGGTTTTAAAAATTTAACATCAACAACATATTAATAGGTATTCAGGTAGGTGGAAAATCAAGTGTAGCATGCATACGTGTTAAGCAAAGTGTCTGCTATATGTATTCATATATATATTCTCATGTCCAAATATAAAAAAATTAATTCTACGTTAAGACTAACATTTGAATTCCTACCAAAATTGTAAGCAGGTGATTGACAAAATCAAGACAGTTTTATTATCATTATTATTATTTAATACTAGAATAATAGCAAGGAGGAAATAACAATGAAATCTGTTTTGCTTATCTGTTTAAGGAAGGATCCATTTTGAAATCCAGAGTCAAATATCAAATCCAAGATAAAGTCTAGCAAAATTATCGATTCATTGTATTAAGAAGAAACTCATAGCAAGAAGTTACACAAGGTTTATAAAAACAGCTAAACCTACTCCTAAGTTAAATAATTAGAAACTAAACAAAACAAACCAATTAATAATTTTTTTTGAAGGACTGCAACAAAAGTAGAGAAACATGCTCGAAAACATTTAAGGTACAATCTGATAATCATATGCGTCTATCCAAAATCATGGTACTCTAAATCCTTATCATACTAGTGAGCAAGGCTACGATAATCACAGAGCCCTTGACTTATGCACATACCTCTAGAATCATGGTATTTAACATTTTTGCGGTACCGCTAGCTTGGCTGCGAAAACCTTAAATTCTCACACCCGAGAAATATATCCAGAGTCAGACTATATGTCCTCACCATGCTGGCTAATGTGACTATAGAAGACAAGATTTCCATAACTTAGATGACCTAGCCTATATAATTTCATCTTGCCAAAAATTAAATTAAATCAACAATGAATACTGAAAAGAAAAAAATATCAAATTTATCAACGAACATCAAAATTCAAAAATGATCATAATACTTCAAATCATATAACTACAAACTCGGATGCTAACATCAAGATTCAAAATTCCACAATCTTCATCAAAATCAATAAATACAAACTCAAATTCAATAATAATCCATCAAAATCAAATTCAACAACAGAAAGTAAAGATAAATCAAATCAAGGAAAAAGAGAGTTTTCAAATCGAAATTAAAATAAGATTCTCAAGGGTCGTCCCAGGAATCTTTCAAGGGTTCCTAACTGTGATTGAGTACCTTCAAAATATATCCTCTTCCTACTGCAGGCTGTAGGGGTACTCTAGTTCGAATACCACTACATAAACTCGACCTGCATGGGCCACCAATAAAAACGTGTCACGACCCGCACCCTAGAGTTAGGGCACGAGAACGTAACAACGCCTAGCCTACGCCGCAGTGTCGATGGTAGAACGATGTCCTAGGTCTCAATGCATCTAACAGTATAAGACTAAACAGTTTATACTCCCTGAATGGGGGTGACATAGCAGAATGTAAACTCAATCGCATCTAAGGTAGAGCATAAAGGAAGATAGATAAAACATGAAATCGAAAAGAGATACAACAGATAGAAGTCTAAGTGTCTAAGATACAAACTCAGAATACATCTCAAAACCCAAATATAGTAATCCATAAATCAAGTACAACTCCAGACAAATGAAATAACTATCTAAACATCCTCTAATGTGTCTCCTCTAGGCTAGCAGGCACCTCCAGGCTATCTGTAAAATTTATCAACAGGTCCAGTCAGGACTGGAGCGAGTACAGTACATCTCAACAGGTCATAGCAGGTTAGAAAATATAATCATACAGTAAAGTAAGATACAGGTACTGAAAGAAAATAGTATGTAAACAGAGAGAGAACTGTAATAGAAATATCTACTATACATAGAGAACTAGCAGTGACTAGTGAGTCAGAGTACAATATGAACATGTAAATGGGATAATTCTGTGAAGACACTATGGAATGATTCAAAGAAGATAGTACTAGTGTATTATTCACATGTCCATTTCTACTCCCCCGTACCTCCAATCAATACACAAGAATCCAGCCAGGTTATGTTATATGATTCCACGCACGGCCCCTGAAGGGTGATACATGGATGTCCCATAAATGGGGATTCTGGGTGTTACCCAACAGTGTAAGATTCAAAAGACTCTGTGATCATGAGGGTACATGTCACAAGTAATCAAATGAACCAAAAAGCATAGTGATACGCCATGTAAGTGAAACACACAGAACACGTAGTACCTGATGCTCCCTAAGGATAACATCTCAAGAAAGGATCCATATAGTACCAATCTGTGTGACCATTGTGACAGTACAAGTAAAGTAATCTACTGCAGGAAATAATTCTAAGCAGGATATAAAATGATCAGAGAATGTACTCGCCTGATATCTGAATGTCCAAGGTAAAGATACTGTCCGAGGAGAGATGTCTGGCTCCTAATTAGAACAGCACAAGTCACAACATGTCCAGAAGGGTAATATAAAGCACTACAATGCATTCTACATGAATCTAGGTCAAACTAGGCCAAAGTCAACCCTTGGTCAACTCTGGTCAACTGCACTAGTCAAACTAGGTCAAACTAGGTCATGTCCTAACCCAACAAATCTTACTAGGCCCAACCAAGACTATCCTAGAAAGCACACATCAATACAAGGCTATACAAGCCAACATACACCCAACTCTATATAGCATGCAATTATTCAATACTCAAATAGGCAAGAATTCACATTAGATATACACTAGGTAATCTATTACTTTAAACTATACATGTCTACACATATATACACATGCATATATTGGTATTCAACATTAGGTCTATAATTATGGCATTTTAATGGCTATATAAACTTATATATTACAATACAATATGCTACCATATATATAATATACATACATAGCTAAGTTAACTATATTCATAAATACTTATTTAATAGGCTATGTGTGTGTATGTGAACATGGCAAAGGGGCAAGTGGGGGTTAAATGGACATACATAGTGTATACATATCAAAGAGTGTCAAAGTGTAAGTGAACAAAGTGTCAAGTGTGATAGTGTCAACATAGTGTAAGGGGTACATGAGGTAATATAGGATTTGTGTTAACATAGAACATTACATCTTATTAACTTGTATATTGCATACATTACATCTATTATTACATTACATTCATGCTTGCATTCATTCATCATTCATTTATTCTCTTGCACTACTATATGCACCATACATTACATACTATGGAACCTACATATTCATTACAAGCCATACTTATACATGCTTACATTAGATAGGATACTTACACCTTATACATCATTTATTTAACCATTTACTCATGCTTACATTCTCTATTTAGTTACATAATGTATATACATTAACATGGGTTAAAATCAAATAGAACTTTATATTACACACAAGGGTGCACAAAATGCATATGCCGAATAGTAACTCCTACTAATAATCAATACTGTACCAACTCAGCATAAATTAAATTCTAGGATTAAAGTATGTTATAGATCTATGTGTTAGCTTTCCGAAACATCAAACGGATCGCGTTTTCGTTTCCGGAAACTCCCGAAATTGCGAAAACACCGAGAACGCGTTTGTCTTTCGTACAGCTGACACTCAAATAATTCTCCAGAAAGTTACAGAAAGAATTAGGCCTATTAATACATGTTTTTGGAAAGCTAACTTTAAAACGCTTCTTTTAAAAGAAATGGAAGATTAAACCGAGCTTTGAGCTAGAAGTTATGACATTTCTAAGTTAGGGCTGAAATTAAAAACGTGGATAAAAATTATGACGGATTTAGATAGTTTGAGCCAAAAGAATACACAATATATATCCTAATTATCCACAACAATAATAGCAATAATAATATGAGGAACCAAACTCACAAACTTGATTATATAATCATCATGAACCATTTATTACATATATAAATATAGATACACTCTCATTACAATATATATATATATAAATCTATATATGTAACATGAACACATCCACAACACAAAGGACACTCCTATGACCTCCAAATGGACACAAAATGGACACAAATGGAGATACAACCGTGGGGATCATTCCTATGGGTTTAAAATAGACCTATATGCATGAGGAAATAAAAAGGAGAAGGGATTTAT
The DNA here is from genome assembly GCA_029216955.1 of Iris pallida. Classification (NCBI taxonomy): domain Eukaryota; kingdom Viridiplantae; phylum Streptophyta; class Magnoliopsida; order Asparagales; family Iridaceae; genus Iris; species Iris pallida. The sequence continues at coordinate 445,397 of JANAVB010021599.1, forward strand.
ACCTCCCGGTAGATAGAATCGAAGAAAAGCCTTCCCGGAGCGACACCGACACGTAGAGATTCCAAAAGGACACGAACGAGCTCCGAATCCTCCCAAACTTGGGTAGCTTCCTCCTTGGCTAGAATGGAGAAGGAAAGAAGAAGATTTGGTGGCAAAATGGAAGGATTTGGTGGAGAAATTGCTAGGGATTGCTCTCTAGGAATTTGGGGAAGAACAAGAGAGAGAGTGTGGATGAGAATAATGAATGAACATGAGCCTATCCTCTCCCAAAGTGGCTGGCCATATGGGCTATTTGTCCTATTATGGTAAGGTCCAAAATTCCCCCACTAACCTATTCTATGAGTATTAGGAAAGAGCTAATTGGTTAGGGCTAAATTAGTCATTCTAAAGTCTCTAATCACACTAACCTTATCCATAATAATTAGTCTAACCTCTAACTAAAATATTTCTATCATGTGGACTAAAATTAATATCATGTGGGCCATGCTTAACTAGTGTGTGGGTCCCACTAGAGTCAACTACCCCCGGGTCCCCGTTTCAAGTCGAATTGAGTTGAAATTCGAACCCGACTCAAATAACCCCAAAACAATATCATAAATAATAAAATAATATCAAAATAATTCAAAGAGGTCAAATACAAAAATATCTTTAGGCCAAAAATGATATTAAATTATCATAATCACATGGTTAGGCTCTAGGTCAAACAGTCTCTAGGGTTTCACTAGCAAAACGTCAAAACCACAAGTCATTGATTTAAATAATTTTAAAAATGATTTAAAATTACCATAAATTATATCATGAATTAAATATCATTATTAAAATAATTATAAACACAAAATTTTAAAATTACCCTTATTTGGAAAATTGGGTGCTACACACCCTTCATTTGTATTGCTTACTACGTTTGTGGTGTTGTGGTATTTGCCCTACTGGGGGACTGTTTATGGACTTGTTACCCTTGGTATACCTTAGTTTTAGGTACAGATAACAAGTTTGATGGGGATACTTAGAACAATTCCACAGTAAGGTGGCCATGGACGTTCCTGATATCGGGAGAAAGAATGCCATGGAGCAGCAGGGCTCCCGGGGCATGATAAGAAATGAGGGGCATGCACTAGGAAACTTAGTACAGCATTTATGGTCAACAGAGGACATTTGTGGGCCTATTATCCTTAGCGTACTCCGATTTTGGGTACAGATAATAGGTTGAGAGAAAACCTACATACTTACTCAGAGGTAATGAGGACGTAGTAAATATGAGGGTTTCTTCAATGGAGCCTTCCTACTCAGAGGTAATGAGGACGTGACAGGAGTGGGCTCCATGAAGGGTACATAGAACAACTCAGAGGTAATGAGGACGTGGAAGTTCTATGTGAGGGGTGGTTTGTTTTTGATAGAAGTGAAAACAACTCAGAGGTAACATCGACGTGGTTATTTCGGGAAATTTGTGGATCTGTTACCCATTTTATGCACTGAAAGTGCGGGCATTGGATCATGAAGAGGAAGCTCTTTTAGGAAGAAAGTTCAGAGGTATGATCGTACATGACTTAACACCTAAAAGATGCGATATAGATTCATCTGGAGTAACCAGAGTGTAAGTTCAGCGGTACCTACGGGTACATAACTCAACAATCTGGGAGATTTGGAGTCAGAATGTAAGTTCAGCTGTACCAGAGGGTACATAACTTAACAATCTGGAAGATTTTGGAGGGTGTCGTTTCAGACATAATACTTCTTCAGGAACTTGCCGTTGATGGGCAACATGAGCAAGTCTCCATTTTGTTTTGCGAGGCGGTAAGCACCATTGGGGAATACAGCCTCGATGAAAAATAGGCCTTCCCACTTTGGCTGGAATTTGCCGGCAGTTTTGTGAGTCATAACTATCGGCCTCCGAACTGCCAGAACGAGATCGCCCACTTCGAATGTTCTGAGTTTAACTTTCTTGTTAAAAGCTCCCGAGATACGTGCTTGGTATAGCTCGATTCGTTGTTGAGCTAACAGACGCTTCTCATCTAAAGCATCCAACTCTTGTAGCCGGTGACTGTAATTATCATCCGTCGTTAATCGATAAGTGAGGGCAACGCGGAGTGAGGGGATTTGAGTCTCCAAGGGAAGAACTGCCTCGCTGTCGTAGACTAGAGAGAACGGGGTGTTCCCAGTGGCTGTCCGTACTGTAGTACGGTAGGCCCATAAGAATTTGCCGAGCTTTTCATTCCAGTCGCGATTGTTTGAGGACACGAACTTCTTGAGAAGATTGATGATTGTTTTGTTGAACGCTTCAGCCAGACCATTAGCCGTCGGGTTGTACGGTGTTAAAGCAACATTCTGGATTCAATGTTTGTCGCAGAACCAATAGAAGGCGTGGCTTGCAAACTGCGGACCATTGTCATGGATGATCCTTCGGGGCAGTCTGAAGCGATAGATGATATGATGCTTGAGGAAGCTAATCACGTTTGAAGTCTTCACTTCTGCCAGCGGAATAGCCTCCGCCCATTTGGAGAAGTAATATGTGATTACGAGTATGAAGCGGTGCCCTCGAGACGAAGGTGGAGTGATCGGACCAATAATGTCCATTCCCCATGCTTCGAATGGCCAGGATACCACCGTCGGATGTAGGAACTCGGATGGCTGGTAAATAAAATCTGCGCGGACTTGACAGGCCTTGCACTTCCTTGCATAGTCTATCGCATTTGCTACCATCGTGGGCCAATAATAGCCCATTCGGCGAAGGCGGTCTTGCAATTTTGGGCCAGGCTGATGGGCCTCACAGACGCCGTCATGTGCTTCACGTCCAGCTTCTTTGGCTTCTGTGTTTGACAGACATCGAAGCAGTAATCCATCGTATGATCGTCGATACAGCATTTTTGTCTCTGTATCATAGAAGAATCTGAGGGAACGTCTTCTGATAGAAGTGGCTTCCTTTAGATTCTCGGGCAGGATGTCGTAGACTACGAAGTCGATGAATGGTTGTCTCCAGTTTGGTTCTTCGTCGACTGTCAAAGCGGAGTAACTCTCAACACATTGAACATTATTCTTGGGACAGACCAATTCACGGCCTATTATGTCAACCAGATGATGAGCCTGATTCGGTACCGCTAGGGAAGCGGCCAGGCCTGCTAGGGCATCGGCTTCAATATTCTGGAGTCTGGGAACAAGTTCTATGAAGAATCCTTCCAAGGACGAGATGATGTCGATCGCTATTTGGTGATAAGGGATCATATCTTCATGGCGAACTTCGTATAAACCCCGGATCTGATTGACGATTAACTGCGAATCGCCGTATGCTTCAAGATACTCTAGCCCCAGCTCCTTTGTAAGTCGGAGGCGAATGACCAAAGTGTTGTACTTGGCCATATTGTTTGAATAGGGCTCCGTGAGGGAGTAAGCCCGATTAATCACCACCCCGGAGGGAGAAATCAGCACCACTCTGACTCCAGCGACGATGTTGCCCTTGGCCCAGTTCTGGAAGCACCTTCGAAGAACATTCGCCATACGGCATCATGAGAGGCTATATTTGAATTGGTGACCTCATCTGGAATCTCTTCGTCTATTCTGGTTGACTCCGAACCTGGATGAGCTGCTAAAAAGTCTGCCAGAGCTTGACCTTTAACACCTTCTGTGGGACGAAGATCATGTGGTAGGGGGACTGTAATATCGTCCAGGTAGCGAGGCGAGAGCTGAGTGCACCTGGCTTAGTCATGAGGACCCTGAGGGGGTTGACTCTTGATATGACATGGATGGTTTGTCCCGTGACGTAGTGTCGCGTCTTCTGAATGGCGAAAACTAGAGCAAGGCACTCTTTCTCCACGGTAGTGTATCGATACTCCGGCCCCATCATCATTCGGCTGAGGTAATATATAGCTTGTTCGTGGCTTGTATCATTGTTTTGTGCTAGTAAAGCATCAAGAGAATGCTCCATTGCTCGCATATAGAGCAGGAATGGTTTTCCAGTAACGGGGGCCACCAGGACTGGAGGGTTTGACAGATATTCCTTGATGCTGTCGAAGGCGCGCTGGCATTCTTTATCCCATACGAATGAAACACCCTTCTTCATGAGGTGGGTGAATGGCTAACAACGTTCGAAGAGGTTGGAGATAAACCTCCTGATGTAGGCCAGCCTCTCTTGAAGGCCTCAGAGTTCACGAAGATTTCTCGGGGGACCCATCTCCATGATTGTCTTCGTCTTCTCAGGGTCTATGTGGATACCCTGGGAAGTAATGATGAAACCCAAGAACTTCCTGCTGGATACGCCCAAGAAGGATTTTGTAGGATTCATCTTCAAATTGTGCGCTCACATCAGGTCGAACACTGTCCTCAGATCATGCAGATAATCTTTCTTAGAGCGGCTCTTGACGGCGATATCGTCAACGTAGCATTCCACTGTCTTGCGCAAAAGATGACGCTCATAGCTCTTTGATAGGTGGCACCAGCATTCTTTAAACCGAAAGGTATGACTGTGTAGCAGTATGTGCCAATTGGTGTTCGGAATGATGTATGCTTTTCGTCATCAGGGAACATCTTGATTTGGTTGTACCCCAAAAACCATCCATAAATAACATACGCTCGAAGCCGCAGGTGTTGTCAATCATGATGTCTGTGATAGGGAGGGGGAACTCATCCTTAGGACACGCCTCATTCAGGTTCCGGAAGTCGATACAGATTCGGATCTTCCCATTTTTTTGAGAATTGGTACTATATTGGCTACCCGGTTTGGATGTTGTTCCTCGCGGATGAAGCCGCTAGCTATTAGTTTGTTGACCTCAGCTTCAATAGCATTCATGATGTCGGGGCGGAACCGTCGTTGCTGTTGCTTGACCGATTTTGCATCCGGATGAATGTTGAGTTTGTAAAGTACAACCTCGGGGTTCAGTCCTGGCATATCTTCGTAGCTCCAGGCGAACACGTCGATGTATTCTCTGACGAGTTGTAGTAGCAATTCCCGCTCTTCGTCTGTCAGATTCTTGCTGACGAAGATGGGCTTTGGAGAGGACTCATCACTGAGATCAACTTGTACAACCTCATCTTCGGTGGGAGGCTCTCTTTGTTCGAACCGCTTCTCCCATTACGCATCTAGCTGTTGTGCCTACGGCTCTAACTCAAGAAGTTCATGAATGTCTTCATCTTCTTTGTAGGCGTCGGCCAATGCCATATTAACGGATAAGACTTGCCTGAATACGTCCCCGATGCTGACATCCGAATCGGAAGTGGGTGATCCAGTTGAGTGTGAATGCCAGTCGCATTCCTCGTCTGAGCTTTCAGGGATCGTTGTCGGTGTAACATAACCTAGCCCATATCTGGTTTTGTTATAATAATCTCGTGGTTTCCCAGCCAAGACTGGCAATTATAAGGATAACCGTCGTCCAGTGCCGTAGTTCAAGTCTGGTGTAGTTTCCAGATCATACACATGTTTTTGCATGAGGTACTTGGATCGAGAACTATACAGATAGAGGGGCAGTCTTCCTGTGTCGAGTTCGAGATCAACTTCTTCTATCCTGAAGGGTTGTGGATCATTCTTCCGGCCGAAGATGATTGGATGGTCCTCTCCCTCGACTATGTGGTAAGCATCTTCCACTGGAGTAAGTTGGTTTGCGGTGTAGACATTTGTCACCTGTGTATGTAGGTGAGTGCCTATACCGTGTTCCATAGCATACATTGTACAAAGCTTATTAAGCTCGAGGTAGTTCAAAGATAGCCCTTTATTGATGAAGTAAGGTATCTTTTCCAGTGGGATTACATCATCTGCGGAGGGAACATCAGTATGAGCAGCCACATACTTGGCCAGTTACTTGCAGTCCCCGGCTTCGCGTTCAGCTGTCGATTCATTCTGGAAAGACGAATCGTCATCGGCTTGACAGAGGAATTGAGCTTCTCTGTTTGTTGCTGGCTACCTCTAGGCAGCCTGATTGTCAGTGGCTCTGGCGTGGGTCTTGGCGCTTGGCCAGACCTTGGCAGTCAGATTATCATCTACCCCTCTTGTGCAGAGAATCTGATTGTATCGTTATGCAGAGTAGCTGTAAGTGGTGCAGTCCTGCCAGGTTTGCGGGCTTGAAGATGGATTATCAGAGGTTCTTTCGATCCAATTGTCGCCTCAGTTTGAGTTTGAGTATCTCCTTCGACAAGGTGCCTTTTCGACTTCTCGTACAAGCATGAGTCTGAGTAGTAGGATTCGACCCCTTTAAAGGGATCAATGTCAGCAAATTCTGTCTTCACGAAGCCGTGCTTGTCGACGTACTTGAAGCATTGGTGCAGTGTGGAAGGCACGATCATGTAATCATGTATCCAAGGACGCCCCAGAAGAATATTGTAGGACGTGTCCTCATCTATGACATAACAGGTCACTTCTGATTGAAGATCGCCGATTTGGCATTTCAGACGAATCTTCTCGATCGGATAGCTTCTGCCTGAATTAAAACTGCTGATAGCAGTGCTTGTCGGTGTCAGACAATGCATTGGGATGCGCAGGTGGTGTAGCAGGCCCTTCGGAATGATACTTATGGAAGAACCGGGTCAATATGCAACCGATCCACCTTGATATCGCCAATGTATCCAGTATAATACAGAGGGCGATCGTGCAGGTTGGTCTTGATAAGCATATCCTGTGGAGTAAAGACAATGTTGGGCATTGCGCCTGTACAAGCGCTGTCCTGGAGATCTGCAGGCGAGCTCTCTCCAGGGAGATTGGACTGAGCCAGATATGCGTCGGCATTCTGTAGTGCCTTGTTCAGTGCGATACGAACATCTTTGGAGAGCCTCAGGAGCTTGTATTGCGACAATTTGGCCGGTGTGTTGGCCAATTGTGCCAAGATGTCAAAGTTGTAGGGCCTCTCCAGCCCATGAGGCATCTCTCTTCGGAGCGGCTTGTCAAAGCGAGTCTCCTTCGGCCTAGGCTTGTCGGTCATCGAAGGCTGAGAAGGTCCTGGAGCATCAGCAGCTGTCGGCTGATGATCTTCAGCCGAGTTACTTGGTGGAGGTTTGGTTTGTGCGCCGGATCGGGTAACAACAGTCGTAGCTTCTTCGACCTTTGCCGAGATTGTGCGGCATGATTTGACTTTCCCACTCTTCTTTTTGCTGGTAGAGGGTGGTACAGACTGAGTCACTTTAGGTACCAAGTCCGGATGGACCCATATGACCTCCCTTCGTGATGTGGTGAGGGGTACTAGACCAGCAGCCTGGTCTCGAGAAGGTGGAAGGTTAGCGACCTTCATTTTTGCTCTAAGGACGGGCACTACTCCATCTTGAGTCTTTGTCGGAGGAAAGCTGCCAAATTGTACTGACACCATGTTGGCTGCTACGGTCACCTCTTCGAAATCAATGGCCAAGACCTTAGAATCGATGAGATGCTAGATGTATCGCTTCAATTGGTAGCAGTCTTGTGTAGCATGGTGGACATAGCGATGGTAGTGGCAGTACTTGGGGCTCTCCATTTTTGTAGGACGAGGTTCACTCATTAGAGGAGGGAGCTGAATTCGACCTCCTTGTATGAGCATGTCCAAGATGGGCTTGACATGGCCGTCCTCGAAGGAGTAGGTCATCTGAGGCTACTACTTCTCTGCCGGCTTCGGTTCAGGCTTCGGAGCTGTGTCGGCCACTATAGCCTGTTTGCCCTTGTTGTCTCGATTGTTGGAGGGGTTACCACCATTGTTGCTGTTGGTGTTAGGGCGTTTGCCCTTGTCCTCTCCTTCCGAGACGTGCAATCCCTGTTGGCGAGCTTTCTTTAACTTGTCTTCTGTGCTAGTGGCGCTGATAATAAAAGTCTTACAATCCTTAAACTAACTTTTGCCCATCCATAGGCTGATTGTGGGGAGCAGCCTCTTTTGGCAAATTTTAATTAAAGAGGAATCAGGGTTACTGGAAGGCAACTTCATCGCGGTTTGACGAAACCGCTCGATATAGTTCCTGGTCAGCTCATTTTCTCCTTGAACAACATCCATGAGAGTGGGTATCGTCACGTCTTGTCCTAATTCATAGAACCTCTCCAGGAACATACGTTTGAAGCCAGCGAAGGAATGGATGCAGTTGTCCGGCAAGTTGCGGTACCAGTCGAAGGCGACCCCTTCCAACGCTCCAATGAACAACCACGTAAGGATGGCATCGTCATGAGGTAGATGGTCGGTTGTGACTTCAAAGTAGTTATTGTACCTGTTTGCAGATGTCTTTCCATCATACGGATTGATGTTGAATGGTTTATATCTTTGTGGGAAGGGAACATCTCTCCATGCAGCAGGATACGGTTGTCGTATCCTGAGGTCCTGGCAGGTTTCTCAGGCGTAGAACATGGCCTGGAGCTCCTGGACCTCCCGTCTTGCCTCCCTGGCCTCGTCTGCAGCGGTGGGAGCAGATATTTCAGGAGAATTATCACCTGGGTTTGGTGCAGCTGAGTTCGAGTCTGTATTGACCGTAGGTCCCACATTTGTTTGGCCACGCGTCCTTCTTTGCAGAGTCGGTAGGGCCGCTTTGATCTCATCTACGGACTTGATCAAGGTATGCAGTATGGCCTCCAGAGTGTCGATGCGTTGGCGATCACTGGGACCCTCTTGGTTGCTGTCCGTCATGAACATCGTCCTTACATAAGGAGAGATGGAAGGAACGGTGGAGGACGTGCCATCTGAGTCATACCTTTGTACGGAGAAGTCATCAGGGTATGTGGGAATGTTCTCCTCTGGTTCGGACTCAAAAGGAGTGGTACCCCCAGCTTCAGAGCTTGCCTCTTCTTGAGAGTTGTGGACGTCCTCGGGGACGTCGGAACCTGCCGCATCTGTTGGAGGAACCGTTTTCCCTGGATTATCTTCTTGGAACACCGGATTGTCGTGGATGTTTGGAGGGAGGCTACCCCCAGCTTCGGCTACCTCCAGAGATATAGATGACGGATCTCCAAGAGTTGAAGATTTCGTCTCAGAGCGGGTGCCTTGGTAAACTCCTCCTGTAACGGTCGTGGACAACCGCTTAGAAGAGAGTTTCTTGGTTGAAACTTTCGGGCTTGAGACATTTGTTTTCTTCCCTTTTTCGCCGCCAGGGATCTTCTGAGCAGAATTACAAGAGGCGACGAGAAGCGCCTCGTCTTCTGAGCTTGGGTGTTACAGTCGTTGGAATACGGATTGTCGGTCCTCTTGTGCAGCTGCCTTACAGCAGCAGCAGTTGACAATGACTTGAGTACAGTGGTGTCCATGAAAGGACTCTCTGTACACCAAGTTTTTATCTCTTTCCTTGCGTTTGTGAAGAATCACGTTACACAAGTCACTCATTTTGTGGGCCCGGGAGTCCTGAGCACATGAGTGTGTTGGCATCCTGCCTGCTTCCTGATGTGGGGGTAGTACGAGTACCTTTCCCTGATCTTTATTGGGAGATTCTTGACAACTATTTTGTCCGTTGGCCGCCGGGGGTTGGACACGAATAGTTCTGTACAACTTTCCATCAGGGGCCCGCGTAATAGCCAGCGGGACGCCCTGATAGTCAGAAGTTGAAACAGCTGACCGAGCTTGACGAGCCCACGCTGCCCGAGACTTTTTCCTTCTAGCACCTGAGAGTGTATAGTAGGAAGAGTCCATAGAGACTGACACATGAGAGCATCTGGGGTTAGGACCGCCTGAGAGGCGGTCGAAGACTGAGCCCGAGCCGCATGAAGCAGATGGCCTGCAGCTAAGATTGTTAGCCGCATAGCCTGCCTGCATGCGGTTGACATTTGTGGCCACATAAGCGGTCCACATGCAGCTGGCAGTTTGTATGCAGCTGGGAGCTGTAGTGGCCATGTGGGCCTCTTCCATATGGCTGGAAGTCATGGTGGCCGCATGAGCCTCCTCCATGCGGCTTGCAGTTCTGGCCGCATGAGCCTTCTGTCTACGGCTGGCTTTTGTGGCCGCATGAATCTTCATGCAGCTGGCGCCCTTCTGTGGCTTCTTCCTGGACCGTGTAGAGTTACCCTTTGCCCCTGCAAGTCTAGCATCGTATTATTTTCCTCTGCCGGACTTGGGGACAACAGAGTCCTCTATGGTCTGAAGTGGGGTCGCCTGCGAGACTTCTCCGCCGTATTGGGCAACAGAGAGTACTCCTTCGAGAGCTTGGAGAGGAGCGAATGATTTGGGCCGCCACTTCCTACGGGCTCGCCGCTGGACCGGGCCAGCGCTCCCGTCGGAGAGCATTTCTTCAAACGCCTGCTGGTCGAACCGGGCGACCAGCATCTGTTGAGTGAATCCAAGTTTGGCTGCGTCCGATTGCATCACCAACTCCTCAGCCGTGGAGAAGTTAGTCTCCAGCAGAGTCGCCATCGTGTTTGCCATTGATTGTAAAAGCACAGAACAGTTTTATGGAAGGACTGAACTTAGACTCACAATACAAACTCGTTCGTACAAGGAAAGCCTAGGAATGAAAATCTAGTTACAGCAATCTAAGTACAATTGTTTATTTTTGATTCTAGGAGGTGACGGTAGAGGCTCGGGAGAGTGCTATCAACTCTGCCTTACTCCTTGGACGATCGGACGTAGCCTTGGCTCTGATGAAGAAATGCTCTCGGGATATGTGGGGAGATTCTTCTGTGCGTCGCCGCTCTCTCTGTGCGTGTCTTTATCTCTCTATGTGTCCAGGGTTTGTAAGGGAATGGCACCTTGCTATTTATAGGAGTGGGGTGTGATAAGTAGGGTTTGCAATGATTGCCCCTTAAACAGTGGGCGGTTAGGGATTTGTTAAGATTTGCCTTGATCTTGTTTTTATGTTGATTGCAACAAATCTGCATCATTTATTGGAGATTGATCCGGGTAATTATGATGATTGCAATAAATCTGATTGTTGTGATTTGTTGATAGCAACAAATCCAGGTGGGTAAATCTTGGTTGATCTTGTGCCACGTGTCTAACCGTCATTATGCTGTGAGCCGTAGGAATGCGGGGAATTAAGTTTTAACTGATCTTCTGCCACGTGTCCTAACCGCGAGCCACATGGACATGGTGTTCTGTCAGAGCCGCATACGTGTGGTCTGGTAATTGAGCCGCATGATGGTGCCCACCATGATCCGAGCCGCATGAGGGTGGCAGCCACATAGGTGTGACCTCCGAAATCTGAGCCGCATAACGGTGGCTACCCATGATCCGAACCGCATGGAAGTAGTAGCCACATGGGGGTGGCCTCCAACTGAACCGCATAAGGATGGCCACGTGTCAAAGCCGCATGGGTGTGGCCTCCCAGAATCTGAGCCGCATGAGGATGGCCCCCATGATCCGAGCCGCATGATAGTAGCAGCCGCATGGGGATGGCCTCCAACTGAACCGCATAAGGGTGGCCACGTGTCAAAGCCGCATGGGTGTGGCCTCCCAGAATCTGAGCCGCATGAGGATGGTCCTCCATGATCCGAGCCGCACGAGAGTAGCAGCCGCATGGGGATGGCCTCCAACTGAACCGCATAAGGGTGGCCACGTGTTCAGAGCCGCATGGAAGACCTTGAAGCGATCCGTATGAAGAGCTTTGGAATTTTGGTGGATCGTGCCAGCTATAGAGATTGTCTTTGTTTCCCTAGGAGCACGCCATTATGTCAGAGTCATCATTGAAGCTTTATGTCAGAGCTGTTAATTCTCCTTTATGTCAGAGCTGCCTTGTTGCGTCAGAGCATTAAATGAGGCCGCTGCTTGATGGCCAGCTGTAGAGGTGAGCCGCATAAGGCCACGTGGCTTTTACCCGAGCCGCATGGCTATGTTGGGGATTTTTTGAGCCGCATGAAGCTCTAGGGGATTCTTGAGCCGCATGAAGCTCTGAGAGATTCTTTGAACCGCATGAGACTCCCTCTGTTTTGAGCCACATGGACTTTCCTGTTCTTTTTCATGCTTCTACAGGAACCAGGCAAGTATACCTTACCGAACTTATACAGTATTTACATGTTTCCTTTTCTGTTATTTTCTTTTCCACATGGTTACATGCTTCTCATATTATGATTGGTTTGTCATCGACTGCTTTACTTGTTTTCTAGATTTATGTGCACGTATAGGATATTATTCATTTCTTTTGCTTGTCTATTGGTTTTATTCGTGTTTATCGTGTCTCATGATAGAGTTGTCAGTTCTATGCCATGTTTTCTTGATTGACCTAATATTGATGGACTTAGACTTGTCTTGAGTATGACCTGACCTGACTTGACCAATCTCGATTGGGAGTATTTTGCATTGTACTACAATTGAGATATACTATAGATTGGGAGTATCTTGTATTGTACTACAGTCCATAAGAGTTTACTTGACCCTTGTATTCCTTTAGGAGAGGAGATCGATACTAGAATTGGCCTTTCTCGATTGGGCGTATCTTGCATTGTACTACAATTGAAACATACTACAGATTGGGAGTATCTTGCATTGTACTAAAGCTGTAGGTGTTATTCGATTGATTATTAGCCAAGTCTAGTATTAGATTTCTATATGACATATCGTTCCTTAGATATTCTTTTTGCACTGCTCTTACCCTCCATACATGTTATTTACTATTATATTAGTAGGCATGTTTTTATGTATCTTACTAGTCCCCCGAGGACCTGATAATCTCTTCAGGTAGCAGATTTCACGGAGTTAGTTAGCGGATCATGATGGTAGTGATTACATCTGCAGCGATACAGCTACTTGCTTGTAAAATTACTTTATTATCCTCTCGTGCTTTATATTCATTATTGTGGACACACACAAAAAAGAAGAAGAAACGCTGTCTTTTCTTTATTGGTGCAAGGCACCACAAATCGAGTATGCCTGAGAGATCCTGCGCTGAGGATCCCCGAGTACAAAAAAGAATTTTGGGAAATGGAATGATGGAGATCGAGAGGCAGTTGCTCCTTTACTCCGTTGACACCTCGATTACAAAAGAGGGAGAAAACCTAAGAAAATTGCTAACTTTCGGCTCACTGGCAAGAAGTGCAGCAATTTGGCTCTTAAAAATGCTCTCCATTCTGTGTCTTGAAGAGGAATGAGGCCCCCATTTTATAGTCGTTATTGGGCTGGAATGATGTTATGCGCCCACATGGAGAAACACGCTGGTACCTATGTGGGCGCATAGTCCTGTTTTGGGCACATAGGATGTAGGCGCATGCAGACTGCAAGATCATGGGTTGGTCGTGGCGTTGACGTGGCCGCATGCTTCGGTGCACGACTGCTCGTGGAGACTGACGTGGCCATGCGCTTCGGTGCATGTTTTGATCATGGCTTTGACCGTGTCAGGCTTGGGCTCATGGGCATATCTCAGGCTATGTGCCCTCCTTTCGGGGGAGTTAGTCTTGTGTGCATGAAACTTTACTGGGCGCATGAAGCTTTACTGACTGGACGCATGAAGCTTTACTGACTGGGCGCATGGAGCTTCATTGACTGGGTACAAGGAGCTCCACTGACTGGGCGCATGGGGTTTTATTGACTTGGGCGCATGGGACTTCATTTGCTGAAATTTTTTTATGCTTCTACAAGAGCCCCTTCAAAATTTTTGATACTTGAACAAGTTCGAAATACTTTGAAAGAAGCATGGATCGTCTTCTCGTGATACAATGGACGCATAGCACAACTCTTTCCTTTGGGCGCATAGTATTTGGCCAGCCTGTTAGAGAGATACGACTGTTGAGATCTTCCTCAAAATCCGAACTAACAGATTCATCGGAGCGAAATTTGAAGCGGTCTATCCTTCATATGTCATCCACGTCAGCAAGTGACAGTCGCATAGTATGCAGGAAGCTGATTCTTCACGTGGGCGCATAGGCCATTGTGGGCGCATATAATGCAATGGGCACATAGAAAGTGGCTCGTGCCTATAAATAAGCCCTGAAGGAGAGAGAAAGTTCATTATTCCCTTCTCTTTCAATTTTTCAGAAAACTCTTCGTCTTCTTTCTTTGAGAACCATATCTCCCAAGGTCGCCAAGAGATCCGCAAAGGGCATGGGGGCTGCTCCGAGTGACTCTCCTCCTGCGACAGCGTCCTCGGCAGTCCAGGACCCGATTCTGGGTGAGGGCATGCTTCAAAAACAAAGTCTCGAGCGTTAATTTGCGACGCTCAAACTTTTCTTCTGCCCGGGAGCTTGCGCCTAAGGCAACATACTTCTGTGAGCATCATTATGTGCCCACAGAAGTCATGCGTTAACACTGTGGTGTGTTATGCACCCACGTGTTGCCATGTTATGTGCCTTCTAAACAGTAGCATATTATGCGCCTACGTACTGTCCGAGTGTTATGCGCCCATATATCTTGTTTTGGGCTCATATCCCTATGGGCGCATAGCCCTTTGGGCACATAGGAGTCTTCAGGACTTAGTTTTTTTTCTGTAGTTTCCTGAGTCTGACTTTCTTTCTGCCTGTTTTGTAGGGATCTGGCTAGCAAATTTCTCCAGGATCGGTATCGGCGATTCTGGGTATGGTGAAGATGCAACACTTGACGTACACATTAGAGAGCTCAGGACTCTTCGTATTTTTAAAGGGTTCTGGCTAGCAAATTTTTCCAGGACTGGCATCGGCAATTCTGGGCATGGTAAAGATGCAACACTTGACGCACACATCAGAGAGCTCAGGACTCTTCGTGTTTTGGAAGGATTTTCCTCAGATGGTAGGAAGAACCTTTATACATCGAAGAGTCGGACGGTAGTTGGCGTCATCGTGAAAGTTCTGCTTTCACGGTTCTTCAAGTAGGCAAAAGCAACACTAGACATGTTGTTTTAAAGGTATGGTCTTTTGGAGAAATGGGCCCACGACATCCGCAACATGGAGGAGAGAAGATCACCATTTGTAGATGTTTTAGCATACTATATTTGCCCTCCTCTGTGTAGCTTCTCGAAGGTTCAACAACCTTGTTTGCTTGCTCAGCAGTAAAACATGACCTCCTTCGAGGGCCACAAAACTACTTTTCGACAAAAGCGTGGTGCTGCCAAGCTAACCAAGCTTTGTGTTGCTGATGAGTAGCAGATTTTCCCTTCTTTTGGACATCAATGTAATCTTTTACTTATTATCCAGATGAAGAGATGAAGAACTTTTTGTTTTGCTCCTGAGTTGTAGTCCTGTGAATGTAACTGAGTTTGAATAAACAGAATGCTTTCACTCCCTTCTTTGCTTGTGATATCTGTGGTGATTGTATTAGAGAGCCAATAATACAGCATTTGTGTAAATGGTATCCTGTAGATTTTGTAACTTCTCTTTTTTTTGGCCGTCACGGCTCTTGTACCTTTTTTCCCGTCTTTTGATAGACATTTAAGTACAAAATAAAGAATCTTTTCGAAAATGAATGTGGTTTTGTGAAATATCGATGCTAGAGGTAATGTGGACGTAGCGAGGATATTTCTGGTGGGTATTCCATTGGAGAATTTTTGACGTGGACCTATTATCCATTTTATATTCGAATGATTCGAATATAGATAATAAGTTGAACGAAGCTGCTAGTAGAGGTAATATGGACCTAATAGCAGAGGATGTTCTACATCTGACCAGAGGTAATATGGACGTGGAAAGATATATAGCATTAGGGAGAAGTGGATAATTCAGTGGTAATAGGGACGTGATTATCCTTGATGAATGCTTTGCTCATTGGTTATGTGGACGTGGCAAAACATAATCATTTTACTGGAGAAATAATTATCGAAAAATAATTCAGAGGTAATATGGACGTGACTTATTTTTGTCAAACCGAGTTTGGACAGAGTCAAAAACGGGAATGATTCTACTGGGAAAATATTTAGAGGACCTATTATCCAGGGCGTATTCAAGACTCTTGAAATACGGATAATAGTTAGATAGTTTTTTTTTGAATCATATAAATATTGCACTATACATTTACATGACTGAACATATGTGAACATTATGTAAAAGAAGTTACACATAGTATTTCTTCAGGAACTTGCCATTGATAGGTATCATGAGCAAGTCACCATCAGGCTTGGTCAGCCGGTACGCACCATTAGATATACCGATTCTATGACGAAAGGACCTTCCCATTTGGGCTGGAATTTTCCTTTTGTTTTGTGCGTCATGACCATTGGTCTTCTCACTGCTAAGACAAGATCGCCGACTTGGAAGATTCTTTCCTTCACCTTTTTGTTGAAAGCTCTGGAAAGGCGTGCTTGGTATAGCTCAATGCGCTGCTGAGCTAACAAGCATTTTTCGTCTAGCGCTTCGAGCTCCTGGAGTCGCAGACGATAGTTTTCTTCAGTATTCTGCTCGCTGGCTAGGGCTACTCGAAGAGAAGGAATCTGGATTTCTAGGGAAAGAACTACTTTGCTTCTATAAACCATAGAGAATGGCGTACTGCCTGTTGGAGTCTGAACCGGTGTACGATAGGCCCATAGACATTCGCCGAGCTTCTTATTCCAATCGTGCTTGTTTGAAGACACAAACTTCTTGAGAAGTTTTATGATGATTTTGTTGAAGGCTTCTGCTAGCCCGTTAGCCGCTGGATTGTAGGCAGTAGGGGCTATGTTCTGGATTCGATTCTATCGCAGAATCGATAGAACGCATGGCTTGTGAAATGTGGACCATTATCATGGATGATCCTGCGAGGTAGGCCAAAACGGTAGATGACGTGATGCTTAATGAAACTAATCACGTTCGATGCCTTGACTTCGGTGAGCGATATAGCTTCCGCCCATTTAGAGAAGTAATCGGTTATGGCTAGGATGAACCGATGTCCTTTGGAGGATGGCGGGCTGATTGGTCCTATGACGTCCATGCCCCAGGCTTCAAATGGCCACGATATCGCCGTCGGATGTAGAAACTCGGAAGGTTGATGAATAAAATCGGTGTGGAACTGACAAGCTCTACACTTCTTTGCATATTCAACAGCATCTGCTATCATTTAAGGCCAGTAATAACCCATTTTTTGAGGCGATCTTGTAATTTCGGGCTTGGTTGATGTGCACCACAAACTCCATCGTGCGCCTTCCGGAGTGCATGTTTGGCTTCTGTGTCTGATAAGCTTCGTAACAGTAGCCTGTCGTAAGAGCGTCGGTACAACATCTTGGTAGCTGTATCATAGTAAAATCTGAGGGATCGTCTTTGGATGGATACTGCTTCCTTCGGGTCCTCGGGATGAATTCCATAGATAGCGTAGTTTATGAAGGGAAATCTCCAGTCTTTGACATCGACATTTTTTTCTGCTGTATAACTATGATGAATATACAAGGCATCTTTCAAACAGAATAGTTCTCGACCAGACACTGTGATCGACTGCTGAGTATTGGTTAGAACGGTCAAGGAAGCAGCAAGACCGGCTAGAGCATCTGCTTCTATATTCTGTAGTCGAGGCACGTGCTCGATGAAGAATCCAGTAAAAGTAGACGTCAGCTCGGTTGTTTCTCTGTGGTAGGAGATGAGATCTTCATGACGAACTTCATAATCCCCTCGGACCTGACTAACTATTAGCTTGGAATCATCGTAAGCTTCCAGATAGTCAACTCCCAGTTGCTTCGCCAGTTGTAGGCCGATTAATAAAGTATTATATTCGGCCACATTGTTGGTGCATGGTTCTACGAGAGAATATGCACGGTGTATAACCAGATGATCAGGTGACACAAGCACGACACCTACTCCAGCCATGATATTTCCTTTGGGCCCTGTTCTTGATGCTCCGTCAAAGAATATTTGCCAAATAGGGATTTATTCAGTTACAGTGTTAGACTCCACCACTTCGTCGGGGATTTTGTCGTAGAGTTTGGACGACTCCGGCACCGGATGAGCTGCTAGGAAATCAGCTAATGCTTGGCCTTTTACTGCCTTCTGAGGAACGAAGATCATATCATATGGAGTTAACAGCATCGCCCATGTAGCTAAACGGGAATTGAGAGAACCCGATTTAGTCATGAGTATTCTGATAGGGTTGACTTTAGATATGATGTGGATAGTCTGCCCAGACACGTAGTGGCGTGTCTTTTAGATGGCAAATACTAGTACAAGGCATTCCTTCTCCACAGGTGTGTATCTGTGCTCGGCATCCACCATTATGCGGTTGAGGTAGTAGATTGCCTGTTCATGACCGCCTTCATTCTTTTGAACTAATATGGCACCAAAAGAATGGTCCATAGTACGGACATATAGTAAGAAGGGCTTCCCCATTATTGGAGCTACCAATACTGGAGGGCTTGTAAGATACGCCTTGATATCGTCGAATGCGCGTTGACATTGTTCAGTCCAGATGAAAGATACGCCTTTTTTCATGAGCTGGGTGAACGGTTGACACCTTCCAGAGAGGTTTGAAATGAATCGTCTGATGTAGGCTAGCCTTCCTTGTAGTCCGCGTAGCTCTTTGAGGTTTCTTGGAGGATGCATGTCGAGGATAGCCTTCACTTTCTCCGGGTCCAGATGTATACCCTTTGAAGTGATGACGAAACCAAGGAACTTGCCGCTGTAGACTCCCAGAAAAGACTTGGTTGAATTTATCTTAAGTTAGTGTGCACGCATTAGTTCAAACACCGTTCTCAAGTCTTGGAGGTGGTTGCCCTTGAGACGACTTTTGACTGCAATATCGTCTACGTAGCACTCCACAGTTTTGCGCAAATGATTCTAAAAAAATTGTGTTCATGGCTCGCTGGTAGGTCGCCCCTGCATTCTTCAATACGAAGGGCATCACCGTATAGCAGTATACCCCCAATGGTGTTCGAAAATAGGTGTGCTTCTCGTCGTCAGGGAACATCTTGATTTGGTTATAGCCTGATAACCCATCCATGAAGGATATCCGCTCGAAGCCACAAGTATTGTCGATCATTACGTCAGTGATCGGTAGAGGGAACTCGTCTTTCGGAAATGTAGAGTTCAAATCACGGTAGTCGATACAGACTAGAACTCTACCATTCTTTTTTATGACTGGGACGATGTTGGCAAGCCAGTCTGGGTGTTGTTTCTCGTGAATGAATCCGCTGGCAATGAGCTTCTTGACTTTATTCTCGATGGCTTCCATGATGTCTGGTCGGAATCGTCGTTGTTGTTGTTTCACTGGCTTAGCTTTAGACGAAATGTTCAGGCGGTGCATGGTGACTTTAGGGTCCAAGCCTGGCATATCTTCATAGCTCCATGCGAAGACATCGATGTATTCTCTTATAAGATGTATAAGAGATTGGCGTTCACCGCCAAATAGACTTTTGCTGATGAAGATTGGTTTAAAAGATGCTTCATCTCCTAGATTAACTTGGATGACTTCGTCTTCTGTAGGTGGTTCACGTTGTTCGAAGTGCAGCTCCCACCTAGTATCCATCTTTTGAGCCCATTGTTCAAGCTCGATTGATTGGTCATCGTCTGCAATTTGGTCCACGAAAACCATGTTGACGGACAGAGTTATCTTGAATATGTCGCCAATGCTGGAGTCTGAGTCCCAGAGGGAGAAGTCATAAGAATGAGAACAACGATTTGCTTCATCATTTGATCTTTCGGGAGTTGTTGGAGGAGTGACATAGCCCAAACCAACACCGCTTCTTTGATAGTAGTTCTTGGGTTTGTTGGGAGAAGCAAAGTGTCATATTGGCAACCGTCATCCTCGGCCGTAATTTAGCACTTTGTTGCTTTTGATGTCATATCCCATGTTCTGGATGATATTCTTAGCCTGCCAACTATACCAGAAAAGTTACATTTTCCCAGAGTCATAGTCAGCTTCTGTGTTGTGCTTGGGAGAAGTAGAGTCTGGAACGAACTTTCTTTCGCCAATTATACGACCGAAGATGATTAGTTCTTCGTCCTTCTTTCTGGCTGGAACGATGAAGTAGAGGATATCTTCAGGGTAGATTTTTTTCTGCAGGTGAGGCATTGTGACCGGCATGCAGAGGTGTGGTCCTATGTCGTTCTCTAGAGCGTATATCGTATCTATGTAGTGGTTTACAGATTGATAGACAGCGGTGTAATTCAAAGATAAACCTTTACTAAAGAAATACGCAAGTTCTTCTTCAGGGATAACATCATCCGCTGAAGGTACATTATTATGAGTATTGATATACTCATTGAGAGGATCATCATCTGGAAGAGGAGCCACAGTCTTGGCCGAGTTCACCACGTAGGGTAATTCTTCAGGAATGGGAGGAAAGACATTAGTAGGTTCCTTCCGGGGTGTCTTGTTGAGAGTGATGGTCAATGGTTTGACCTTGTCGGGTTTCTTCTTTTTCATCCAGATTGTGAGAGGCTTCGGGGTACTTTTTGGAATAGTACGTCCTTTGACCTAGACAATCAGGGGACCATCGTTGGAGGATGGACTTGCTTCAGCCTCATTGTCAGCTTCATTGTCGTCATCCTTGGGGGGCTAAGATTGGTAAAATACCGAATCCCCATAGTAAGCTTCGATGCCCTTAAAAGGATCGAAATCTGCAAACTCCGTCTTCACGACACCGTCACTGTTGACATTCTTGAAGCAATGGTGAAGTATGGAAGGAACGATCATGTTCTCGTGTATCCATGGATGTCCCAACAGGACATTGTAGGATACGTTGGCATCGATCACATAGCAGGAAACCTCCGTTCGGAGATCACCGATCTGACATTTGAGACGGATCTTGCCCAGCGGATGGCTTTGACCAACATAGAAAGCTGTGATGGTTGTGTTGGTTGTGATAGCTTGTGTAGAGGGGATTCCCAGAATTTGAAGCAAACTTCTAGGAATGATGCTGAGGGAGGATCCTGGATCGATGTGCATGCGATCCACCTTAATCGCCCCGATATACTCTGTATAGTACAAGGGTCTATCATGACGATTATTTTTGAGTAGCATGTCCTCCTATGAGAAGGTGATGTTGGACACCACTTCCATTGTACTGTGGCAGTGAGGACAGGAGACAGGGTCTTCAGCGGGGGCTTTGACTTCAGCGAGGTAAGAGTCGGCATGTAGTAAAGCTTCGCTTAAGGCCTTCCATATTTTTTTGGAGAGTCGCAGCAGATCGAACAGAGACAACCTGGCAGGCGTATTGGCTAGCTGCGCCAGTGTGTCAAAGTTGTAGGGCCGATCCATGCCTTCGGGAGTTGGCGCTTTCAGAGACTTGTCAAACCGCGTCTCCTTCTTTTTGGCTTTGTCCAAAGTTGAAGGCTTAGACGGGCTGGCTTCTGAGCTTGTGGGGGCAGCAGAAGCTTGAGAAGGTACTGCTTCTTCTTATGTGGGATCGTACGTCCGAAGGTAAGTCTTCCCCGACCGCGTCTCGCCAGATAGAACCTCGTAGATAGGAGAAGATACCATATGGCATGACTTGTATTTCTTGCCCCTTTTTGCCTTGGAAGGTACCACCCCCTACGTCACTTTTTGCACAAGGTCGGGATGGACCCACATGATCTCACCATGTTCAGTTGTGAGTGGCACCAAGGCTGAGTTGCAAGCTGGCGGTAGGTTGACGACTTCCATTATTGCTTTGGGAATCGAGACTACGCCGTCCGGGACTTCTGTAGGAGAAAAGTCACCAAATTGAACGGAGATCATGTTAGAAGATATGACCTTATCTTTAGCTTCGAGATTGATCACTTTGCTGTCGATAAGCTGTTGTAACTTCTTCTTCAGGATGATGCAGTCCTTGGTAGATTGATGCACGTACTGATGATAGAGACAATACTTGGGATCGTTGAGCTGGCTTGCCTCTACAGGACGTCATGGTGGAGGCAATGTCAGCTTATTACCCTTCGTCAGTGTATGGAAGATAGTAATGACATCATCTTCATCAAAGGAGAAGGTCTCCTTAGGCTTGTCGGAGGTACCCTGGGAATTGGAAGCTCCCTTGGATGTGTCGACCTTCAGGACTTCTTTTCTTTTACCCCCACGGACAGGGATAGTTTGAGGATGCTTGCCCTTGTCTTCAGATTTGGATGTTTTCAACCCCATTAGCTCCAAGTTAGGAACGTCGTTTTTAGCAACATCAGCGGCCCCAATGAAAGCGGGCTATGTATCATACTTATGTATGCCCAGACAAAACTTTACCTTGGGAAACAAGTTATGTCGATAGGTATCCATAAGTTCTGAGTCTGCTATGCCGAAGGGCATCTTCAGTGCTAGCTACCTGAAGCGTTCGATGAAGGCGATGACAGACTCAGTCCTCCTTTGCTTGGTCTCGATGAGGGTGGACATACTAACATGCATGCCACTCTCATAAAACCGGTTGAGGAACAACCTCTCTAAGTCTTTGAATGAATTGATACATCCATCAGGCAGACTGCAGAACCATTCGAAGGCTACCCCCTGCAAGGTGCTAATAAATAGCTTCGACAAGAACGGATCGTCTCTGGGCAAATGTAGAGTCTGCGTGTTGAAGTACGTCATGTGTTGACGAGGAGAAGTTAACCCGTCAAATGAATGTAGCGTCAGCGGCTTGTAGTTAGAAGGGCAAGTAGCATTTTCCTACTCAGGGGGATAAGATTGAGATATCCCCATCTTCTGTAGCTCGTCTTTGTGTGGGATGGTGTCGAGATGAGCGACCAGGAAATCAATTGCATCCTGTTGATTGAGCAGGTGTTAGGAAACGGCTGCTGAACGGTTGTCAGGCGTTGTTGGCGAAGGACCACCCCCAGCATTTGTAAGATTTGGAGGAGGCACAAGTGAATAATACATATTTTTTAGGGAAGGAGGGTTGTTGCTATGTGTCGGGCTAGCGTAAGCCAAGACATTTTGTTGAGGTAGAGGAACAGCCCCAGCAGCTTGAATCGCCATGATACTGTTAAGCATATCGGTGATCTTGGTGAATGCTGTTTCAAGACCCTCTAGCCATTTGCTGGTCTGGTCGCTGACTTTCTCCGGTCTTTTTTTGTCCGTCATGTATGTAGATAACATGCGGTGATAAATAGAGAAAACAGTACAACTGGTGCTAATACTGTCTGTCTCTGAGTGGGCAAGTCCCTTGTCTTCAGGTAGAGGAGGTAGGTAGTCTCCATCGGATTCGGAGGGATCATCGTCTTCTGGCAGGCTACCCCCAGTATGGAGGTCTTCCGCTTCAGACTCTGAGGGAATACTACCCCCAGCTTGGGATTCTTCGTCTTCTGTACGGAATCTCACCTTTGACCGGGTGCCCATATAGACTCCTTCAGATGTGACAGCCTATCGGCCATCGGTTGGTAGACTTCGTCTTCTCCTTCTCGTGGAACTGAGAGAGAAGGTTGGGTTGGTGGTCCACCATCTTTGATTGGGGCTCCCGTAAGGAGGATCCCATGAAGCCATGTTGGATAAAACATATAGTGGTTTCTCATCGTCAAAGAAATGCAGCCGTCGAAACACAGACTTTCTCTGAGGTACTCTTGTCACTTTAGAGCAACAACAGTTGATAACAATATTGGTGCAGGGTGTGCACTATGGATTGTTATGTCCTCCCTAGCTTTACGCTTATGATTTATCATGTCGCATAAGTCAGCGGAAGGGAGTTGTGCCTTACAACCTATGTTGCATGCATCACCGAGCTTTGCATGCGGGTTCGTATGGAGAGTAGGCGTATCCATACTTAGTTCATGTGCAGGGGTAACCCCCACAACTAAGTGCTGTGATATCTTTGAAGACAGCCCCGTGCTATACGCGTTGGGGCCTATCTTTTTGTTGTGGGCGCATAGACCTTGGAGGCTGGCCTTGGGCGCATGCTCCTTGACAGCATGTCTGAGCCTCCTTGATGTGGACACGTAGTATGGATCCAGAGAGTCTGAGCGCATAGCCTTGGGCGCATGGGTTTGAATGCCCAGCCTGCTGAAGATATAAGTATTCTGGTTGGGGCTATGCGCCCAAACACTCCCTTGGGCGCATGGCTTTCGACGCATGCTTGGCGGAGCAGCGCCATTTTCTCCTAGTTCTGCCTCCTTCGTTTGTGAGCCTCGTCGGGTTTGGCCAGAGTGCCGCACATCCCGATTCTTGGCATCGTAGTATTTTCCTCTGCCAAGTCTCGAGTGTTGAATACTCTATTGTTGGTTGTGGAGGGAAGAAGTCACTGGGCTAGTAGAGCCCGGAACAGTGTGAGCCTTCTCCATTTGGGGGATTTCTTTCGCGGAGTCATGCGCCCATGTGACAGAGTCCTCCGGCTGCATATCTACAATGACACTAGCAGGATATGTACAGCGAGCCTTCGGAAGCCAAGTCTTGAGAGACTTGTTCGGCTTCGCTGATTTTAAGTGAGTAGAGCCGTCCCTCGAGAGCATCTCTTCGAATGCCTGCTGATCGAATTTTACGATCAGCATCTTCTGAGTGCTTCCCACTTTGTTAGTATCGGATTGTGTCACCACCTTCTCGTCAGAGAAAAAGGTAGGCCCCAGCAGAGTCACCATTTTTGTGGACACACACAAAAAAGAAGAAGAAACGCTGTCTTTTCTTTATTGGCGCAAGGCACCACAAATCGAGTATGCCTAAGATATCTTGTACTGAGGATCCCCGAGTACAAAAAAGAATTCTGGGAAATGGGACGATGGAGATCGAGCGGCAGTTGCTCCTTTACTCCATTGACACTACGATTACAAAAGTGGAAGAAAACCTAAGAATATTGCTAACTCTCGGCTCACTGGCAAGAAGTGCAGCAATTTGTCTCTTGAAAATGCTCTTCATTCTGTGCCTTGAAGAGGGATGAGGCCCCCTCTTTTATAGTCGTTCTTTGGCTGGAATGATGATATGCGCCCACATAGAAAAATACGCTGGTTCCTATGTGGGCGCATAGTCCTGCTTTGGGTGCATAGAATGTAGGCGCATGCAGGCTGCAAGATCATGGGTTGGTCGTGGCGTTTACGTGGCTGTATGCTTCGGTGCACGACTTCTCGTGGAGACTGACATGGCCGTGCTCTTCGGTGCACGTTTTGATCAAGGCTTTGACTGAGTCAAACTTGGGCGCATGGGCATGTCTCAAGCTATGCGCCCTCCTTTCGGAGGAGTTAGTCTTGGGCGCATAAAACTTCACTGGCTGGGCGCATGAAGCTTTACTGACTGGATGCATGAAGCTTTACTGACTGGGCGCATGGAGCTTCATTGACTGGGCGCATGGAGCTCCACTGGCTGGGCGCATGGGGTTTCACTGACTTGGGCGCATGGGGCTTCATTTGCTGAAAATATTTTATGCTTCTACAATTATCATGTCATATTCTGCTTGTTAGCCTAGTTTATATACTCGTATTATTTCTTTAGAGTCTAATCGGACATATATGCGAGTGGGCTGCAGACCACGACCCATAGTGTTCATTCTTGTTTTATATACTCTTGTGGATTGAGATATAGATTTGTCTTTCCACGATTAGGCATATTACCATAGTCTAGACAGCTTATAGGTATTCGAGGCAGGCTGGAGTCCGCTTGATACGTAGCTGACTTGTTCACGCACTTGCAACCCGGAAAGCGGGTGCGGATCTTGACAACTTATCACTACGTGTCCGGACATTGCTTACACTATCAACAAGTTATCACAATTCATGCACTGCCCCAAGACTGATAATTGTAATGTAGTAAAGTGTCTACTATGGTATCTTTGTGGTACTATTGCTCATGGTGCTGTTATCTACCGCAACTTACCACTGTCACAACATACATTTTTAGATGCCGATTGGGCTGGAAACAAAGATAATTTTACCTCAACAAATGCATATCTCATCTACATTGGTCTCAATCCAATATCATGGAGTTCAAAGAAACAAAGGATGGCTCGATCTTCCACCGAGGCCGAGTACCGAGCTTTGGCCACTACATCTACAGAAATTTGTTGGATTTGTTCTCTACTCACTGAGCTTTATATTTTTTTACCTCAACAACCGGTTATCTACTATGACAACATTGGTGCAACAAATCTGTACTTAAATCTAGTATTCCATTCTCGCATGGAACATATTGCTCTTGACTATTACTTTATTCGGGAATACGTTCAAGGAGGTTCTCTTCGAGTTGCTCATGTTTCCTCTACTGACCAGCTAGGTGATGCACTCACCAAACCTCTTTTCTGCTCTCGCTTCCAACAATTGGCGAACAAGATTGGAATCACCTCACGGTGCTCCATGTTATGGGGGCATGATAAAGGTATTTGACTACAAATATCAATATCTAAGAATTTATTACATTGTAATCAATATTATCCAGATTTGGAATATTGCCTAGATTTGTAGGAAGTGAATTAGCTACTATATATTGGTAGTTGCCTATTCTAGAGACATTTTTAGGAGATTAATTACCTACTAAAGACTGGTAGTTACCTATTTTAGATTGTTTGATTATATATGTTCAAGTTGATTCAACATAATGAATAAGCAATAATTCTCCTATATTACCTTCTCTATTACATTTGTCACTTTACTGTTTTCTTGGACTTCAGTGATTGTACATCCATTTGTACTTGAGGGGTTTTGTGACAACAATCAATCTATCGCTTGAAGTATAAGGTTGAGACTATATATGATCAATATCGGAAACTATATTTCTAATTTGATCGCTCCCAATTACCAAATCATATTCAAAAAAATTAGCATTTTTTGATTCCACAATCCTAGTGCTGTGAAATGGATAATAAAATTTGTACCCCTTAGACTTTTCAGCATATCCAATAAAATGCCCACTAATGGTTCTTGGATCAAACTTCTTTTCTTGTGGGTTATAAATTCTCACCTTAGACGGACGTCCCCAAACGCGCATATGTCACAAACTCGGTTTCCAACCTTTCCATAACTCAAATGGCATCATTGGGACAGCCTTAGATGGAACTCGATTTAATATATACATTGCCATCTTAAGTGCTTAAGTCCACAAGGATCTATGAAGTTTTGAGCTACTAAGCATACTCCTCACCATGTCTAGTAATGTTTGGTTTCTTCTATCTGCTACACCATTTTGGTCTAGAGAACCAGGCATGGTGTATTGGGCAACAATCCCATGCTCTTGAAGAAACTTCGCAAATGGCCCATGTGCTTGTCCATCTTCCGTATATCTACAATAGTATTCTCTCCTTTATTTGATCGCACAATCTTAATTTGTTTACCGCATTGTTTCTCTACTTATGCCTTAAAAACTTTAAAGGCATATAATGCTTCATTTTTGTTGTAAAGCATGTAGAGACACATGTATTTTGAGTAATCGTATATAAAAGAGATAAAATATTTCTAACCATATGAGTCCATGTCTGGACTACATATATCAGTATATATGATTATAATGTGGCAAAAGTCCTATTAGCACCTTTCTTTGAATTGTTGGTTTGCTTTCCCTTTATGCAGTCTACACAAGTTTTAAAGTCAATAAAATCTAGAGTACTAAGTACCCCATCATTTACTAACCTTTTAATTCAATCTATGGAAATATGACCTAATCTCTGATGCCATAATGTAGAGGAATCCTCATTTACAACACATCTCTTAATGCCAGCATGGACATGCAATGAATTATAAGTAGTATAATTTTGTAAGAATATGCGATAAAGACCATCAGACAAGATACCATTCCCAACACAATCCGTTTATAATTTAAAGTGAAGGATGTATCTGAAAAAATGAAAGGAATATCCAAATGGTACAAGTCTAGAAATGGAAATTAAGTTTCTTGAGAAACATGGTACATAAAAGGTCCTTTGCAATTCTAAAATAAAACCTTATTTAAACTTAAAAAAACATGTCCCTACGGCTTCCACATAAGAGCCTATCTTATTTTCAAACAAGATACTTTGCTCACTTCCTACTGGCTTCCTAAGGTTTTGCATACCCTGCAAGGAATTTGAAATATGGATTGTAGATCCAGAGTCAATCCACCATGTGTTCATATTTACATTAACCATATTAGATTCATAACACGCAAACGAGGTAGGGTTACCTATCTTCTCAAGCCATTTTTGGAATTTTAGACATTTTTTTATTACGTGTCCCTTCTTTGTACATAAGAACACTTGTCCTTTCTTAATATCAGCTTTGGGAGAAATTTGGTGCTTTCATTTCTGACTGGCTTGAGATTTTCCTTTCCTTTGTGGTACCAGCATGACACTTTCTCCTTGCTCCATCGTCAACATTCTTTCCTCTTGAACACACAATGGTCATTAATTCATTGATAGACCATTTATCCTTATGTCTGTTATAAGAGATTTTGAAAGGTCCATATTGAGGCGGAAGAGTATTGAGGAAAAAGTGCACTAAGAAGGAATCCGATATTTCTACCTCGAGTTTCTTAAGTTGAGCTATTATATCCCTCATTTGCATAATATGTTCACGTACACCTTTTATACCGGTGAGTTTTAAGGTTGTGAACTTCATGATTAGGGTGCTTGCTAAGGCCTTATCCGAAGTGGCAAATTGCTCGTCAATAGCCTTAAGCAGTTCACGAACATTCTCATACTGCTCAATTGACCAACGTATACCTGCACTAACTTTAGTATTACTATACATTACGCTGAGACGATTGGACTTCTTCCAGCGTTTGTACGACAAAACTTGAACAAGTGTGCTAGTATTAGTGATCTTAGTGGTTCATCTTTCCTAATAGCATAGTCTATGTCCATGCACCTGAAGAACAGATGACAACTCTAGAGGGGGTAAATAGAGTTTATAGAGATAATATCCAATAAAAAAATCAACTCTATCACAAATAAAACTAATCAGAGTAAATACGGAATTTAAAGTGAGAAGCAAGAGAGCATACGCAAACACAGCCGATTTTAACCTGGTTTCCCTCGTGGATGAGTAGTCCAGGCCTGAGAACTCTAGCTCAGGATTAAATCCACTATTTGTGAAATAGTAGTTTACAACCCGTGCCTTTTCTTCAGAAGAGCACGTCAAACTTCTTACAGAGGATCGCAGTGGTGATTGCTTGGAATTTTCCAAGCGACTTCTTCAACTCTTGCACAAGACTCCTAACTGAGAGATGCTGAGCACTCGAGACTTAGGAAGCTTGTGGCTAGTAGATGGGAAGGGTATGGCTTATCTGAGCTTAAGAGAGAAGAGAAGAGAAGATTGGATGATTTGAAATGAGAGAATTCTAGGCCTATTTATAGGGTTTTTGTAGGCAGAATTCGGCCAGAATTCGGGTAGAAAATTTAAAATATTTGGCCGTTGGACAACTAGCAACCAGCTAACCCTAAAATTTAGGTTACTGATTTTTAGGGGACAGAGTTCGGCCCGAACTCTGTGTGGAGGCAGAGTTCGGCCCGAACTCTGTCTCCAGATAACAGAATGGTTCTAAGGGACCAATGGGCTTATTTCTGGATTGTAGAGTTTATAGATTTTTTGGGTAGGCTATAGGTCAAGTCTCAAGAGCTCAGTATGACACAGTTTACAACAGTCTAGACTCAATAAGAGTATAAAATACAGACTCATATACAACTGAATTGCAAAGACTGAGCTGTCGTCTGACTTGAGCTTGATGTAGACGTCGTGTGTCGTATTGAATTATTACAAGTATTATTTAGTCAATGTTATCAATATTTGGTTGACTGTGACTTTGTGTCAACAATCTCCCCCATATTGATAATTGACAAAATAATAAATGTATATTCAATATTCATACCTGGACACAGTCAATGACAAAGGCATAGCTCTCCCATAATCGGTGCCGAGCTAAACAAGATAGCTCCCCCATAAATAATGCGTTGAACCTGTTGGCCTGATACGGAATATCTTCCAAAAGCACCAAAAACACATATATACCAAGAAGAATATAAACAGAATATACATATCTCTCCCCCTTTTGGCATTTAGCAAGAGAAGCAAGTAAGGAACAACCACACCAAAAAGAGAAGAAACTGCATATGTACGAGCATAACAAGCAGATAATCATAAGAGTAATAGAACAACGATAATCATAAGAGTCATCACTCACAACTAGAGTCAACAAAACATAAAGAGTGTACGACTAACCAAGTACATAAACCCAACTAAATAACTGAAAGAAAACTGGAAAGCATAAAACATAAACTATGATCAGCAGCAGCAGCATCAAGTAGTAACCATCTCCATCATGGAGCACGAGAAGGCCCAGCGGTGTCGGAAGGATCAGTGAAGGAGCGGCTGGGGTCCACAAAAGCAGCATCCGGATCCAGGTAACGCATGACCCAAGGATCGTCAATGCGATGTCCCTCGCGACCCGGATCCCGCTCCATGGGAATGGGCATAGAAGGATGACGAGACATGGAATATCGAATATCATGCAGCGAGTTGCTGAGTGCACTCATCTGCAGGGTAGTACGGTAGTCCATCTGAGTCCAATGATCGTCCTCTAAGGCGAAACGATCTCGGAGCATGATCTGGATGGAGTCAAGGGTAGCAGGAGGAGGAGGCGCATCCTGTCCAAGTGGAGGGGCATCGGGCTCCTCATTATCGGAATGCTCAGAAGTGGCATGAGAGGCGACGACTGTCTGAAGTCGTCGTGCCTTAGATAAGATGGCAGGAGCAGGCAAGAAAGGACAATCATGAAGTGGTATAATAAATGCACGAAGGACCATAGGAAGATATAAGGGATAAACCAGGGCTCGTGGTTTCTTCCTACAGTTAATCATCCAGTCCATCATGGTACGTGGAAGATTAAAAGGAATGCGATAGTGAAGATGATACAAAGCTGATATTTCAAAATAAGTAACTTCATCGGTGGAGCCAGCTTTGGGTAAGATAGTGTTAAAAACAATCCGATGAAGTTCATAGTAGTAAGGGTTGAGATGTTTGGCCATAAGCTTACGAGGGTAAATGTTTGGGGCACATAAATCTGCCTTAAAACTCTCAAGGGAAGTTCCATCTAGAAATTGGAACGATCGAGCTTCAACAACCTTATCCCAAGTATCGAGGTCTTGAAGTTCAAGATACTCGGCCAAATCAGAATCAGCAAAGGCGATATCAATGCCCACAACTCGTAAATAAATGTGAGTGTCATCATGAGTTAAGTTGCAGTAGAACATTTGTATAGCGCTACGATAGATGACGAAATTCGTAGCAACTAGCTCATCAATGCAAAGATCACGAAATATAGATTCATATTGTGAAAAATGGTGAAGTTTATGGGGTGTCCCGCAAACACCGAACGAGTCCAAAAATCACTAAACCAATCGTTGGACGCGTCTAGTGACACAAAGATTCAGTCTTCATAAGTGTTTGGATAACGTGGACATGAAGGGTTGAACAACGGATGAGGTGGTTGTTGTTGTTCAACAGGTTGCTCAACGGGAGGAGGAGCACTCGACGAGGATGCACCCTCGGTCCGAGATCTCTTCCCATGGTTGAGCAAGCGAGGAGCCATAGCACAAAATAGATAAAATTGAGATAGAGAAGGAGAGTGAGTTATACCTCAAATAAATGATGAACAGTGAAAGAGAATTGGAAAATAGCCCTTTTCCTTGAGTTTGTGGAAGAATGGAGCACAATAGAGAAGAGATTAGGGTTAGGGTTTTGAGAAAATAGTGGAGGAGAAGTGGAAGAGGTGGTAAGAAAGAAGGAGAGGGAAGAGAAACCAAAATAAAGGTGAGGGTTTCTCTTGGTCGGGTTTATTTGTGACCATTGGATCAACAATGAGATCAACGGCTGGAACAGTCCCCAATTCTGGAACAGGGAGGCCGAACTCGACCCGAACTCTAGTAAGGGCAGAGTTCGGCCCGAATTCTGGGTCCTTGTCCCAGAACTGAAATCAGGGTAAAAGGATGAAATATTGGTTAAGTATGGGAAACCAATATAAGTTATAAAGATGAATGCTTAAAAGATTCAATAAACCAGATAGTGGAAGTAGAAGGATAGCAATATGAAATTGAAAAATAGCATGTCAGCAGGTGATAAATCAAAATGAACCGTATAATAAACAAGGTGTTATATCATAATTCAACATTTTGAAGTTGCCATGGGTTAGCTGCAGGGGCCGGATCCCAGCTAGCGGTAGTCCTGAGGACTAGTGCACCGTGTCGCTTAGGCTTTTACGCCCTGTTGTCAAAAGGGCCCTTTCGGCTTGTACCCATAACAAGTTCATCATAAGAGAATCACAATATAATCTATATTTACGCAGGTGTATTTTAATTTATGACAGCTTCATCTAAAATTCCAAGTTCACGACAAAGGAAATTGAAGCGCTCTTCGGATAATGGCTTTGTGAAGAAGTCTGCTAACTGGTGATCAGTGTCAATAAATTCTAAGTTAATCGTGTCATTTTGCTGATGATCACGCAAAAAGTGGTGTCGTATCTCAATGTGCTTCGTGCGTGAGTGACAAATGGGGTTCTTAGTAAGATTTATTGTACTAGTGTTGTCATAAAAGATTGGAATATGCATGAAAGATAAATTATAGTCTTCAAGAGTTTGCTTCATCCACAGAATTTGTGCACAACAACGCCCAGCTGCTATGTATTCAGCTTCTATTGTGGATAGTGCGACAGAATTCTGCTCCTTGCTAAACCAAGAGACTAAAGTCTTTCCTAATAAATGACACATGCCGCTCATACTTTTACGGTCGACCTTGCATCCAGCAAAATCTGCATCAGAGTAACCAGTGAGGTCAAATGATGTTGTCTTGGGATACCATAGGCCCACTGTAACCGTACCCTTAAGGTATCGAAAGATACGCTTAACTGCGGTCATGTGTGATTCCTTAGGATTTGCTTGATATCTAGCACACAGGCAAACGCTAAACATTATATCAGGGCAACTAGCAGTAAGATATAGTAGACTGCCTATTATACCTCGATACTTACGTTGATCTACGGGTTTGCCGCTATCATCTGGTTCAAGTTTGGTTGAAGTAGCCATAGGAGTGCTGATTGGTTTGACGTTATCAAGGTCGAATTTCTTTAGCATGTCCTTTGTATACTTCGATTGATAGATGAAGGTTCCATTTGACATTTGCTTGACTTGCAGCCCAAGAAAGTAGTTGAGCTCCCCCATCATGCTCATCTCAAACTCGGTCAGCATACACTTGGCAAAATCTTGACAAAGGGTTTCATTAGTAGAACCAAAAATAATATCATCTACGTATATTTGTACTAAAAGAATAGTGTCCTTCAAAGACTTTATAAAAAGTGTAGTGTCAATTTTTCCTTTTGAAAAACCTTTCTCAAGCAAGAAGTTGCTTAGCCGTTCATACCAAGCTCTAGGGGCTTGTTTGAGGCCGTACAGCGCTTTCTTTAGCTTGAACACGTGGTCAGGAAATTTATGATTTTCGAAACCAGGGGGTTGTTTTACATAAACTTCTTCCTTAATAAAACTATTCAAGAAAGCACTTTTAACATCCATTTGAAATATTTTGAAATTTTGAAAATTTACAAATGCACAAAGCATTCGAATGGATTCTAATCTGGCAACAGGAGCATACGTCTCATCGTAGTCGATACCTTCCTCTTGGTTGTATCCTTGAGCTACTAGACGAGCTTTGTTGCGTGTGACTGAACCATCTTCATTCACTTTGTTTCTAAAAACCCATTTGGTACCAATAATCGAGTGATTAGCCGGTCTAGGAACGAGTTCCCATACTTGGCTCCTCTCGAATTGGTTGAGTTCCTCTTACATAGCAGAAATCCAAAATTCATCATTAAAAGCTTCTGAAATGTTTTTAGGCTCAATTTGTGAAATAAAGGCAGTGCTAGCAATAGAGTCTCTTAATGATGATCTAGTAGTTACTCCTCGTGAAACCTCACCGATTACCAAATTTTCTGGATGTGATGGCTTGAAAGAGAATTTCTTAGGCAAGCTTTCCATAGAATTTGTTTCAGTTGTGGTGTTCCTTAGAGTAGATGTTGATGGCTCAACATCATCATCAAGAGTAGCTGTTGTACTGTTATCTTCATCAAAAGTCACATTTGTAGACTCTTCCACAATTAAAGAGCGTTTGTTAAAAACTCTATATCCCTTACTCTTGGCGGCATAGCCAAGGAAAATACCATCGTCAGCTTTGGCATCAAATTTGCCTAAGTTGTCTTTGGTGTTAAGGATAAAGCATCTACATCCAAAAACTTTAAAATAAGAAACATTTGGGGTTCTCGCAAACCAAAGCTCATAGGGTGTTTTCTTCGTAATAGGACGAATAAGCACCCTATTTAAAATGTGGCATGCTGTACTGACAGCTTCAGCCCAAAAATATTTCGGAAGTGAAAACTTGTTCAACATAACTCTGGCCATATCACCAAGAGTCCTATTCTTCCGCTCCACAACACCATTTTGTTGAGGAGTTCTTGGATAAGAAAACTTATGATCAAAACCATTAGAATCACAAAACCTTTCAAAATCAGAATTTTCGAATTCGCCTCCATGATCACTTCGGATTCGAGTAATCATGTAGCCTTTTTCGTTTTGAACTTTCTTAACAAAAATCTTGAAAACCGAAATAGCATCACTTTTATTTGCAAGAAAGAAAACCCAAGTAAATCTTGAAAAATCATCAACAATAACAAAGGCATAGAGTTTTTCGCCAAGACTGGCTACTCTACTAGGGCCAAATAAATCCATATGAAGTAGTTGCAAGGGTCTAGAAGTGCTTACAGAGTTTATGGATTGAAAAGATGACTTGGTTGCCTTGTTCAACTCACATTCGGCACATACGGTGTCCTTTTTGAATATGATGTCGGGAAAGCCTCTAACTAGCTTCTTGGTCGATAGCCTGGATATAGTATCCATATTGGCATGACCAAGACACTGGTGCCATAGTAGCCGTTCATCTTTATGAGCATATAGGCATCTACCTGTATTGTTAGTATTTCCAGACAAATAGAAAGTATAAATATTATCCTCTCTTACCCCTTCAAAAAGCGATGTCTCCCGTTGACCTATCATAAATAAGCATTTATTTTGTCCAAAGTTAATGTCATATCCATGGTCAGCAAGATGACTAATGCTGAGCAGGTTATGCTTTAACTCGGTCACTAGGCAGACATCTTTTATTACGGGAGAGAAAGGATAACCAATATTTCCATTACCTATAATATAACCTTTAAGGTTGTTGCCGAAGGATACATATCCTTCTCTCTTCATCGATAGTGATGCAAAAAGATTTGCGTCTCCTGTCATATGCCGCGAGCATCCACTATCGAGAATCTACTTGCTCTTAGTTGAGGAGGGAAGGTCCACCTACATCAAGAGTAGATGTGACCTTTAGTACCCAATTTCTTGAGGGTCCTGAAAAGTTAGTTTTTGGAAACCATGCATATATTTTTCTATCAACTAATCTTCTAATTCTATATTGTGGTGATATGTGTCCATATAAACCACAATAAGTACATGTAGCATTCCTATTTATATTAAGAGCATGCTGATGATGTCTATAAGCAGTATAATGAGCAGAAGTATGATGATTAGCATGGTGATGATGATTATGCATAGAGTATTGTGGAGTGGCATGGTGATATTGTCTATATGGAGCATGGTGATGTTGTCTATATGGTATGACATGGTGATATTGTCTATAAGTAGAGTGATATTGATTGTGTCTTTGTGCAACATGGTGATTATTGTATCTATGTGTAACATGATGATTTTGTGACATATGATAATTATTTCTACGTGTATGTGGTTTGTGTCCTTTGTGAAAGTGTGTGTATATGAAAGCATGATTACGTGTTGTAGATGGATGATGTGGATGACTAGCATGAGAGGTGTTATGCTTTGTGGGTGTCTCATGAGATTGGGTTTGAGGTTGAGCAACCTGTTTTTCCAATTTAGTCTCTAATCTCTTAGAGACAGCCTGCAGTTCAGTAACCTTAGCATTTAAACTATATATCTTAGTTATAGAAATCTTGTGTCTACTCTTTTCTTCAGCAAGCATCGTGTTGAGTGTTGTGATTTCTTGTGTCTGTTGCTCAATACGTGTTTCAGCATCATGAAGGCTTAGTTTAAGCTTCGATACCTCATCTGTGACTTTCATGGGTGAAGTGTCTCTAATGTTATCAAGCAATAGAGAAAGTCTATGAATTTCGACTTCATGACTTTTGATTGTGTCCTTGGCGTGTTTGTATTTACCAATGATCTTTTTGTGATCATCGAGTAAATCGGTGAAAGCATCGCCAAGTTAATCAAAAGAGAAGTCGTCAAGAGTTTCGTTTGATACCTTATCGGATGTTGCCATTAGGCACATATTAGCCGTATCTTGAGGAGAGTCCTTTTCTTCCTCGGAGTCACTAGCTTCGCTTTCATGCCAAATGCTTGTGTTGGCATATTTCTTTGAAGAGGTCTTCTTGTATGGCTTCTCATAGCGGTTGCTCTTCTTCAAGAATGGACAGTCTTTTCGGACGTATCCAGTCTTCTTGCAACCATAGCAGGTTGGCTCTTCTTCGCCATCTTCTTGTGGTTCCTTCTTCCTTCGATTGAAGCGAAGGAATTTCTTGAAGTTGAGGACCATAAGGGCTTGATCATCTTTCGAGTCATCATCATCTGTTTCTTCGGGTTCAGCCCTTCGCCGGTAAGCTTTGAGTGCAATCTCCTTAGCCTTAGGAGCAGGCTCTTCGAAGTCCTTGAGGTCAAGCTCATGAGTTATTAGCTTTCCCATCAAGGTCTCCATGGACATGGTTGTGAGATCATTTCCTTCTATGATGGCTGTCACCTTAGGGTTCCAAATCTTTGGTAGCCCCCTAAGTAGCTTGCGAATCTTCTCGTGATTTGAGTATTGCTTGCCGAGCGAAGACAGGGGGTGATGATGTCGAGGAATCTTGTGAACATTTGCGTGATCGTCTCATTTGGTTTCATCTTGAAAGCCTCGTATTCTTGAGTGAGACGGCTTATCTTTGATTCCTTGACTTGGGTAGTTCCTTCATGCGTCACTTCTAGAAGTCTCCATACTTCGTAAGATGTGGTGCATGTAGATACCATGTTAAACTTATTCCTGTCTATAGCACAGAATAAAGCATTAATAGCTCTCGCGTCTAGACTTGCCTGTTTCTTCTCCTCGTCAGAATATTTGTCATGTGATTTCTCAACGAGATCACCGTTGACAACTATCCTGGCGGGCTTTTTGTAACCGTCAGTGACGATAGTCCACAGGTCAAAGTCTAGAGACTTGAGATAAAAACTCATCCTTGTTTTCCAATACGTGTAGTCAGTTCCATCAAATAGGGGAGGCCTATGAGTGGACTGTCCTTCACCGTGATTGGAAATCAAGGATTGTGTGGTTGCCATAGATCAGCTCTAGGATGTAAGTCCTTGTAAAGAGAACAGAGCTCTGATACCAATTGAAGAACAGATGGCAACTCTAGAGGGGGGTGAATAGAGTTTATAGAGATAATATCCAATAAAAAAAATCAACTCTATCACAAATAAAACTAATCAGAGTAAATGCGGAATTTAAAGTGAGAAGCAAGAGAGCATACGCAAACACAGCCGATTTTAACCTGGTTTCCCTCGTGGAGGACTAGTCCAGGCCTGAGAACTCTAGCTCAGGATTAAATCCACTATTTTTGAAATAGTAGTTTACAACCCGTGCCTTTTCTTCAGAAGAGCACGTCAAACTTCTTACAGAGGATCGCAGTGGCGATTGCTTGGAATTTTCCAAGCGACTTCTTCAACTCTTGCACAAGACTCCTAACTGAGAGATGCTGAGCACTCGAGACTTAGGAAGCTTGCGGCTAGTAGATGGGAAGGATATGGCTTATCTGAGCTTAAGAGAGAAAAGAAGAGAAGATTGGATGATTTGAAATAAGAGAATTCTAGGCCTATTTATAGGGTTTTTGTAGGCAAAATTCGGCCAGAATTCGGGTAGAAAATTTCAAATATTTGGCCGTTGGACAACTAGCAACCAGCTAACCCTAAAATTTAGGTTGCTGATTTTTAGGGGACAGAGTTCGGCCCGAACTCTGTCTCCAGAGCACAGAATGGTTCTAAGGGACCAATGGGCTTATTTCTGGATTGTGGAGTTTATGGATTTTTTGGGTAGGCTATAGGTCAAGTCTCAAGAGCTCAGCATGACACAGTTTACAACAGTCTAGACTCAATAAGAGTATAAAATACAGACTCATATACAACTGAATTGCAAAGACTGAGCTGTCGTCTGACTTGAGCTTGATGTAGACGTCGTGTGTCGTATTGAATTATTACAAGTTTTATTTAGTCAATGTTATCAATATTTGGTTGACTGTGACATTGTGTCAACAGCACCCTAATTGGAGAAGAACGCTCTCATTCCAAACCTTAAAGTTATCTCTCCTAAGTTCGGGAAACTCATAATAAATATTTGAGATATTAGGTAAAACTGCACAAAAGATTATAAGTTTATTAATATTTGAGGCTTAAAAGAATTCATGCTTTACCAATGTAAAAACATGTTCAAAATTGAATCTAATTTTACAAAAAATTACGTGGGCTAAATCTCTAATTCAATTATATTCATTATCTTTATAATAGATTTTATCAAACTATTCTTACTTTATGATAAAAACTATTAAATTTATTCTTCCTAATTCGGGTGGGTAAATCAAGAAGAACTAATTTTAATATTTTAGCATAATTATTTATATAAACATAATAAATCCATGTGGGGTAAGATCATTATATTAATGTGATTCTAATCCACTTCATATATAACTTTTAAATAATTAAGGATGCTGTGGTTACTCCCTAATTATTTAAAATTATATGGGTCACTTGACATTCATATTACTTTCTCTTAGACTCTACTTAATGCCTAAGAACAATTATGCATAAACATAATAGACAACCACTACAAATTATGCTATATTATGCCAACTAATAAATTGTTTGTGAATTATTCATAACTTAATGGTTCAAGCTAAATAAGTATTATAATTAAATAGTGAACCTTATATGAATCTTAATGTGCCAAATAATCTTAACTAAAACTATATGTTAAAATTATAAGTGAGATTTAGTTAGCACAATTTAGGTAATATATCATGCAAATGAAGCTATGAATTTACATGTACAATGACATAAATAAATTACACCAACATAATATTTGCATGAAAATAAAATATAGACATACAAATTAGCACAATTTAATCATACTTGCATATATATAAAAATATATCAGAAGCATGCAATAAATCAACATAATTAATTTTGAACAATTTAATAATAGACCTACTGTTTATTAACAATTTTATTGCACATTACACCTTAGAAATCCAAAAAATAATGATTTCTAATTATAGTACACAAAAAATAGCAATTTTAAATAATGATGCATCCTCCTTGAAAACATTCTTTCAATAATGTTTCTTGACTATTTACCATATAGTATTCAAATGCTATAGCTAGACACCAAGAAGGGTACGTATAGTCAGAGAACTGAAGATACTTTATATGCATTAAGAATTACATGGTTTACAAATCTAATAAACATAGATGGATTGATTATGAAAGAACAATGAAGAAAAATAAATACTGGATAACACTCAAATCCACGATTGATATAAGCTAGCAGCATTAAAACTAACCCAAAAATTAAGTTAAAATAGTTTTTGACATTTTCAACAATGAAATATGTTAAAACAGAGAACATTTTTCATGATTGAAAGCATCAAGGCAGAGGTATAAGTGGCTCTGATACCAAATGTAAACACAACTAATGTTTGATCCAAGATGCAGAATTAGACAATAGGATCAAAATAGCAATATTTTTATGAACTAACCTCTAGCCATTGTTGCTTCAACATGATGAACTCTAGTACTCCCTTACTTCTTTCTCTTGGGTTTGAACTTTCGAACTATGAATACTCAATTTTGATGGTATATTCTGTAGAAGTGTGAGTGTCTAGTTTGGGGACCAAAACCCTTTATATAGAGGATTGAGCCTTCCATCATGCTCTATAGATAATGTTGTCACTCCATAAAAGATAAGGAAGAAGTTAACAAAAAATAAAGCAGAAGTTGTTAACTTCCCACAAGATAAGGAAGAAGTTGGACAAAAGATGTGGATCACAACTTAAGGAATGAATGAATCATCCAAATAGCTAACAAGGGATGAATGATTCATCCAAATAACTAACATACTAATCAATCTACACCCATCATAATCTTATATATAAGTAGGTAAATTCTAAAATAAATACAAAAATATCTCTCATTTTTTTGTCCTAAATGTAAGCTATCCCTTCTCTTTCCTGTCCAAATCATCCCCCATAATCCTCCAAAAAAATAGTCTCATTTTTCATCAGTTGTAGCAACTTTGGAGGACAAAATCTCCTAGCTCCGGACTTCGATTCGACTCCATTTTTTAGAACTATATCGATGTATGTTTTTATAATATGTATTTTAATATATTTGATTTCAAACATGAATTTTTGTAATATTTTATAGTATCAAATGTCCATGAGATGTACGTGTTTAAGTATTTTCGTGCTTCTTGTGTTTCTGAACACAATTTGAGATCAGTTTATTTTTTCGGAAAGCTGATACGGATATACCTAACATATCGTTTAATTTATAAATAATTTAATTTATTTAATATATTCAGTATTAACTACAAGTAGAAAATGACTAATCAATATAAGTATAACTACCTTGAAACCCAATTAAAATTTATTTACAATATTTTAAATTTAATAATAAACATTATTAGGATGTTAGATTCTCTTGATTTTGGGTTAATAGGGAAGTGCTTGGATACTTAATCAATTGTCCAAGTTGTACCATGCTAAGGCAAGTACAACATTACTTTATCGTTGCCTTTATTTTATATATTATTATTAATGTCTTCATTGTCTTAGATCTTGATTCATATTTTATATTTTTTGTACAATTGGGTTATTTAGAATAATGATATCACCATTATTGTTTCTCAATGTTAATATTTATAATGTTATAGATCATATTTATTATTGAGTGTGGGGTGGGAGAATATCAGTAGTATGCATGTGGTTCTTCCAAATCTCATTCAACCTTGGTAACTTAATACCTCATTCACTAATAGTCGTGCACATCAAGCATTGGTTGTCGGTTCGTTGTCCCGTCCACATGCGAAAAATTGGTATTCTAAATACACTAATCACGAATTATTATTCTTGATAGGATTATTGCATCCTAGATTTCCTTGTTGTACCATTATTGTTATTGTACTTGTTTATGCCATATTTTCTTATTGCTATAGCCATGATAAATTTTTTAAAATGT
Organism: Iris pallida; assembly: GCA_029216955.1. Classification (NCBI taxonomy): domain Eukaryota; kingdom Viridiplantae; phylum Streptophyta; class Magnoliopsida; order Asparagales; family Iridaceae; genus Iris; species Iris pallida. The sequence goes on from JANAVB010021599.1 coordinate 486,251, forward strand.
CCCTTTTACTTATTTTTCATGTTAGTGTTGATGTTATATCTTGATGTGTAGACATACTGTATTACTTGTACTTAGACAATTTTAGATGATGAGGAGGACTATCCCACACACTATAATTCCCATAAAGACATGACAAACATTGATGAATCTTAAATTCTTAGTTGATGATTTTAGTTTAAAAAGCTTTAATATTTTAGTTAGTTACATGATCGGGTTTGTTCCCGTAGTTTCTATACTATTGTTTGTTTGAGACTTTTATTGGGATTCTTTAAAAATGATTAAGTTTGGAGACTTTTAATTATATCATTTATTTGTTAACTATTATGATTGATCAAACTAGTGATATGCCTTACTGATTACATTGATATTAATTATAATATAACCTTGAGGTCTAGACATCGTACTTCTACCGATAACGCAACATAGGCTGGACTTGCATGTACCCATTTTCTACAATAAAAGTAGAAGCGGGTCATGAGACAAAATTACCTTTTTTGCAGTATATTGCTGGTATATCATCGATATATTTTTTGTACTACTATGAGTGGAACCCAAGCTTGTACATGTCATTTTCAACTGTTGGATATCGATCCAACATTTGTGAATGATCTGGAAGAGTTGTATAAGAGAGTTCAAATCTTTTTTCTCTCCCTCTCTCTCTCTCTCTCTCTCTCTCTCTCTTAATCTTATATTTCTTTCTCTCTCTCTCTCTCACACATTTAAGAAGAGCCAATGAAGGAGCTCATTGTTGGGTTTTGGCCTTTTGTATTGGAAACTTTAGTCCCACATCGGCTAGGCCAAAGGAGTTGTATCTCTATATATTAGCTACGCTCTTTTGGAGATGCACATGTGGTGTGAAGGTGCACATGGGTGTGCCATGTGGGGGTATTTTTCTAATAGAAAAAGGCTAAATCAATAATGAAGCATTCATGCTTTTTGCTCTTGGGAAATTTATTTCCACTGGAGCTAAGCTCCGTAGGGGCTTAGCGACTCGGACTCGGACACGGACTCGGACTCATGGGCTCATGAGGCGTAATGTGGCATTTTGTTGGCACACTTTGCACTTAGCACGTCAGCATAGTGCGCTTAAGTTGCGCTCGTTGCGAGAGCCGGTTGCTCGGCTCAGGATGTGCGCCCAGTGGCACGCCCAGGTGTGCGCCCAGTTGTGCGCTCAGTTGCGCGGGTTGCGCAGGGCTCGCAGGTGTCACAAGTGGCTCAGTGCGCGCGATATGTAAGGCGCGCGGGGTGCATGAGGTGCGCAACTTGCATCAGATCGTGCATATGCATGACCTGAGCGATTACTGCACGTTCGGAGTGGTTTTTACCACGTCCCAAACATTATGTTAACTGAGCAGTTGCAACTCAAGCCTATAAAAGGTTTCTTCTCTCTCACAGGGATGAGTACAGAGGCTAATACAGAAAGTTGCAAGAGTTTACAAGTATTTCTTAACACAAGTAAACAGAAGCTGTGAGAGAGCAGAGAAACATTGCAGTAGCGTTGCTTTTGTACGGGAGTCTGTGTACCATCCGAGAAGTAAAAAGAGCAGGAGTGTTCCAAAGTTCTCCGACGAACTTGCTGGTTCCTGGAAGCTATTCGTGTGGGATGAATATAGCTTTGAGCAACAGTGATCATTCACCCCAGCAGGCCATCATCCATCTATCGCCTGTCATCTTTGCTGCTGCTGTTTGTATATCGATCCATCCCTTCTGTTTAGAAGTGCTACTATCGTTTGCTACTGATTATGAAATCTTTTTAGATTCTCGTAATCCAGAATCCTCCTAGGATCTCTGTTGTGTACCTTCTTTGAAGTGTTGCATTGAAACGTTATTTTTATAATTATTTTATTTTCTCAGTTTTTTCATTAAAAATTGTGCCCCAGCACTAACAATCTCAAAGCTATATTGCTACGATGGAAAACTTTCGTGCTTCACTCGTCAATCCTAACTTTTCTATGTTAGAGCAATTTGATGGTGAACACTATCAAATCTGGAAAATAAAGGTTTTTCTCAATATTCAGTTCTCTGATGTTGATCACGTGCTGATTGAGGAGGAACCTACTATTCCAGAAACTGGATCTGTAGCTGCAATCTCTGAGGCTACTAAGAACCAGGCCAAGTGAAGAAGGGACAATAGTATTTGTAGGCTTATGATCTTAAATGCTATGGAAGATTCCCTTGCCGAATCTTATTCAAAGAAGACTACTGCCAGAGAGATTTGGAAATCTCTAGAGAAACTGTACGAAGATGATAAGAACCGGAACAAGATATTTCTTGTTGAGAAATATCATAAGTGGTTCTTTGAAGACGAAAAGCCAATGATGTCGCAGGTGGTGGAGTTCCTGAAGGTACGACAGAAGTTGGAGGATGAGGCGATGCTCCTTACCGACAAGTTTGTGGTTGGTGGGATCGCCTCTAAGCTCCTTGCTGGTTGGAGCAAGTTCTATGCAAACATGCATAGAAAGAAATTGGAGATTTCTCTCGAAGATCTCCTACAGGAAGTCTATGTTGAGGTCAAGATGCGGGCTGAACAGAAAGTAGACGCAATGTCCAAGCAATTGGCTAACGCTAATTTGGTTCATACCAAGGAACCAAGGGGAAAGCATGCTGCTTCCCATAGGAAAAAGAAGGACCCTAATAATTTGAATGTGAAGGGTACTTCCTTCAAACAAAAGAAGGCTAAGTCTCAAATGCCTTATTTCAAGTGTGGCAAGAAGGGCCACTTCAAAAGTGAATGCAAAGCAAAGACCAAGCAATCAGAGCAAGGAGAGCCTTGTAAGGTATTTATGATCACTGATGTTGTTGTTATGATTGCGCAGGTCACTGCAGTTAGGGCTAATTCTGACTGGTGGGTAGACACTGGCACCATTTGCCACGTCTATTCCAGCAAAGAGTGGTTCACCACCTACACACCTACTTCTGAAGTGGTGGTTGTGGCAAACCAGGCACAAGCTGAAGTGCTCGAGATCGGGACAGTAGTTTTGAAGCTGACTTCGGGGAAGTCGCTGACGCTTCAAGGTGTGAAGCATATACCTGCTATCGCAAAGAACCTGATCTCGGGAGACCTACTCTGCAATGCTGGCCTCAGGATGGACATTAATGCTAGCCAGATGGTGATGTCTATTAAGGGAACATATTTCGAGGAAGCTTTGTATACCGAAGGAATGTTCAAAATTCAGCTTGTAGATCAGTCCAATGTAATTAATGCAATCATTCCTTCTTCTTATACTCTTGAGTTGTGGCATAATAGGCCAGGACATGTTCATTGTAAACGAATAAACAAAATGTCTAGTCTAGGACTTATCTCCAAGTGTGGGGGTAAGGTAGAGAAATGTGAAGTTTGTGCTCAAACGAAGATCACAAGGAAACCCTTTCCTAGGGTTTATCGAAGTACAGATCTTCTAGAGTTGGTACACTCCGATACCTGTGACTTCAAACAATTCTCTACAAAGGTCGGGATAAAGTATTTCATAAATTTCATCGATGACTTCTCAAAGTATGTGTTCGTCTATTTGCTAAAGGCGAAAGAAGAAGCATTCGAGAAGTTCAAGGAGTTCAGGGCCGAAGTTGAGCAGCAGATTGGACAACAACTCAAGAGAATAAGAAGTGATCGAGGTAGAGAGTACAGGTCTCATGAATTCGCATCGTTCTACAAAGAACATGGAATTGTCAATGAGACTATGGCTCCGTACTCTCCTCAATCAAATGGAGTAGCAGAGAGGAAGAACAGAACGTTAACAGAAACGATTAACTCAATGTTGTTGACTGCGGGTCTTCCAAAGTGCTACTAGGGAGAAGCTGCATTGACGGCCACTTTTATTCTAAATAGAGTGCCTCATTCAACTTGAGACATTACTCCTCATGAACTCTGGTTCAAGGTCAGACCTAACTTGTATGTCATTCGAGTGTAGAGGTGTCTGGCATATATCAAGCTTCCAGATCTGAAGATTCATAAGCTTGGGACAATGACTACTAAGACGATCTTCTTGGGGTATGTCGAGAAGAGTGATGCTCAGAGATTTCTTGATATTGAGTCAAATCATATTATCGAATCTCGCGACGCAGAATATTTGAAGACAAATTGGCAAGGCACAAGAATATTATTCTTGCGGATATTTTGGAGAACAATAAAAGTGTGCAAGAAACTGAAGTTTTCAATGAAGAAGTAGTCGAAGAAGATGTTGTTGAAACAACGATTGAACCAGAACTAGCTAAGCCGTCAGCTAAGCGTGTGAGGAGACCGAAGGACTTCGGAAATGACTTTGTCACCTATCATGTGGAAGCAGATCCGCTTTCCTATGATGAGGTAATGAAGACCAGAGACGGGGTTTTCTGGAAGGAGGCGATTGACAATGAAATTGATTCCATCATCTCAAATAACACTTGGGTTTGGTTGATCTTCCTGAAGGAGCGAAACCCATCGGATGCAAATGGATCTTCAAGAAGAAGATGAAAGCGGACGGAACTATTGACAAGTTCAAGGCTAGGTTGGTAGCCAAGGGGTTTTCTCGGAAGCAGGAAATTGACTACTTTGACACGTATGCTCCAGTAGCCCGGATGACCACCATCAGAATGTTGATTGCTCTCGCAGCAATACATAAGATGGTGATACATCAGATGGATGTGAAAATGCTTTCCTAAATGGCGAGCTGATCGAAGATATTTACATGTATTAGCCAGAGGGATTTGTCGTCAAGGGTCTTGAAGACAAAGTCTGCAAGTTGGTAAAATCCTTGTACGAACTTAAACAGGCTCCCCAGATGTGGCATGAGAAATTTGACAAGATTATAGGGTCAAATGGCTACATGGTCAGCGAGACGGACAAGTGTGTTTACACGAAGTTTGCTGATGGAAGAGGTGTGATCGTTTGTCTGTACGTGGACGACATGCTGATCCTAGGTACGGATATGGGTTGTGTCACGGAGACAAAAAAGTTTATCTTGAGCAAGTTCAGTATGATGGACTTGGGAGAAGCTGATGTGATCTTAGGGATCAAGATCATCCGGACAGACACTGGACTTGCGTTGTCACAGTCTCATTATGTTAAGAAGATGATCACTCGTTACGGGTATCAGGATCTTCCAGGGATTGATACGCCGTACAGGTGTGATCTGAAGCTGAAGCATAATTCAGGGGAAAGCGTTAGGCAGCTGGAGTATGCAAGCATAATCGAGAGTTTGATGTATGCTACTACTACCACAAGGCCTGACATAGCTTTTGTCGTGGGAATGTTGAGTCATTTCACGAGCAACCCAGGTATTGAGCACTGGAAAGCTGTGAAACGGGTTATGAGATATCTCAAGAAGACTCAAACATATGCACTGCGCTACAACGGAGATCCGCCGGTAGTGGAAGGCTTTAGTGATGCCAGTTGGTGCTCAGAGAAGAGCGAGAGGTCCACAGGTTGATACATTTTTATAATGGGTGGAGCTGCTATATCGTGGAAATCGAAGAAGCAGACTATGCTCTCGTGGTCATCCATGGAATCTGAGTTCTTTGCACTTGATACCGCAGCGGAGGAAGCAGAATGGCTTCGAAAGCTCATGTATGATCTTCCAATGGTTGGGGCACAAATACCGACGATACCTATATACTGCGACAACCAGGTGACTAAGGCGGTGGCATCAAATGACCTCTTCAACGGGAAGAAGAGTACTGCGCGGTTGAAGCACAGGGCAATACACGATCTTATCAAGAGAGGTATAATTACAGTGATTGATGTTCGGAGTCAGGAAAACCTGGCGGATCCGTTCACCAAGGGCCTCAAGCGCCAGCTGGTCGATGACACAGCTTGTAAAATAGGCTTGAAGGCATTCTGATATTTTATTATTACAATCCTACCATAAAGTTTTATGTTATTAGTTCAAAGAGAAATCTACTAGGCATCTAGCTTTTGGTTCAAGGAAGGACCATTAATCAGAAGAATATCAGGAATGGTGGGTACATGTCCTATTGGGCATGGAGAGGTTACGGACCTACAACCACTGTTGTTTTCTGCGGAAAACGGATCCTGTGGGAAGGTCGGCTTAAAAGCCTTAATGAGTTCTTAAGCAGAGTGAATGTCTGGTGTGCTTTATAGGAAGCACGGTAGTGCAGCACTACAATATGTGAAATTCCATGCTACTGTGGGGTGACTCCACCATGAGGTTCCCGAAAGGGGTAATGCCTCGGCTGTATAAGCCAAGTCACAGCGACGTAGCACCGCAAATAGGCAGTTAGCCTAATGATGTATGTTAAAATAAAGAGGGGTGTAGTCAGCACTACAAACAGGAGGAGTTCCTTATTTTACAGTGGCATGACACCACGATGAGGTACCCGGTGAGGGATAAAGCCTCGGCCTTGCAAGCCATGTCGTTGCGGCGTAACACCGCAAGGGAGCCTAAGGCTTCATTCTGGGTAGTTTGGAACTACAAAGAGGCAGTGACCTCATGCTATAGTAGTATGACACTACGAAGAGGTTCCCGTTACGGGGTAAGGCCTCGGGTTTAAGCCATATCATAGTGGCGTAGCACCGCAAGAGAAGCGCAAAGCGATTCATGCCGTGTCTCTTTAAAAATGAACTCACCTATAGTGTATAGACCAAGAGATATCAGGCCGTCTTTTGAAGGTAAACTTGTAGATGCCCAAAATTATACACTGAAATCAGGCTGGCACAGGGCCTTTAATGTGTAGCCAGAAGCACATGTAACTACATTATGTGAGTGGAAAGAATTTCAGCTATGGTACAGAATTCAAGGCTTAGTCCATTCTTATATTATAGTCTGTTATTTGACCCATGCGGGAAGATTCAAGTCGTCAGCGACATCTCTCCTAATGCATGATGGATAGTTACTGTAGGGGAACACTTATACCCATATATAGAGATACGTGGGGGATTGTTGGGTTTTGGCCTTTTGTATTGGAAACTTTAATCCCACATCGGCTAGGCCAAAGGAGTTGTATCTCTATATATTAGCTATGCTCTTTTAGAGATGCACATGTGGTGTGAAGGTACACACGGGTGTGCCATATGGGGATATTTTTCTAATGGAAAAAAGGCTAAATCAACAATGAAGCATTCATGCTTTTTGCTCTCGGGAAACTTATTTCCATTAGAGCTAAGCCCCGTAGGGGCTTAACGACTCGGACTCAGACTCGGACTCGGACACGAACTCGGACTCATGAGGCGTAATATGGCATTTTGTTAGCACACTTTGTACTTAGCACGTCAGCATCGTCGCTAGACGCATAGTGAGCTTAAGTTGCGCTTGTTGCGCGAGCCACTTGCACAGCCGGTTGAGCGGCCCAGGTTGCGCGGCCAGGTGCACGCGGCCCAGGGTGCACAGCCCAGGTTGCGCACCCAGTGGTGTGGCCAGGTGCACGCGTCCCAGGTTGCGTGGCTCAAGATGCGTGCCCAGTGGCGCTTTCACGACCCACACCCGCTTTTTGCGATACGAGTGTGTGTCCAAGTCCAGCCTATGTCGCGGTATCAACGGTAGTACGCTGTCTAGCCCATAATAAACTAAGTGCTCATGAATACTAACTGATCATTCACAATAACTAAATCAACTTTACAAAATATAGAAGTTTTACATTTGAAGAAGAATGTAAGCTTTTACATTTATAGAAAACTACAACACAACTAACTAGCCTTCTATGGTTTAGCCTTCGAGTCTCTATCTCCCCCTCGTATGGTCAATAGCGCAAGAGTAGGCCCGTCAACCTCACCTATAACATTGATCCAGTCAGAAAAGGAGCAGAGTACAACCATATTGTATTTAATGTTGTTAGCACAAAATAAGTTAGAACAATGAGAAACAATAATGGCAAAGAGCATATAGACAACTAGCAAGAGATGAACTAGCAGATATGAACTAGCAAGATATAAACTAGTAAGATATGATCTAGCAGGATAGGAACTAGATAAAGGAACAATGAAAACAACTATGTTTGTGTGAAATACCTTTTAATACGTGAACGGCTGGGCTAATACGGCACATCATACGATGGCTATCCACAATAATAGGGTACGGCTAACTCATACGTGGGGTGTATGACTTAGCTATCCACAATCAAAATAGTTGGGTTTGTTCACGAACTTACTGAGTATTTCCCCTCCCGACTCTTTAAAAATCAATAACGGTCAATGATACACTAAGAAGGATATAATAACTACGGTGTCATAATCGTGTCTCAACGAAATATCAAGCAATGTCTCACCAGGATATCAAACAAGGAAACTATAGAGTAAACATTATAATAAACTAAAACATAAATGTAATACTGTACTTGCCTAAATCCTTGCATAAACCGTAGTCACAAGTCGAGGACGCGAGGAACGTCGATCTAGAAGCTGTCAATCTATAACATACATTGTACCACGAACCATGCACGAAAACCACAAATCAATTCTAAGGTTCTAGTTCTAAATTCATGAAATAAGTAGCTAATTGGGTTACTAATCTATTAATAGTTAATTCTAAAATAAATTACTTAAAAACCTAATTTAACCTATAATAATCTAAAATATCATCTAAACTAGGAAGTTTTGGCCACAAAAATTCATGTTTCCAATTTTGGAAACTATGGCACACAAATCAAGACGTGTCATTGACTATCTAGTCAAATATAATGAACTCTAGATTTTGAAAGTGCACCTTGGTAGATTTCAGTGCCACAAGTGCGCTGGAATCAATCGTGCCGCAAAATTACGCTTTGGTCAAAAGATATCGCCGTTATGGCTAATCGTGACCAAAACGGTGAACAATCGATCAATTCTGAGTTCAACAGAATAATTAAAATACTAGATGAACGAAATAATTTCTTGGAAAAATATATGTCATAGAGCTCTGTGTTAGCTTTCGAAAACTTGAAATGGTTCATGATTTTGATTTTCGGTCCTCCCGAAATCTTGAAAACACCGAAACGTGTCAAGTTTTGGACAACCGACACTCTACGAATTCTCCAGAAATTTAGGAATAATATATACAAAAATAAAGTATATATTCAGAAAGTTTACCTCGATACGAATCCCAAAAAAAATAGCACACAAAAAGGAGGTCGGAGTTGACGGCAATCGCCTCGGGAAGTCGGGGAATCACCGGGATCAAACTCCAAAAGTCGGCCAAACTATAATCTAGGGTTTCTGATGTCAAACGATATATATATATATATATATATATATATATATATATATATATATATATATATATATATATATATATATATATATAAAGGGGAAAGCCGGCTCAGAGGCGGTTCGAAGCCGTGGCTCCATGCTACGTGTCAGCATCTCGTCAGCCCCGCTCTTAAGCGGACGACCAGATTTCGATGCTGCTTGGGACTCAGCCGTATTTGAGTCGGCTTGAGCCGTGCACAGTCAGCTGCTGATGCAGCTGATAGCTAGGCCCGCACCGCTCGGTCCAGCAGTTGACAAGTAGGCCTGGCAGTACTGACAGGGCAGTTGACTGGGTAAATAATTTCCAGTAATGATTTAAAAATCATTCCAAAGCCAAATAAATCCAAATTAAATCCTAAAAATTTCTAAAAAAATTGTAAAAAATTACAGAAAATATATTTAATCTTCTAGAATGTAAATAAAAATGTTTTACCTCATATTAGTCTCAAATGGCCTCATAATAAATATTGGAAGCCTTTAAAAATATATAAACCTTAATAAATAAATACTTAAATATTACCAAAAATTATGGAAAAATTCTAGAAAATATAAAAATAGCATAATGAACCCTAGAAAAATATTTGGGGTCAATATTTGCTCTTAGCCTAGCACAATAAATTCCAGAAGTCCTAGAAAATATGTTTTTCCTATATTTTATTATCAAAGTAATTCCAAAAAATACCAAAAAATATCCAAAAAATTTAGAAAATAGTTTTTGAGGTTCTAGAACCTAAATAAAATATTGGGTCCCAAAAATAATCCTAAATGGCCATATGGTAGATCATAATCAAATTAAAAAAAATTGAGAAGTGGGCTTACAAATCTACCCACCTTAAAAAAAATTTGTCCTCGAAATTTCAAAGGATACGATTAAGAATCAACATCTAGATAAGATTAGAAATCCAGCAGAAGAAAATCAAATAGGTTTTAAAGATTGCTAGGAGCCAAATAACATTCCAAAAATAGAAGGATAAGATAAAAATGTTCAAAAAATAAAGGAAAAGAATAAGAAATAAATCAATAGTCATATGTCGGAAGGATGTAGTCTCTATAATATTCAAAAACCATATGTATACATGAAGTCACTTTTCCGAAAATTTATGCCCTGCCAGAGTACATCTGGCTATAGTAAACCTTGGTATCATGGCTCAAATATAATATGGTATCGAACACTCTATCAACTCTATCCAATGTTGACACAATAAATCAAAGGATCAAATAATGCAACTAGGATATAATTTTAGTAATATTTGACAACCTACGCTTACTTGAAATTATTTCAACTTAGGGGTCATGCCACGCAGTGCACTGCTGACTGCAGTGTCCGCAGTATCAATAATTCAAATAAAAAGGGACAGTGCGCGTCTACCTTACCATTGTAAGTCGTCAAAAAAATTTCAACTATATCCATAAGAATTTCAAAGAAACTTCTATAAATTTAAACAAGTCGATCGTGATAAAAATGTAAGCATCTGTCCTTGAATAAAAGTATCAGTTTTGAAAACAAAACGATCACAAAATGAACGAAGACGACTTAAATTAATGTATAGATAATTGAACCAAGATTAGGAATTGAAAATAAAATGATCGCAAAATAGTTTTGAAAATAAAACGAGGTTTAGAGAAGGTAGAAGATAAAATGGCACAAACGATCAAAATTAGGAATTGAATTCTATGAAGGCCTAACTTACCAAGCGAATGGTCTACCCACCTTTGATCCTAACATCGTATCAAATATCTAATAGGGTTTAGAATTCAATAAATTATTGGCTAAATCACATGGCCTAATTAGCAACCTTAACTACCCAAGGGTCAAATTGAACAAGGGACTCCTAGTCCTAGTCATTCTCTAAAATTAAATTAGTCCTAGTTGTGAATAAGCATTTTTCTAGTCGCAGGCTCGCAATAGTACGACTAACTTAAGTACTATCACGAGTTCACAATCTTTTACAAAAACGACCTGCATGGGCCACCATAAAAACTTGTCACGACCCGCACCCGCTTTTCGGGATACGAGTGCATGTCCAAGTCCAGCCTATGCCACGGTATCGGCGGTAGTACGCTGTCTAGCACGCAATAAATAAAGTGCTCATAAATACTAACTGCTCATTCACAACAACTAAATCAACTTTACAAAATATAGAAGTTTTATATTTGAAGAAGAATGTAAGCTTTTACATTTATAGAAAACTACCACGCAACTAACTAGTCTTCTATGGTTTAGCCTTCGAGTCTCTATCTCCCCCTCATATGGTCCATAGCGCAAGAGTAGCCACGTCAACCTCACCTATAACAACGATCCAGTCAGGAAAGGAACAGAGTACAACCATATTGCATTTAATATTGTTAGCACAAAATAAGTTAGAACAATGAGAAACAATAATGGCAAAGAGCATATAGACAACTAGCAAGAGACGAACTAGCAGGATATGAACTAGCAAGATATAAACAAGTAAGATATGATCTAGCAGGACAGGAACTAGATAAAGGAACAGTGGAAACAACTATGTGTGTGTGAAATACCTTTTAATACGTGAACGACTGGGCTAATACGGCACATCATATGATGGCTATCCACAATAATAGGGTACGGCTAACTCATACGTGGGGTGTATGACTTAGCTATCCACAATCAAAATAGTTAGGTTTGTTCACGTACTTACTGAGTATTTTCCCCTCTCGACTCTCTAAAAATCAATAACGGACAACGATACACTAAGAAGGATACAATAACTACGGTGTCACAATCGTGTCTCAACAAAATATCAAGCAATGTCTCAACGGGATATCAAACAAGGAAACTATAGAGTAAACGTTATAATGAACTAAAACACAAATGCAATAATGTACTTCCCTGAATCCTTGCACAAACCATGGTCACAAGTTAAGGATACAAGGAATGCCGATCTAGAAGCGGTCAATCTATAACATACATCGTACCACGAACCATGCACGAAAACCATAAATCAATTTTAAGGTTCTAGTTATAAATTCATAAAATAAGTAGCTAATTGGGTTACGAATCTATTAATAGTTAATTCTGAAATAAATTACTTAAAAACATAATTTAACCAATAATAATCTAAAATATCATCTAAACAAGGAAGTTTTGGCCACAAAAATTTATGTTTCCAATTTTGGAAACCATGGCACGCAAATCGAGACGTGCCATTGACTATCTAGTCAAACATCATGAACTTTAAAATTTGAAAGTGCAACTTGGTAGATTTCAGCGCCATGAGTGCACTGGAATAAACCATGTCACAAAATCACGCTTTGGTCAAAAGATATCGCCGTTATGGCTAATCGTGACCAAAACGGTGATCAACCAATCAATTCTGAGTTCAACAGAATAACTAAAATACTAGATGAATGAAATAATTTTTGGGAAAATTATATGTCGTAAAGCTCTGTGTTAGCTTTCCGAAACTTCAAACGGTTCATGATTTCGATTTCCGGTCCTACCGAAATCTCGAAAACACCAAAATGTGTCAAGTTTCGGACAACCGATACTCTACGAATTCTACAGAAATTTAGGAATAATATATTCAAAAATAAATTATATATTCAGAAAGTTTACCTTGATACGAATCCAACAAAAAAATAGCACACAAAAAGGAGAGTCAAAATTGACGGCAATCACCTCGGGAAGTCGGGGAATCACCGGGATCAAACTCCAAAAGTCGGCCAAACTATAATCTAGGGTTTCTAAGCTCAAACGTTATATATATATATATATAAATATATATATATATATATATATATATATATATATATATATATATATATATATATATATATATATATAAAGAGGGAAGCCGGCTCAGAGGCGGTTCGAAGACGTGGCTCCATGCCACGTGTCAGCATCTCGTCGGCCCCGCTCTTAAGCGGACGGCCAGATTTCGATGCTGCTTGGGACTCAGCCGTATTTGAGTCGCCTTGAGCCGTACACAGTCAGCTGCTGACGCAGCTGACAGCTAGGCCCACCCCGTTCGGCCCAGCGGCTGACAGGTGGGCCTGGCAGTGCTGACAGGACAGTTGACTGGGTAAATAATTTCCAGTAATGATTTAAAAATCATTCCAATGCCAAATAAATCCAAATTAAATCCTAAAAATTTCTAAAAAAATTATAAAAAATTACAGAAAATATATTTAACCTTCTAGAATATAAATAAAAATGTTTACCTCATATTAGTCCTAAATGGACTCATAATAAATATTGGAAGCCATTAAAAATATATATATAAACCTTAATAAATAAATACTTAAATATTGCCAAAAATTATGAAAAAAATCTAGAAAATATAAAATAGCATAATGAACCCTAAAAAAATATTTGGGGTCAATATTTGCTCTTAGGCTAGCACAATAAATTCCAGAAGTCCTAGAAAATAGGTTTTTCCTATATTTTATTATCAAAGTAATTCCAGGAAATTCCAAAAAAAATCCACAAAATTTAGAAAATAGTTTTTGAGGTTCTAGAACCTAAATAAAATATTAGGTCCCAAAAATAACCCCGAATGGCCATATGGTAAATCATAATCAAAAAAAAAAAATTGGGAAGTAGGCTTACAAGCGCGACCAGGTGCGCACCCAGGTGTGCGCCCAATTGTGCGCTCAATTACGCGGGTTACGCAGGGCACGCAGGGCTCGCAGGTGGCGCAAATGGCTCATTGTGCGCGGTGTGCAAGGCGCACAGGGTGCACGAGGTGCACAACTTGCATCAGATCGTGCCTGTGCATGATCTGAGCGATTACTGTACGTTCGTAGTAGTTTTTACCACGTCCCGAACATTATGCTAACCGGGCAGTTACAACTCAGGCCTATAAAAGGTCTATTCTCTCTCACAGGGATGAGTACAGAGGCTAATACAGAAAGTTGTAAGAGTTTACAAGTGTTTCTTAGCATAAGTAAACAGAAGCTGTGAGAGAGAAGAGAAGCGTTGTACTAGCATTGCTTTTGCACAGGAGTCAGAAGAGCAAGAGTGTTCCAAAGTTCTCCGACGAACTTGTTGGTTCCTGGAAGCTATTCGTGTGGGGCGAATATAGCTTTGAGCAACGGTGATCATTCACCCCAGCAGGCCATTATCCATCTATCGCCTGTCATCTTTGCTGCTGTTGTTTGCATATCGATCCGTACCTTCTGTTTAGAAGTGCTACTATCGTTTGCTACTGATTACGAATTTTTTTTAGATTCTCGTAATCTAGAATCCTCCTAGGATCTCTGTTGTGCACCTTCTTTGAAGTGTTGCATTAAAACGTTATTTTTATAATTATTTCATTTTCTCAGTTTTTCTATCGAAAAGTGTGTCCTGGCACTAACACTCATCTTTCTTCACTTTTTCCCATATGCTCTCTGCGAGCTCGAGAGTCGAGGGACCAAGTCATATGCCATAGGTCAGACTGGTGGTAGATACGAGCATGACATTCTATTATGGATCGACTGGTTGCATCCCACGCAAGGAGGCAAGTACATCTTCCTTAATACAAGGGCTCGACCTCGAATTTTCCTTAATTTTTACACTCAATTTGTTCTAATTTTATATATTTCTACGAGCATTTTTTTAATGTATCATGTATCCTTGTGTTTATCTTGTATCCAGTACCATATGTACTTGTTTTTCTAGTATATATATGATACTAGATCCATGTATTTTGTTATTTATATTAAGTGAGAGTATCGAGAGCAGTACGGACAGATCTTCCGTAAAGTAATCGACATGTCTAAACTGATTAACTGACTTATGTAACCTGATTCTAATTTTCGTTTTCAGTTTCTGGCAAGATAATTATATATGATACTATCCTATACAACTAGATAGTCCCTTGGTATCATGGACCAATACTAGGCCCCGTATATAGACTAGTATACCCAAAGACCTAAAATAAGAATTTTCTCGAGCAAACAAAAGCTAACAATATTTTATTAGTATACTATCAAAATTTTGATAGTATCTACAGGCTACTGAGCCAGTTAGAAGTGCTGACTGGATTGCTCACTTGCCTATTGGGCAATATATTTTAAGAGAGGGCACTACTAAAATAACACATATTAGCGACGTTAGAATACGTCGCTAAATGAGGAAAATCCGTCGCTAAACCAGAACTGCGACGGATTTAGCGACGAAAATTTAACGTCGCGTAATGGCTTGTCGCAGATGGCCAATTCGTCGCAGTTCGTCGCTATTTGCGACGTTAGATGACTTGTCGCTAGACGTCGCTGAAGAACAGTTTGGCAACTCTAGAGGGGGGTGAATAGAGTTTATATAGAAAAATAGCCAATTAAAAATAACTCTTTCACCAACAATCAATAATCAGAGTAAAGTGCGGAAAATAAATAAAGAGCAGAAGAGCATACGCAAACACAGCGATTTTAACCTGGTTTCCCTCGTGGAGGACTAGTCCAGGCCTGAGAACTCTAGCTCAGGATTAAATCCACTATTTGTGAAATAGTAGTTTACAACCCGTGCCTTTTCTTCAGAAGAGCACGTCAACTTCTAACAGAGGATCGCAGTGGCGATTTGCTTGGAATTGTCCAAGCGACTTCTTCAACTCTTGCACAAGAATCCTAACTGAGAGATGCTGAGCACTCGAGACTTAGGAGGCTTGTGGCTAGTAGATGGGAAGGGTATGGCTTATTGAGCTTATAAGAGAGAAGAGAAGAGAAGATTGAGTGAATTGAAATGAGAGAATTCATGCCCTATTTATAGTGTTTTTATAGGCAGAATTCGGCCAGAATTCGGGTAGGAAAATTCAAAAATTTGGCCGTTGGACAGCTAGCAACCAGCTATCCCTAAAATTAGGGTTCCTGATTTCTAGGGGACAGAGTTCGGCCCGAACTCTGTGTGGAGGCAAAGTTCGGCCCGAACTCTGTCTCCAGAGCACAGAGTGGTTCTAAGGGGACCAGTGGGCAGTTTTTGGTTCAGTGGAGCTTGGGATTTTGGGTAGGTTATAGACTAAGTTCCAAGAGCTCAGCAAGACTCAGAGTACATAAATCTAGACTCAATGAAATCATAAAATACAGACTCCAGAACACACTGAGAGCCGGAGACTGAGCTGTCATCTGTCTTGAACTGAATGCAGTCGTCGTGTGTCGTATTGAATTAATACAAATATTATTTGGTCAATGTAGTCAATATTTGGTTGACTGTGACTTTGTGTCAACAATCTCTCCCATATTGATAATTGACAAAATAATATAAGTATATTTTAATATTCATACCTGGACACAGTTGATTGTAACATAGTTCCATAGCTCCCCCATACACGATGCCTGAGCTAAGAGAAAATAGCTCCCCCGTAAACCATGAACGGTGTCGAGCTAGAAGCTATAGCTCTCCCCCTTACAAAATGCATAGTACCTGTGATCTGATAGATAATATTTTCCAGAGCAAGAAGTACAGATATACACAGATATACGAATGCATAGAACCAGTATGATATCTAATAAACAATAAAAATATACATTATTTCTCTCCCTTTTGGCAGTTAGCAATATAAAGAAGCAATGAATATTAATGCAACCACACCAAGCAGAGAAGAAACAGTAAAATACTAAGCAAAATAAGTCACTGACATAGAATGATAATAAAGACAGATAATGTCATCCACCAAACCAAGTGGCCAACTCATAAACAGAGTACATAAAACCAGCTACATAAATCCATAAGAAACTAAATAACTGAAATCAAAAGTAACTAAGATCATCATCATTGGCAGCAGCAGCAGATAGTAGCCAATCTCCATCATGGAGCACGAGATGGTCCTGGAACATCTGATGGACCATGGAAGGAGCGACGAGGGTCCACAAAAGCATCATCCGGATCCATGTAACGCATAACCCACGGATCATCAATGCGATAACCCGCGCGTGCTGGATCCCTCTCCATGGGAATGTGCAGATGCTGAGACAGAGAGTACCGGATATCATGCAGAGAGTTGCCGAGAGCACTCATCTGCAGAGTGGTACGATAGTCCAGCTGTGTCCAGCGATCGTCCTCAAGAGTAAAACGATCCCGGAGCATGGTCTGAATGGACTCAAGAGTGGCAGGTGGAGGTGGTGCATCCTGACCAAAAGGAGGGGCGTCAGGCTCCTCATCAGCAGAATGCTCAGATGACTCAGAAGCAGCGACAGGCTGAAGGCGTCGTGCTTTGGATAGAAAGGCAGGTGCAGGCAGGAACGGACAATCATGGATAGGAATGATGAAGGCACAAAAAACGAAAGAAAGATAGAGAGGATAAACCAAAGCTCTTGGTTTCTTCCGACAGTTGATCATCCAATCCATCATAGTCCGTGGAAAGTTGAATGGAATACGATAGTGGAGATGATATAAGGCGGAGATCTCAAGATAAGTGACTTCATCTGTTGAGCCAGCCTTGGGTAAGATGGTGTTAAAAACATTCGGTGAAGCTCATAGAAGTAGGGGTTGAGATGCTTGGCCATAAGTTTGCGAGGACTTATGTTAGGAGCACATAATTCCTCCTTGAATCCTTCAAGAGAAGTATCGCCAACAAATTGAAATTGACGTGCTTCCACAAGTTTATTCCAAGTATCAAGATTAACAAGATCAAGAAAATCCCCCAACTCAGAGTCATTGAAGGCGATGTCAATACCGGCAACCCGGGAATAGATGTGTGTTGCATCAAAAGTTAAATTATAATAGAACATTTGGATTGCACTACGGTAGATGACAGAATTTGAAGCAACTAAAGCATCCAAACAAAGATCATGGAATAAAGACTCATATTGAGAAAATATTGTGAAATTGATGGGATGGCCCCCAAACACCGGACGAGTCCTAAAATCGCTAAACCATTCATTAGAGGCGTCTAGCGATACAAATAGACGGTCGTCGTATGTGTTAGGGTCATCGGGACTCGGCGGATTGAACAACGGATGAATGGGGTGTTGTTCAACTACTTGTTCAATCGGAGGAGGAGGATTCGAAGAGGAAGCACCCTCGGTTCGGATCCTCTTCCCGCGATTGGGCAAGCGTGGAGCCATTTACAAGAAATTTGATAACTTGAAATGAAGAGAAATAGAGAGTTATACCTGAAAATAATGTCAAACATTTGAAGAGAACGTTGAAAAACCCCTTTCCCTTGATTTTGAGAAGAAATGGAGCACTCTAGATCAAAAACTAGGGTTAGGGTTTGAAGGAAGGAGTTTGGAGAGGTGAAGAAGGAGGTAATATGGGAGGAAAGAGAAGGAATCCCGACATAAAGTAGGGCTTTGTCTTTGGTCGGGTAGAATAGTGACCATTGGATTAGAAAAGATCCAACGGTGGAGCCAGATCCCGATTCTGGAACCTAGGGACCGAACTCGGCCCGAACTCTGTTAGGGGCAGAGTTCGGCCCGAGTTCTGGATCAGTGGTCCAGAACAAAATTCAGGCTGAAAAATGATTAAGTGTTGAACAAAAAGAGATACAATTTTGAGAAACCCAATAAAGTACATAGAGAGATTTACAAAGGTCAGAATCAACTTTAGGAAGATCAATTTGGCAATAATAAATCGTAACAAACCATGTAATAAACAAGGAAATATATTGTAATTCAGTATTTCAAATTTTCCATGGGTTAGCTGCAGGGGCCGGATCCCAGCTAGCGGTAGTCCTGAGGACTAGTGCACCGTGTCGCTTAGGCTTTTACGCCTTTTTGTCAGAAGGACCCTTTCGGCTTGTACCCATAATAAATTTGTCATAAAAGAATCAAAATATACTCGATATTTACGCAGGTAAGTCTCAACTTATAACTGCTTCATCCAAAATTCCGAGTTCACGACAAAGATAATTGAAGCGCTCTTCGGATAATGGCTTAGTAAAGAAATCTGCTAGCTGATGATCAGTGTCAATAAATTCTAAGTTAATCGTGCCATTTTGCTGATGATCACGCAAAAAGTGGTGTCTGATCTCAATGTGTTTAGTGCGTGAGTGGCAGACAGGGTTCTTAGTCAAATTGATGGCACTAGTATTGTCACAGAATATAGGAATATGCATGAAAGATAACTTATAGTCTTCAAGGGTTTGCTTCATCCACAGAATCTGTGCACAACAACGCCCAGCTGCTATGTATTCAGCTTCTGTTGTGGATAGTGCGACAGAGTTCTGCTTTTTGCTAAACCATGAGACTAAAACCTTTCCTAACAAATGACACGTGCCGCTCGTACTTTTACGGTTGACCTTGCATCCAGCAAAGTCAGCATCAGAGTAACCGATGAGGTCAAATGATGTTGACTTGGGATACCATAGGCCCACTGTAACCGTACCCTTAAGGTATCGAAAGATACGCTTAACCGCGGTCATGTGAGATTCCTTAGGATTTGCTTGATATCTAGCACATAGGCAAACACTAAACATGATATCGGGGCGACTAGCAGTTAAATAAAGTAAGCTGCCTATCATACCTCGATACTTACGTTGATCAACGGGTTTACCGCTCTCATCTGGTTCGAGTTTGGTTGAAGTAGCCATTGGCGTGCTAATTGGTTTGACGTTGTCAAGGTCGAACTTCTTCAGCATGTCCTTGGTATACTTCGATTGACAGATGAAAGTTCCATTTGCCAGTTGCTTTACTTGCAGGCCAAGAAAGTAGTTGAGCTCTCCCATCATGCTCATCTCAAATTCTGTCTGCATACACTTGGCAAATTCTTGACAAAGAGTTTCATCAGTAGACCCAAAAATAATATCATCAACATAAATTTGAATCAACAGAATAGTGTCTTTAAAAGATTTTATAAACAGTGTAGTGTCAATTTTCCCTTTTGAAAAAACCTTTCTCAAGTAAGAAGCTACTTAGCCTTTCATACCAAGCTCTGGGGGCTTGCTTGAGGCCATAAAGTGCTTTCTTTAGCTTGAACACGTGGTCGGGAAATTTGTGATTTTCAAAGCCAGGAGGTTGTTTCACATAAACTTCCTCCTTAATAAAACCATTCAGAAAAGCACTTTTCACATCCATTTGAAATAATTTAAAGTTTTGAAAATTAGCAAAAGCACAAAGCATCCGAATGGATTCTAGTCTAGCAACAGGAGCATACGTCTCATCGTAGTCGATACCTTCCTCTTGGTTGTATCCTTGAGCTACTAGACGAGCTTTGTTACGTGTGACTGAACCATCTTCATTTACTTTGTTTCTAAAAACCCATTTAGTACCAATTATAGAGTGATTAACCGGTCTAGGAACGAGTTCCCATACTTGGCTTCTCTCGAATTGGTTGAGTTCTTCTTGCATAGCAGAAATCCAAAATTCATCATTAAAAGCTTCAGAAATGTTTTTAGGCTCTACTTGTGAAATGAAGGCAGTGCTAGCAACAGAGTCTCTTAGTGATGATCTAGTAGTTACTCCACGTGAAACTTCTCCTATAACTAAATTTTCTGGATGAGAAGGTTTGAAAGAGAATTTCTTAGGCAAACCCTCCAGAGAATTAGTTTCGGTTGAAGTATTCATTGGAGTAGAAGTTGATGGCTCAACGTCATCATCAAGAGTACTTGCTGCACTGTTGTCTTCATCAAAAGTCACATTTGTTGACTCTTCCACAATAAGTGAGCGTTTATTGAAAACTCTATATCCCTTACTCTTGGCGGCATAACCAAGAAAGATACCATCGTCAGCTTTGGCATCAAATTTGCCTAAGTTGTCTTTGGTGTTAAGGATAAAACATCTACAACCAAAAACTTTAAAATAAGAAACATTGGAGGTTCTCCCAAACCAAAGCTCATAGGGTGTTTTCTTCGTAATGGGACGAATCAGCACCCTATTCAAAATATGGCATGCTGTACTAACAGCTTCTGCCCAAAAGTATTTCGGAAGTGAAAATTTATTCAACATGACTCTGGCCATATCGCCGAGAGTTCTATTCTTCCGCTCTACAACACCATTTTGTTGAGGAGTTCTAGGACAAGAAAATTCATGATCAAAACCATTTGCATTACAAAAACTTTCGAAATCATAATTTACGAATTCGCCTCCATGATCACTTCGGATTCGAGTAATCATGTAGCCTTTTTCGTTTTGAGCTTTCTTTACAAAAACTTTGAAAGCAGAAATAGCATCGCTCTTATTAGCGAGAAAGAAAACCCAAGTAAATCTCGAAAAATCATCAACAATAACAAATGCATACAGTTTGCCACCAAGGCTAGCTATTCTACTAGGACCAAATAAATCCATATGAAGTAGTTGCAAGGGTCTAGTAGTACTTACAGAGTTGATGGAATGAAACGAGGATTTTGTTGCCTTGTTTAGTTCACATTCGGCACATACCGTATCCTTTTTGAATGTGATGTCAGGCAATCCTCTCACTAGCTTCTTGGTAGAAAGCCTGGATATAGCATCCATGTTGGCGTGACCAAGACGCTGGTGCCAAAGTAGTCGTTCGTCTTTGTGGGCATATAAACATCTACCTGCATTGTTAGTATTTATAGAAAGATAGAAAATATAGATGTTATCCTCTCTTTTCCCTTCAAAAGCAATGTCTCCTGTTGACCTATCATAGATGTAGCAACTGTTTTGTCCAAAGTTAATGTCATATCCATGATCAGCAAGATGACTAATGCTGAGCAGGTTATGCTTTAACTCGGTCACTAGGCAGACATCCTTTATTACAGGAGAGAGAGGATGACCAATGATACCATTACCTATAATGTGCCCTTTGAGATTGTTACCGAAGGATACGTATCCTTCTCTCTTCATCGATAGTGATACAAAAAGGTTTGCGTCTCCCGTCATATGTCGCGAGCATCCACTATCGAGAATCCACTTACTTTCAGTTGAGGAGGAAAGGTCCACCTACATCAAGAGTAGATGTGACCTTTGGTACCCGAGTTCTTGAGGGTCCTGAAAAGTTAGTCTTTGGGAACCAAGCATATATCCTTTTATCTACAAGTCTTCTAACTCTGCACTGTGGTGAGATGTGTCCATGTAATCCACAATAAGTACAGATAGCATTCTTGTTTATACTAGGAGTATGAGAATGATATTTATAAGCAACAGGATGAGGATGGACATGATGTGAAGAGTTAGCATGGTGAGGATGATTATGCATGGAATAAGTGGCATGGTGATGGTGTCTTTGAGGCATAGAATGATGGTATTGTCTATGATGAGTGACATGCTGATATTGTCTAGATGGCATGGCATGATGATTTTGTCTATATGGCATGACATGACGATTTTGTCTATATGGTATATGAGGACCTCGTCTATATGGCATTGCATGATGATCTTGTCTATATGGCATGACATGATGATTTTTATGTGTGAAGTGCTGTTGATTGTGTCTTTGTGCATGATGCTTGTGTACTAAGTGAGAATTGTTCTTACGTGCACGTGGTTTGTGAAAGTTTGTGTATATGAATGCATGGTTATGTGCTGCATGAGAATGACTTGGTTGACTAGCATGAGTGGTGTTGTGCCCATGTGATTGGGTTTGAGGTTGAATAACCTGTTTACCCAATTTGGTTTCTAATCTTTTAGTAACAGCTTGCAGTTTAGTAACCTTAATATTTAAGCCATATATCTTAGTCATGGAAATCTTGTGTCTACTCTTTTCTTCAGCAAGCAACGTGTTGAGTGTAGTGATTTCTTGAGTTTGTTGCTCAATACGTGCTTCAGCATCATGCAAGCTTAATTTGAGCTTGGATACTTCATCAGCGTCATTAGTGGGTGATGTGTCTCTAACATTATCAAGAAGTAAGGAAATTCTTTGTATCTCATCTTCTAGACTTTTGATTTTGTCCTTGGCATGTTTATATTTACCGATGACCTTTTTATGATCATCGAGTAAATCAGTGAAAGCATCGCCAAGTTCATCAAAAGAGAAGTCATCCAGAGTTTCGTTAGATACCTTGTTAGACGTCGCCATCAGGCACACATTTGCTGTATCTTGAGGAGAGTCCTTTTCTTCCTCAGAGTCACTTGCTTCACTCTCATGCCAGATGCCTGTGTTGGCATATTTCTTTGATGAGTTCTTTTTGTATGGCTTCTCATAGCGGTTGCTCTTCTTCAGGAATGGGCAGTCTTTTCGGACATGTCCAGTTTTCTTGCAACCGTAACAAGTTGGTTCTTCTTCATCGTCTTCTTGAGATTCCTTCTTCCTTCGATTGAAGCGAAGGAATTTCTTGAAGTTGCGAACCATGAGAGCTTGTTCTTCATCATCCGAATTATCTTCTTCGGTCTCATCATGATTAGCTCTTCGTTGATGAGCTTTGAGTGCGATCTCCCTGGTCTTCGGAGCAGGCTCTTCGAAGTCCTTGAGGTCAAGCTCGTGAGTCATAAGCTTACCCATCAAGGTCTCCATTGACATTGTTGTGAGATCGTTTCCTTCTATGATGGCTGTCACCTTAGGGTTCCAAATCTTTGGTAGCCCTCTGAGCAGCTTACGAATCTTTTCGTGGTTTGAGTATTGCTTTCCGAGCGAAGATAGAGGATTGATGATGTCGAGGAATCTTGTGATCATTTGAGTGATCGTCTCACTTGGCTTCATCTTGAAGGCTTCGTATTCTTGAGTGAGACGGCTTATTTTAGATTCCTTGACCTGTGTGGTTCCTTCATGCGTCACTTCTAGAAGTCTCCATACTTCATGGGCAGTGGTGCAAGTAGAAACCCTGTTGAACTCATTCCTGTCTATAGCACAGAACAAAGCATTAATAGCCCTAGCATCTAGACTTGCCTGTTTCTTCTCCTCGACAAAATATTTGTCGTGTGGTTTCTCAATGAGGTCACCATCGACAACTATCCTGGCGGGCTTTTTGTAACCGTCAGTGACGATAGTCCACAGGTCAAAGTCTAGAGACTTAAGATAGAAGCTCATCCTTGTTTTCCAATATGTGTAGTTAGTTCCATCAAATAGGGGAGGCCTATGAGTGGACTGACCTTCACCATGATTGGAAATCAAGGATTGTGTGGTTGCCATGGATCAGCTCTTAGGATGTTAGTCCTTGTAAAGAGAACAGAGCTCTGATACCAATTGAAGAACAGTTTGGCAACTCTAGAGGGGGGTGAATAGAGTTTATATAGAAAAATAGCCAATTAAAAATAACTCTTTCACCAACAATCAATAATCAGAGTAAAGTGCGGAAAATAAATAAAGAGCAGAAGCGCATACGCAAACACAGCGATTTTAACCTGGTTTCCCTCGTGGAGGACTAGTCCAGGCCTGAGAACTCTAGCTCAGGATTAAATCCACTATTTGTGAAATAGTAGTTTACAACCCGTGCCTTTTCTTCAGAAGAGCACATCAACTTCTAACAGAGGATCGCAGTGGCGATTTGCTTGGAATTGTCCAAGCGACTTCTTCAACTCTTGCACAAGAATCCTAACTGAGAGATGCTGAGCACTCGAGACTTAGGAGGCTTGTGGCTAGTAGATGGGAAGGGTATGGCTTATTGAGCTTATAAGAGAGAAGAGAAGAGAAGATTGAGTGAATTGAAATGAGAGAATTCATGCCCTATTTATAGTGTTTTTATAGGCAGAATTCGGCCAGAATTCGGGTAGGAAAATTCAAAAATTTGGCCGTTGGACAGCTAGCAACCAGCTATCCCTAAAATTAGGGTTCCTGATTTCTAGGGGACAGAGTTCGGCCCGAACTCTGTGTGGAGGCAGAGTTCGGCCCGAACTCTGTCTCCAGAGCACAGAGTGGTTCTAAGGGGACCAGTGGGCAGTTTTTGGTTCAGTGGAGCTCGGGATTTTGGGTAGGTTATAGACTAAGTTCCAAGAGCTCAGCAAGACTCAGAGTACATAAATCTAGACTCAATGAAATCATAAAATACAGACTCCAGAACACACTGAGAGCCGGAGACTGAGCTGTCATCTGTCTTGAACTGAATGCAGTCGTCGTGTGTCGTATTGAATTAATACAAATATTATTTGGTCAATGTAGTCAATATTTGGTTGACTGTGACTTTGTGTCAACAGTCGCTAATTTAGCGACGTCTAGCGACTACAGTGTATGTCGCCAGATTGGCGACGTAGGGCGACAACTTAGCGACGCATTGACCATTAGATACGATGACATGGTATGTCAGCCACGTCAGCACGTTAGCGACGTATAGCGACGTCTTCTCTCCGTCGCTAGACGTCGCTGAACGTCGCTATACGTCGCAGATGGTATAAAAAAAAATTTTAAAAAAATAATTGCTATTTTTGTTATGCTGTGTATCTGTGTTTACAGTGTGTGTGAAGTGCAGTGTTCGAACCATCGACAGTTTCGCTTACTGTTCTATATTTTATCTTGGATAGAAAGAGCAACAGTTCAGGGTGCACTTCTCAGAGCTTCCTCTTCACGTCCTTCACCTTCTCGGGATCCTTTATGACATCCCGAAAAAGTGAAGGCCGTGAAAATGAAGCTCTCAGAAGTACACCCTGAACTGTTGCTCTTTCTATCCAAGATAAAACATACAACAGTAATCGAAACTGTCGATGGTTCCGAACACTGTATTTCACATTCACTGTAAACACAGACACACATCATCACAAAAATACACATTATATTTTTTTAAAATTTGGGCAGCACCTCCTTTGTATATCAGAACATCGCTTATAACCCAGCGTAGGTATATTCGTCATCCCCGTCGCAGATAAATGGCAAAACAAGTCTACAACCAATAAAAGTTTACAATCAATAAAAGTCTACAAACAATAAAAGTCTAACAAGCAATACAACCAATAAAAGACGATGGAGCAATATCATCACCCAATACAACTAATAAAAGTCTCGAAAGCAGAGAAAGAAGTATCTCAACCAATACAAGTCAACCACAAATAAGAGTCTCACAAACAGAGAAACAAGTGTATCAACAACAAATAATAAAAAAGACATCACAAAGGACCCCGGCTGCGCATCTGGGATAAAATGATGTCGTACTGCTCCTGTGTGAGCTGTGCAACGTCCGGAGGCAGTGAAACGTCTGGAGTCGGCGCCGTCGATGGACCGGAAGGACGCTGCTCTATCTCTCGCAGTCGCTCAGCATGCACAGCCAGGGCACTCACCATCCTCCGACTACTCTCCTGAAGCGAAGTCTGTACCTGATTGAGTGTGGCAGACATGGCGATCTGCGTCCCCTCCAGCTCGACCTGTCTACGCTCTGTGCGCTGCGTAGACTCGGTGAGCGTGTGCAAGTTAGCAGCTGTAGCCTGCTGCAGAGTCATCATCTCCTGCATACTGTGCTCGATCGCATCAAATCGTCCGGTGATCGTCGGATCGTCGGATCGTCGCTCGGCCCCAGCTGCCTCAGAAATCTGCTGCTGCAACTCGCGACGCAGCTCCTGGAGCTGACGAGCAATATCATGCGCCTGTGATGACGCCTGCGAAGCTGGAGACTGCGCACTGACAGAGGGGGCCCGGGATGACTCTGAAGCCAAATAGGCGCCGTAGGATCCCGTACCGTAGTACGTACCCTTCTGAAGACCACCAACGGCGGTCATCCAGAGGTCGTCCGGCGATGGAGCTGTAGGCGGCTGCAAGGAAGTACCAGCCCCTCCCTCTGCTGGCGCACTAGCAGCAGCAGCAGCAGCCGCCTCCTCTTGTAGCCGAAGAAACTCGGCCTAGAATAATGTTTGCTAACGTCTAAGTGTTTGCTAAAGTCTATATTGATATCTATTTTCCTGTTTTCTAAGTTATAGTAAATTAATATAAAGGATAGAACGTACATATGCCTGCGTCGCCCTCTCGTCAATGAACTCCCCAGCCCTCCGATGGGTGACCAGGAAGACGGTCACCATGTTGGGGTCCTCACCCTTTTTTACCTGTTAAAATATATATTTATCTATTATTAGTATTAAACATTCTTTCCAACTATATATAAAATGATGTCCGTCATAGAAAACGTACCAGACGACGAAAATGCTCCGTCATAGGAATGGAGCCACCACACCACTTACCGGCGCTCGATCGCGCCATCTTGGCCTTCTCAGACCGCTGCCGGTACCCGTCCTCGTCGAATCTAGCCTTCATCGCAATCCACTGCTCTGGCGTGATCCAACCTTGGATCGGCTTTCCGGCGCGGTCACGATCCTTCTGGTCGCGGATCGCATCACGAATGAGCTTGCCTGCGACGGCAGGAAATTGGCCCTCGATCTTCGCCGCCCGGTGTGGTGGATAGAAGTAGGTCCTCTACGAGAAGTCAAATAGAAAAGTTGTATAATATACAAAAATGATTATTAAAATTTAAAAATAAATAAATTTTTTACCTTGAAGTGGGCCAACCAAAAGGCCTTCCTATCGGCGGGAGCATCTGAATAGTTAATCCACGCCCCACCATAGTTCTCCCTCAGAAATCTTCCCAGCGCTCTCTGTACTGCAGGAGGCCGATATCTATAAAATAATAAATTTCATGAATATATATGAACATATAATCATTTGAGAAATATATATTAACTAATTAACTTACTTCGTAGGCCCGTCCGTCCAAATCTCCATCCGCGTCTCGCCCGGTGGAGCGCATGGAGGGTCGCTATCACCTCCTGCCTGGTCAGGATCAATCTCATCCCCGTCTTCCATATGCTGGGCGTCGGCTCTCCCCATGGAGCCGTCGGCAGGAGGAGTGCTGGACGCAGGAGGAATGCTGGACGCCGGAGGAATGCTGGACGACGATGGTGGAATACTGGACGACGAGGGAAGATCAGTCGCCAACCTGCTGGAACTGCCCTGTCCCGGTAATGGACCGGGAACAGTACTGTACACTGGCGTACTCGGAGATGAGGATGAGGGTACGAAATCTGCCTCCCTATCCCGAGGCACACTGGACTGACCCGTATGATGACGTCGTCCGCGTCGTCCTCCTGCCATACCTGATAATAACATATTTATATGATAGACATCACAGATTTTTGAAAAATATCATAGTCTTAAAAGTGTCACTAAATACATCACAGATTTTTGAAAAATATCATAGTCCCAAAAGTGTCACTAAATACATCACAGATTTTTGAAAAATATCATAGTCCCAAAAGTGTCACTAAATACATCACAAATTTTTGGAAAATATCATAGTCTCAAAAGTGTCACTAAATACATCACAGATTTTTGGAAAATATCTGTCACAAAAGTGTCACTAAAGATAACGTCCTCCGCGACGTCCTCCGCGTCGTACATATTTAATCCTCTTCTGAAAATTCATCTTGTTCGTTTAGCTCTTCTTCTTCTTCTTCTTCTTCTTCTTCTTCCTCCTCCTCTACATCTTCACTTTCATCTGTATCTTCCTCTTCGGATAATTCTACTTCTTCTACACAATTAGATGTGTAATGAGGAACTTCCGTATTGTCCACTTCTATATTATTTGTTACAAGAGGTAGTTCATCCTCTTGATAAGCTATATCGTCAACCTCAAAGGTATTTCTAGCTTTGGTCTTGCATACTGCCCACCAGTCCGACCTTGTTGTTCCCCGTTTAGGATAACTTGTGAAGTACACGAGCTGAGCCTGACTTGATAGGACAAATGGTTCATAGGCTTGATATCGACGCCGATAGTTTATATCCACAAGACCGTGCTTGTCTACTTTCCAACCTTGACCTTCAATCGGATCGAACCAATCACACCTGAATAACACAATCTTAGCAGGCTCTATTCCATAACTATATGTC
The DNA here is from genome assembly GCA_029216955.1 of Iris pallida. Taxonomy (NCBI): domain Eukaryota; kingdom Viridiplantae; phylum Streptophyta; class Magnoliopsida; order Asparagales; family Iridaceae; genus Iris; species Iris pallida. The sequence continues at coordinate 514,978 of JANAVB010021599.1, forward strand.
AGCTCCACAATCTCCCGTAGGATGCCGTAGAAATCGTTGCCCGCATCAACATCTTTGTAGTTCGAAGATCTGATACACAAACAGCTGTTTTTGGTGGAGTCGAGATCCACAAAGTTGTCTCTGATCGGGCAAGTTGTTGACCTGAACCTGAACCCATTAACACAGTAGCTTGGCCATATTTTTGCAGCATAAATTGGTCCCTTGGCTAGCGTTCTAATAGACTCATTCTCAAGTCTTGCGTATGGACTATCGACCTAAATACGACGAAAAAATAAATTAAGCTCATTCTCAATCAAGTGCATATACTGAAAGGTAATTACAGAGTTCTCAAGTCTTACATATGCACTCAACCATGATGGAAAATAACGCCTCATTTCTTGTTCTAGTTCTTCTTCTGTTATGTGTGGCCTACCTGACCTCACTTCATCATTAAATATGCTGAAAACAACATCGTTCAATTAATGTAATAGTCTAATAATCAACACTATTAAAATAATATAAACGTATTAATTACTTACCCCTCCAGCTTCTCTACTTCATCCTTATCGCAGTTGAGTAATACATACACCTGAGCAGCCCTTAGCTCATCATCGTTCAGATATCTCTTCTTCATTTTATCCGACGGCTTTCCTGAAGCATTGAATACCTTCAGTATTCTATCATTACATTCATGATCTCCGTCGTCGTTTCTGGAAGCTCTCGTTCTATTAGTTGCAACATGAGGCTTGAAATACATCGAACAAAAGTTTGTAACCTCCTCGAGAACATAGGCTTCACAAATAGAACCCTCGACCCGTGCCTTATTTTTTACCTTTCTTTTTAGGTGATTCAAATGTCGCTCGAACGGGTACATCCATCGATATTCGACGGGTCCACCAACACGTGCCTCGTAGGATAGATGAATCGGCAAATGCTCCATAGAGTCGAAGAATCCAGGAGGGAACACCCTCTCTAGCTTGCACAGTGTTACCGCAATGTCCTTCTCTTGCTTTTCTAGACGATCAACGAGCAATTTCTTAGAACAAAGGTCCCTGAAGAATATGCTAAGCTCCGTCAATGGATCCCAAACTGCCTGCGGTAAGAATTCCCGAAATGCAATCGGAATTAACCTCTCCATGAATACGTGACAATCGTGGCTCTTCATACCCGTCAATTTGTTTTCCTTCGGATCGACGCATCTTCTCAGATTTGACACATATCCGTCTGGAAATTTTAGGCCCTGGATCCACCGACAAAGTCTCACTTTATCCTCCTTGTCCAGTGAGAAGATTGACTTCGGCAGGAACTGTTTTCCATTCTGCTGTATCAAATGCAACGCAGGGCGTTTGCATATTTCTGCTAAGTCCAACCTGGCCTTGGGATTGTCTTTCGTTTTTCCCTTTACGTCCATCACAGTATTAATTATGTTATCAAACACATTCTTCTCAATATGCATGACATCAAGATTATGTCTGATCAGATTGGTACTCCAATATGGCAGATCCCAGAATATGCTCCTCTTTGTCCAGTTATGATCTCTACCAAATCTATCGCACTTGTACCCAGTTGTAGGATCTTCGATAGCACTTGGAAAATCTTTAACCTCCTCCCATATCGTAGCTCCGCACCACCTTGGCGGTGGATCACCCTTCTCTACAACGCCGGCACGGAAAGCATTCCTGTTCCTTCTGAACGGATGATCTTTTGGCAGAAATTGCCGATGACAATCAAAGAAGCACGGTTTTCCTCCGTGTTTCAAGCGGAAAGCCTTACTACGGTCCATGCAATACGGACATGAGAGACGGCCATGAGTGCTCCATCCAGATAACATTCCATATGCCGGAAAGTCGTTGATGGTCCACATAAGGGTTGCCTTCATCTGAAAATTCTGCTTCCTGGAAACATCGTACGTGTTAGCGCCTACTTCCCATAACTGATTCAACTCATCTATCAAAGGCTGTAAGTACACATCAATGTTCCTCTTGGGATTGTTCGGACCAGGAATTATAACGGTTAAAAACATGTACTCGGTCTTCATGCACATCCAAGGCGGTAGGTTATACGGAGTGACAATCACAGGCCAGCACGAATACTGGGATCCCGAAAGACCAAAAGGAGTAAAACCGTCAGAACATAGCCCCAACCTGACATTACGTGGATCTGAAGCAAAATCAGGATACACTCGATCAAAGTGCTTCCACGCTTCTCCATCGGATGGGTGATCCAACACTCCTTCAATCTGTTCTCGCATGTGCCAACTCATATTTTCGGCCGTCTCTTTCACCATAAATAATCTTTGCAACCGCGGCGTTATAGGCAGGTAGTACATTGAATCGGTCGGTCTTCTTGCACCGGTAGACCTTCCTGTACTAGTTGGCTTATAGCGATCAGCACCACAAAATCTGCACACATCTGCGTCCTTGTCGTCTTTGTAGTACAGCATGCACCCATTGCGACAAGAATCGATTTTCTCGTATCCCATCCAGAGCGATCTCACCATCCTCTTAGACCGGTAGAAGTCTTTAGGTAACTTAGCACCCGCCGGCAAGATCTCTATAATCAACTCCAGTACTCGGTTGTAGCATTCTTGCGACATGTTAAAATCTGACTTAATGCTCAAAAGTCTTGTAACCACCTCCAACGGTGAATGATCCTCACAACCAGGATACAATGGAGTCCTTGCATTCTCCAGCAACTCCATGAACTTTGCAGCGTCGACATTCGGTGCCTCCTCAGCTGCATCAGGAACAAAACTGGGCCCAGCAGCGTCGAAAACCATGTTCACGCACCCGTCGTCGTATGCATGATTATCTGAAACAAAATTAGGTCCCGCATGCATATACGGCTCAACATAAGGCTCCGGCTCTGATGCTAACGACACAAGTTCTCCGTGTGCGGTCCACTGATAGTAATTAGGCGTGAAACCCCTCGAGTACAAATGATATGTCACTTCCACTTCTGGATAATATTTTACGTTATGACATTTCACACACGGATACTTAATTTTGGTGCCGTCCATGTACTGAGGGAACGCCTTAGCAAACTGCAGGAACTGCTCTACTCCCGCTATGTATTCATCCCGCACACCACACATATCTTCAGGACGACGATTGTACATCCATGAACGATTCCGCAAGTAGTAATTCAGCTCCATTTGGAAATAATTCTGCAAAGATGAACACACCAATTAACAATGTTTGCTAACGTCTAAGTGTTTGCTAGTGTTTCCTATTTTCCCGGTAACGATTTCACGGGAGGAGTACGAGATGTTTCCTATTTTTCCGGTAATTCATGGCTTCTGTGAAATAACCACATCTTGGCTATTTGTTAAATAGATCGACCCTGAGCTCCCATGTTCAGTCGTGCCTTCAACATCATGTTCAAATGAAGGTGACAAGCAGCTGACTATAGAAAAATATGTCGTATTGAGCTTCATAAAGAAATGCAAGATTACTACATAGGAGCTTGTAATCTTGCATTTCTTTATGAAGCTCAAGACGGCATATTTTTTCATAGTCAGCTGCTTGTCACCTTCATTTGAACATGATGTTGAAGGCACGACTAAACATGGGAGCTCAGGGTCGATCTATTTAACAAATAGCCAAGATGTGGTTATTTCAAACGATAGGAGTCGCTATATTCCTTAGAATAGACTTGGAATATTCTCTAGAATATTCTTGGAATATGCCTTGTAGCCAAGTGCTAATTAGATCTAGATCTAATTACTCCTATAATTACCTCTCCTGCCCCCATTAGTGCTAATCACTACAAGTGGGGGGCCATGGGGGTGCTACTGCTGATGTAAACTGCTGCTACAACAGCTGTTCTTGCTGCTGCTGTTGCTGGAATGGGGGCAGCAGCTCCCCTTCTACTCCCCATCCATCTATCCACCTATCCATCCAACTATCTATCTAATATATATCTACACATACCAATAGCTAACTAGTATCCTATTTCTAACCCCAACTTGGTATCCCAAACCAAGGCTCTAACACTATAGGATACTAACAACTACATATCTAACTAGGATATGGCCTAAGATGCTAACCTATATCTAACACATTTAACCTCACACTCATCCACACAACTCACTTACACACTCACTCACATATATCACCCATGATACCACACTCATAAGCTCTCACCTAGGCTTACATATAGGCTAACACACACACACACATATAGGCATATATAGGACACATATAAATAGGATTATAGGTCCACTAATCCTTCCTATACTACTTTGGTCAACCCTAGAAGTCAAACTAGGTCAACCAAGTCCACACTAGGTCAAACTAGTCTACACTAGTCTAGCAAGCCTATTCTAGGTCTAACAAGGCTGTACAAGCCCAATCTAGGCTCCCTAGTCAAACAGGCATACATAGGCCATAGGCTATATACACATATCACACTCACTATATTATATATACTTAGCAATTTACATCAAGCATTCATTCACTTTATATATATACACATATACATGCATCAATACATATCCCTAGATATAATACACATATATTATAATATATAGGCTATATACGCATCTCCTATATATATATACATATATGGCAATGTGTGTGTGTGCAAAGATAGGCAATGTGAGACTTTAGCTAATAGGTGTGTGTACATGTGTAAAGAGTGATAGGTGGTGTGTGAGTGTTACAAGGTGGCAGGCAAATGTGTGTGTGGTGTGAATTTGTGTGTATAGAGTGATAGGAAAACACTAAAATAGTTAAGGGAAACAATATTCTTTCCCCCCTCATTCTCAGATTTTGTGAATTAACAAATAGTCAAAAGAACATGTTAAATCTCAGATTTTATACACAACCTATCAATCTCAGTTTTGACAGTTTAAAGCTAAACTCAGGTTTCATCAATCAACACAACCCAAGTCCTAAACATTAATACACAGTTTATACAAACAACCAATTCAGTTTTAATAGTCTAAAACCAAAACCCAGGTTTGCTCTTAACAAAGAGTTATCAAAACACAAAAAGAACTGTGTCAGTGTGTGTGTGTCTGTGTGTGTGTGTGTCTGTGTGTGTGTGTGTGTGTCCGTGTGTGTGTGTCCGTGTGTGTGTGTGAGAGGAGGAGGAGGAGGAGGAGGAGGGGGGAGAGGAGTTAGGGTTAGGGTTTACCTTAGGAAGAGGGAGGAGGAGGAGGAGCTAGGGAGAGGAGGAGGATCTCGGATTGGGGGAGGAGGAGCTCGTCGGAGCGGGAGGGAGTCGCCGGGGGCGGGGGGAGCGAGTCGCCGGGGGCGGGGGGAGAGAGTCGCCGGGGGGAGAGTCGCGGGGGGGGGGGAGAGAGTCGCCGGGGGGGGGAGAGGGATTCTGAAAATTTTGGAAAACTTTCGAGTGAGGGGGAAAAGGAAACAGCGTGCCCTAAGTAAAACATTTAGCGACGTCAACTAACGACGTCGCTAAACGTCGCAAAACTTTATTACATGGCGACATATATTAATACTCTGTCGCCGAACGTCGCTATTCTGCAACGTAAATTATGTAATGTCGCTGAACGTCGCTGGTTAGCGACGATTTGCGACGTCACATGACGGGAGTCGCTATATTACATATATAGCGACGTTCTTTTCTTACGTCGCTAAAACACGTCGCTAATATAGCATATTTTAGTAGTGGGGGCTATCATTGGGTGGGGGCATTGATGACTTATCAGTCATCTAATGGCTCCCCAAACCAGCCCAATCTTTCTCTCTCCCTATAAACCCCCATCCCTCTCTTTTTTACTCCTTTCACTCTCTCTCTCTCATCTTCTCCACTTCACTTTCCCCTTTCTTGAGCCAACCTTAGGAGTGCCCTAATAGTTAAGAGCTGGTCTTAAGATTAATATTATTCTTTTTAAACCCACCTAGGAGGAGGACTTGAAGACCTAGTGCTATGAGCATAGGATTTCAAGGCAAGAGCATCTGGCCATTGAGAGTAAATTGAGTTTTCTTGCATTTATTAGATCCTAATTTGTTGCTTTGTTATGTCGTTCTTAATTTCAGTTTTCTATTGATTTTCATGATGACTTTTATATTAATGTGATGGATTTTAGCATTGATTTGAGGTTGGATTTATTTTGGGGATAAACAATAAAATACTAAGGTGTAAGTAAGGATTTAAGTGCGACACCTAGGTTTCCTTCAAACTTGTGAGTCGTTTCGTTGTGTGAATATTTAGCCTTTCCCAAAATATTTACTAGTGCATACCCATTGTCCCTTAGCCCCGGTATCCAAATATTGTTTTAGAATTTGGGGGGTTCGCCCCCGAGTCCCATGAAGAAAGCTGCCCCCCTTGAGTCACGTCCACTGACCACATAACCCCATCATCGTGCTATAAAGTGTGAAGGATAAATTGATTGCTAAACCTTTGGCATTAACCGATGGATTTTACGTGAACATTAGGCCCTAGAAAATCTATTCTTGGGATAACATAGTATCTAGTGGTCGTATTCCATGTTTTGATATATATATATATATATATATATATATATATATATATATATATATATATATATATATATATATATATATATATATATATATATAACATCAAGAAGTTGTAACATTCTTTGAAACATCCAACACATATCATCATAGGGAGAGTGCTTAAAGGCAGTTGCAAACACACAAACATTCAACACACAACAAACAGGAGAGTCCAAGGAACAGGCAAACAGGAGAATACAAGCAAAGCTCATAGCTCCCTTATCAGTACTCCTCGCCTTCGTCTCCCTCCTCGCCCTCAGCAGATTCGGCCCCAACCTCCTCGTAGTCCTTCTCCAGCGCCGCAAGATCCTCGTGGGCCTCCGAGAACTCTCCTTCCTCCATGCCCTCGCCCACGTACCAGTGCACGAACGCACGCTTCGTGTACATGAGATCAAACTTGTGGTCGATGCGGGAGAACACCTCCGCGACGCTGGTCGAGTTGGAGATCATACACACGGCCCTCTGCACAAATAATCCAAGTCCAAAATTAAGATTTGTAATAGATTTAATTAATGAGCAATTTCTTTGTAATGATTAAATATAAGATTGTAGAAGGAGACCTAGTTATTGTTATTGGTTTTGAAAGTAAATTGCATGACTTACCCGGAAGAGTGCAATTATGTCGCAAGCCTTCGAAATAGCTGCAAACTTCGTTCTATGAGGGATAGGTCTTAAGCACGTACTTGGACCTCTTTAAATATGGTGCACAACTCCGTGTCGAAGAAGATCGTATGCGCCACTCGCGAACAGCATACTCGACCAAGATTTGACTTGGGTTCGTAGAAATTGGTTCGGGGATGTCGTCGTCATCGTCTTCGGAGAGTCTTTGAGTGTTCCTCCAAACTGGATAGCGGGTCCTTCGACGAAGATGTCAGCAAGAATGTATTTAGAATAGCAGAGAAAAAAAACTTACTTCACTCTGAGGTTTCTCACCAAAGTTTATAATGGATTTATATTCTCATTCATTATGTATTTCTTCTACAAGTTTTTGGCCCTATTTATAGCATGCACTCAACCAAAGATGACACAAAACAATTATAAGGAAGATAAACTTTCTATCTAAACTAACCTTCCAACAAATAAAACTTCTCAACTAAAGTATCATCCAAACTAACCTCCCAAATAAACAAATAATAATAAAGATAAATGAAATCCAAACTTCTCAACAATATTATTTTTAAATTTTTCTTCAAGCTAGCTGGTCTAAAACTCTGGCTCGTCTCTGTCTCATTTCACGTTTTAGTCGAATCTGGCCCCCATCAACTCTCTTCGACTTAGAAGATTCACCACCTGAGGAATGACGTTGAAGATACTCTATCAATACATCTGGGTCTAGCTTATGGAGCTCATTCATAGTCAACCATAAGAAATTAGACTATGGTCGTCCATGCCAACGTACTAGGAAGTGCTGGTAGCCTCCATCTATAGTGGAAACTATTGTGTCATCAATAGCATCCTCAATCTCAAGTCTCGGGTGCCTCCAATGTGGTGACGGCAGTAGAGGCAGTATTACTGGTTCAGACACGGTATCAGGCTGTCCACCTGTCAATGGTAAACCGGATGAACCTGTAAAATCAGAATCATAGAACGAATATGCCATAGGCTCATGAAATAACGTTAGGTCCTCCACATTGAACACGGGACTAATTCCCGTAAATTATGGAATGTCCAACTCATATGATTTTGAACCGATCCTTCCTTGAACTCGATAAAGACATGTCTGTTTGGCAGGCAACTTTTTTACAGTTCCACGAGGGAACCTCTCCAGTCTCACTCGTACAAGTACTTCATCACCAATAGCAACTTCCTACAATTTTATGTGACCATCAGCTGCCAATTTATACAAATTATTGCTCACAGCTAATCTTCTACTAATTTTAATATGTAGATCATGGATATGTTGTGCAAAAGTCTCGGTAGAGGCGCTAGACTGGGTTCCTAGAGGTCTGGGTCGAAGATCTAGGTTTGACTCCATTGACAACCTCAAATGGACTCAATCCTGTAGACCTATTGACCGAACGTATGCAACTCTGCCATATAAGGTCCCAAGTAGCTAGGTGATCACCAACTAAACACCTCAACAATTTGCCTAGACTCCTATTGACCACTTTAGTCTGACCATCCATCTGCGGGTGATAAGCAGTTGAGAACTAAAGCGTCGTATTAAGCTTTTTCCAAAGTGTCTTCCAGAAATAGCTCATGAATCTAACATCCCTATCAGACATGATAGTCTTAAGCAACCCATGCAACCTCCAAACATCCCTAAAGAATAGGCTCGCTAAATGTGATGCATCACTCGTTTTACTGCAGGAAATAAAATGTGCCATCTTAGAAAAATGGTCCACTATAATAGAAATATAGTCATGCTTCCATACGGTACGTGGCAAACCTAATACAAAGTCCTTGCTAATGTCCCGCCATAGGGTGAAAGGAACGGGTAAAGGAGTATACAAGCCAGTGTTGTTATTCCTACCCTTCGTCATCTGACAAGTACGACAGTGTGCAACTACTCTAGCGACATCGCGCTTAAGGCTCAGCCAATAAAATCCATCCTCAACCAAAAAGATGGTCTTATTTCGTCCGAAATGTCCCGCAGCGCCGCCAACATGCATTTTCCAAGTCAAAAAGTCTCTGAGGGAAGTAGAGGGAATGCATAGCCGGTTTCCCCTAAACAGGAAACCATTGACTGTAGTGAAACCATCAATGGAAGCAAAGGGATCTCTATAAAATTTAGTATAGATTTCACTAAAGTCTCGACAAGTAGGATACTCATCAATGATACGGTCAAATCTAATGACTTGAATACTCACTGACCGCAATGTTTATAATTTCCTACTCAATGCATCAGCGTGTTTGTTCTCAACTCCTGCACAGTGCTTGAGGGGAAAGGTTTACTCTTAAGTGAATTCCACCCACTTAGCAAATTGAGGCCCAAGCTTCTTTTGAGAGCTCAAATAGCGTAGGGTCGGATGGTCTAAAAATAAAACAAACTCTTTTGGAAGCAGGTAGTGACGCCAATATCGTAAACTCTGTCCGAAAGCATAAAAATATCGGTCATAGTTTGAGTAACATTGTTTAGCCTTATTCAACTTTTCACTAAAATAAGTTATTGGATGGCCCTCTTGGCTCAACACGCCACCTATACCTATGCCCGAAGCATCAAAAGCTACTTCGAAGACTTTTGAGAACTCATGGAGATGAAGGACCGGAGCAGAGGTCAACTTCTCTTTAATTTCTATGAACGCTTTTACCACAACTTTAGTCCATACAAACTCCCCTTTATTAAGGCAATTGGTAATAGGAGCCATAATGGCACTAAATCCCTTGAAAAATCTCCCATAAAATGTGACCAGTCCATAAAAGCTCCGGGCCTCAAATATAGTCATAGGAGCAGGCCAATCCCTATTAGCTTTAACCTTGTCAGGGTCCACTAAGACGCCCTCACTGGACACGACGAAGCCTAAGAATTGGACAAAGGAGGTCATAAAGGAACTTTTTTTAAAAAATTGATAAATAACTTCTCCTTTCGGAGCACATCCAAAACTTGTGTCAAATGAAAGATATGTTCCCTTTGGATTCGACTAAACACGAGAATATTGTCAAAGTAGACGACTACGAAGAGTCCTAAGAAGGGGCGCAAAATTTTGGTCATAACCCTCATAAACATGCTAGGGGCGTTGGAAACCAAATGGCATGACCATCCACTCATATAACCCATCCTTTATCTTAAATGTGGTCTTCTACTCGTCACCTTCGCAAAGGCGAATTTGGTGATAACCACTACGTAGATCTATCTTAAAAAAGTTACTAGCGCCTGCTAATGTCAAAAAGGTCATCAAGCTGAAGAATGGAGAACCTATACATGATGGTTATCTTATTGATGGCACGAGTATCTACGTACATCCGCCAACTGCTGTCTTTTTTGGGAGTGAGTAGTGCATGAACGACACAAGGACACAAGCTTTCACGAATAAAGCCCTTCCATAACAACTCATCTACTTGGCGTCTAAGCTCTGCACGTTCTGTGGAATTCATTCTATAATAAGGCAAGTTGGGTAAGGTGGACCCCGGCACTGTCTATGGCACGTTGGATATGTCTCAAAGGAGGAAGTTCGTCAGGTAGGTCTTCTGGCATAATGTCACTATAATCAACTAAGACCTGACGAATATTGGGGGGTCTACAATATCACTAGTAGGTGCAAGACTAGTGGCGATAATAGCATATATAAGTCCCTCCTCCTTGCTCTCATGGATAAACTCTTTTTTGTTCACTAGGTGGCTCGCTCTCTTGCTCACTTTAGACGTTTTTGGTTCGGGCTTGGGCCCAATTGGGAACTCCTTGGGTTTAGACGAATACAACACCACCTTTTTTATTTTCATGAGTGAACATATACATGTTGCTCTTCCTAAAATTAGTAACATTTAGTTCATAAAGCCACGATCTTCCCAATAAAATATACGCAACATCCATAGGAAGGACGTCACACAATATGCTATCTTCATAAGACGAATAAAAGTTTATGGGAACCAGGCATCTACAGAGTGTGCAGTCTTGTCAACCCAATTAACATTGTAGGACTCGGGGTATTTCTCGGCCTTAAGTCCTATCTTCTCTAAAGTCGTCTTGGCAACACCGTTAACACAACTTCCTCCATCAGTCATCAGCTTACAAATTTTTTTGTTAATTTTGATGAAGGTGTGGAAAATATGATTGTATTTCCAGTCTACCCTACCTACAGGTGTAGCGAGCATGTGTATGCCCACATGTAAGGGTGCAGTTAAGGAGGTTAAATCAAGTTCATAATCATTAGCTCTGTCATTAACTCTCGGGGGGTCTTCTTTAAGTTCAGACTCTGAGTCATCCCTCGAGTCATTTGACTCCCTACCCAAGTGCAAGTTCCTAGAGGGACACTGATGGGCAAAGTATCTAATACTTTGACAATTGTAGCACTTGGGTCCCTTACCCTCAATCATAGAGGTTTTTTTTATCAACTGTCGTACGTGGCTTAGTGGGCTATTTATACTGTCGTTTAGGTTGGTCCTTTTATTGGTAAGACTTTTTATTGTTGAAGACCTTTTGATATTGCTTAAATTTGAATGCTATTTAGTAGGCATCTTCTACAGTAGTCACCTTCAAAGGTCTAATTTTATGTTTAAATTCAGATCTCAAGCCAGATCGAAATCATGAGAGCACGACTCGGGGGTACTCAACGATCTCACAATGAGACATCAATTCGTCGAACCTAATCATATACTGACAGGTTACCCTGACGAAATATGGCCATTTGGTCCATGAGATGGTCTCCATAGGATAGTAGGAGGTATTTTTCATGAAGCATCTCTTTTATCTCTATCCACTTGTCTATAGAGACTCTGCCTAAGCACTCTTTATAAACCCTCTTTCCATATTTTTTTCAATTATTTTTTATTTATATATTTTAATTATTGTGTTTAAAAGTAATTTTGGCCGAAATATTTTATAAAATATATTTTGTGATTATTTCTGTTACCAAAAACTAGTTTTAAATTAAATGGTTTGAATATACTATGTAGTTTTATAAAAAAAAGATATTTTTTCTTGAATTTTATTATTTGAAATATAAAATATGTTGTTTTCATTTTGGGTCTTTTAAAAGTTGATTTCTAAAAATGGTTTTAAAATCATAATTATTTTTGAAATAATAAAAGGGTTCATCCATATTTTAAATAATGATTTGGATTTATAAAAAAATATACTTAACAATATTTGATGACATCGACTATTATTTCAAATTAATAGGATAATTAGTTATTTGATTTATTTAAATTTATATGATTTAAATTATTTTGTTAACATTAAATATTATTCTAAAGTTATTATGTTGATCGCTTATTTGATTTGGATTTAAATTCTTATGATTTGAATTATTTGATAATATAAAATAATACTTTAAATTATTATTATTGTAATCACTATAGGATTGTGATCAGTTTGAATTATTTTAAATTTTTCATTAATTTAAATTAAGGGGGGAGGTTTATCCATTAGAAATTATAATCCTATTGGAATCATGTCTATTATTATTTAGATCATTTCTTATTTGAACTAATCATAATAATATCCAAATTAAGTAATCATAATCATATCCTTATGGATTGAATTCTAGTCATATCCTGATTAACTAGTGGATAGCCATTAAATATATCTATCGAATCTATGAAACAAAAACATCTCTCTTACCCTCATTTTTAAAATTTCTCTCTTTTTCGTCCTACTTAGCCCAAAATTCGTCATAAATTCAGCCTCCCTTTTCAATGGTTGTATCAAAATCGAATGGCCATAACTCCCAACTTTGGACTCCATTTGACCTCCAGTTTTTTTAGTTAGAAGCATCGAGGTTAGTTTTCCGAATATCTAATTTATTTTCTAAAATTTTGAGTATAAATTTCTGGATAATTATTTGAGTGTCGGTTGTCCAAAAATCGATACGTTGCACGATTTTCGAGATCCCGAACTTCGATTTGCAATCCGTTTGAAGATTTGGAAACCTGACAAAAAGATATATAACATATTAAATTTCTAAAATTTAATAAAATTAATTTATATTTTGTTTAAATTGTAGTTTTTAGCCCTAAACTATTATTATATTATTTTATGGTATTTTTAATTATAGTTTTGACCTAAACCATATTTCTATATTCTAAAAAATAGCTATCTAGAACTATTTTGTCTAATACAATATAGTTTTTAAATATTATAAATATTTTTCTTAGATTTTCAAGTATTTCTCTAAAATAACTAATAAAGAAATATAGTTTCCAAATATATTATAATAATTTTCTAAAATTGTTATATGTTTTATTTATAAAATTATCTTCAATTATCAATTCCCGATCGCGACTAATCGTGCTTCCTACCTTTCTTGCGAATTTGGACTTCTTCATATCTTCCCTAGCCAAATGAGCTATCTGGATCCAAACGGGATTGTCTGTTTCACCAGCTAAGCATCCCCGACGAGTACAGTTCTTGTTTTTCCCTAATGTTGTTAATTACTATAATTGTGTGAATAGTGATACATATTTAATTCTTGACACGTCCGTTACACGGGTTAGTGTCATATGGATTTAGTCATGATACCATACTTTATTGCGTTTGTTTACCGTATTTTGTGACTTATTGTCGTGATTTTATCCATGTGTAGTTGTTGGATGGGAAAGTACTAAATAGATATGTGATCAGACCTGTAGACCGTGCTTTATTTTTATGCAATGTAGACAATGGGGATGCAAATCCTATGTAGACCGTGCGGTGTAGTGGAATATCCCGATCACTTATTGAACTGTGTACTTCAAATTACGTAGATGGTAATGTTTCCTTATTTCTTGTTTTATTCATCTCATATCTCATATTAACTGTTCCACTTTACTTTCCATGCCATGATTTATAGTTTACTTATTCATCATGTATGTCATTTACTATTTATTATTTTTATAGTCGTTATCATATATTTGGAACTGCTTGCATGGATTGTACTCGTTCCATTCCTGACTGGAAACATATTTTTTAGATAGTCGCTTGCTACTCTGTACGTAGGATCCTTGGGGGAGATACGACTGTATTTGAAGGCTAAACCTAGAGACTAGTTAGATCGATGTGTTGGTAGTTGTATTCAATATTTATTAGATATTGTATTTTATTAAAATATAATCTTGTGAATATTGTAAATTGATTTAATTTTGTGTGTGAGCAAATAAAGATAGAATTTTATGAGCACTTGTTTATTGCGGGCTAGACAGTATTCTATCGCCGATATTACGGCGTAGGCTGGACTTGCGCACGTACTCGCATTCCAAAAAGCGGGTGCGGGTCGTGAAATTTTTTTTGGTGGCCTATGCAGGTCAATTTTTGGAAATCATGTGAACTTGTGGTAGTACCTATATTAGTCGTACTACTGCAAGCCTACGACTAGGAATTGCTCATTCACAATTAGGTTGATTTGATTTTTGGAAAAAGACTAGGCCAAGGACTAGCTATACCATGGGTAACCTATAGATTTATTTTGATTTAAACACTTGGGTAGTTAAGTTTGTTGCATAGGCTACATGATTAAGATAGTGATATTCGTTGACTTTTGAGATACCCTATTTTATGAATTTTGAATTATTTCATGTGATGATATTGCACTTTGGTAGAATGACTTTAATCAAAGGTGGGTAGAGTCTTTGATTGATGAATTTAGTCTTTAATGTTACTAGCTTTTGATGTCTTGAAGCTTAAATTTCTATGTGATTTGATAAATTTATTGCTAAGGTAAGGTGGATTTTATCTTTAAAGGAAAGAATTTTCGACTAAATTGACATAAGGATTTGAATATTATTGAATTTGAAATTTGATAAGATTGTTACAGAAAAGATTTAAGTTTTAATTTTGAAGTATTTATATTTTGAAGTACTTAAATTTTGGATATTTATTTTTTTGAAATTTCAAGAAGATTGTGAAAGTTTAAATTTTGAAGTGTTTAAATTTTGAAAAGTCTAAATTTTGGATTTAAAATTTTGAATTTGAATTTTGAGGAATTTATAATTTTTTGAAGTTAGATTGTGAAGATAGTTATCAATTTGGATTAAGGGTTGTGATAAGATGATATTAAGGATTGCTGAATCACGGTATTGAATTAGGAAAAACTTTATGATTATTATTGAGGAATTATTTATAGGATTGAGGGATAATAGGTTAGGTGTCGTACCCTTGTCACGCTCTGTTTATAGGTTTTCTTCTATTAAATCATAAAACCTTTTTGTTCAAGACTATAGCCTAAGATTCCAAGACCAAGCCATATCTAATTACTTCTTCCATTTCCACCCGAGTCGATCAATGTTCTTATTAAAGATTTTTTTTTTCATATATTTGATCAATATTCTCTTATCATAAATTTTATTATCTTTTCACCGATCAACCAAGTCCGTCAATCATAATAATCCTTAAATTTCGAGGACAAAATTTTTCTAAGGTGGATAGATTTGTAAACCCTCTTCCCAGATTTTTTAAATTATTTTTTATTTATATATTTAAATAATTATGTTTAAAATTAATTTTGGTCAAAATTTTGTAAAGGATATTTTGTGATTATTTCAGTTATGAAAAACTAGTTTTAAATTAAATGTTTTTAATATACTATTTACTTTTATAAAAAGGATATTTATGGTTTGAATATACTATTTACTTTTATAAAAAAGATATTTATTCTCGAATTTTATTATTTGAAATATAAAATATGTTGTTATCATTTTGGGTCTTTCAAAAGTTGATTTCTAAAAGTGGTTTTAAAATCATAATTATTTTTGAAATAATAAAAGTGTTTGTCCACTTATTTTAAATAAACATTTGGATTTATAAAAAAATATACTTAACAATATTTGATGACATCGACTTTTATTTTAAATTAATATGATAATTAGTTACTTGATTTATTTAAATTTTTATAATTTAATTTATTTTGTTAAAATTAAATATTATTGGGTAAATTGCAAAAAAAAATCCCTTAGATCTACGAAAAATGCAATTAAAGACTCATTGCTTTGAACAACCCATTACGTTTCAATTATGCTCAAATGATCCCCTTTCTGTTAACTGGAGTTAAGTTGGGACTGTGATGACCATTATGCCTCCTCCACTCTCCCCCCTTCTCTTTCTTCGGGGGTGGGAGGCGGGGAGGAGGCGCGGGGAGGAGGTGGAGGGGGACGGGGAGCTGGCCGACGGAGGGAAAAGGAGGAGGGCTGGTAGGGAAGGGGGAGGGTAGTTTAGGTATTTATTTTTTAAAAAAACATCAATAATGGCCGTTTCTAACGTCTATCAGACGGTAGGGGCCATTTTGAACAAGTGATATATTGCGGGAGTCTTTATTTGCTAATTTTGGCTAATAAGTCTTTATATGCAAAATGTGGCAATTTAACGAGGTTTTTTTTTACAATTTACCCAATATTATTATAAAGTTATTATGTTGATCGCTTATTTGATTTAGATTTGAATTCTTATGATTTGAATTATTTGATAATATAGAATAATACTTTAAATTATTATTATTGTAATCACTATAGATTGCGATCAGTTTGAATTATTTTAAATTTTGCATTAATTTAAATTAAGGGGGAAGGTTTATCCATTAGAAATTCTAATCCCCTTGGAATCATTTCTATTATTATTTAGATCATTTCTTATTTGAACTAATCATAATCATATCCAAATTAGGTAATCATAATCATATCCTTATTGATTGAATTCTAGTCATATCCTAATTAACTAATGGCTAGCCATTATAAATATTTATCGAATCTATAAAATAAATCCATCTTTCTTACCTTCATTTTCAAAATTTCTCTCTTTTTTCGTCCTACCTAGCCCAAAATTCGTTATAAATTCAGCCTCATTTTTCAAAGGTTGTATCAACTTCGAATGGCCATAACTCCCAAACTCGGACTCCATTTGACCTCCAGTTTTTTTGTTTAGAAGCGTATCGAGGTTACTTTTCCAAATATATAATTTATTTTTTGAAATTTTGAGTATAAATTTCTGGATAATTATTTGAGTGTCGGTTGTCCAAAAATTGACACGTTGCACGATTTTCGAGATTCTGAGAGATTTCAAACTCCGATTTGCGACCCGTTTGAAGTTTTAGAAAGCTGACACAAAGATATACAACATATTAAATTTCTAGAATTTCATAAAATTAATTTATATTCAGTTTAAATTTTAGCTTTTAGCCCTAAACTATTGTTATATTATTTTATGGTATTTTTAATTATAATTTTGACCTAAAACATCTTTTTCTATATTCTAAAAAATAGCTATCTAGAACTATTTTGTCTAATACAATATAGTTTTTAAATATTATAAATATTTTTCTTAGATTTTTAAGTATTTCTCTAAAATAACTAATAAAGAAATATAGTTTCCAAATATATTATAATAATTTTCTATAATAGTTATATGTTTTTATTTATACAATTCTCTTCAATTATCAATTTCCGATCACGACTAATCGCGCTTCCTACTTTTCTTGCGAATTTGGAGTTCTTTATATCGTCCCTAGACAAATGAACAACCAGGACCCAAACGGGATTGTCTATTTCACCAGCTAAGGACCCCAGGCGAGTATAGTTATTGTTTCTTTTTAATATTGTTAATTACTATAATTTAATAATTAGTGTTACATATTTGATTCTTGACACGTTCGTTATACGGGTTAGTGTCATATGGATTTAGTCATGATACCATATTTTATTACGTTTGTTTACCGTATTTTGTGACTTATTGTGTAACTTTATCCATGTGTAGGATTCGGACGGAGAGGTACTAAGTTGATATATGATCAGACCAATAGACCGTGCTTTATTTTTATGCAATATATACAGTGAGGATGCAAATCCTATATAGACCGTACGGTGTAGTGGACCAGGCCCGATCATATATTGAACAATGTACTTCAAATCATGTACATGGTTATGTTTTCTTGTTTGTTGTTTTATTCGTCTCATATCTCATGTTAACTGTTCCACTTTACTTTCTATGCCATGATTTACAGTTTGCTTATTCACTAGGTATATCATTTATTATTTACTATTTTTATAGTCGTTATCATATACTTAGAACTGCATGCATGGATTGTACTCGTTCCATTTCTGACTGGAAACCTATTTTTCAGATAGTCGCTTGCTACTCTGTGCGTGGGATCCTTAGGGGAGATACGACTGTATTTGAAGGCCAAACCTAGAGACTATTATATAGATGTGTTGGTAGTCGTATTAAATATTTGTGAGATATTGTATTTTATTCAAATGTAATTTTGTGAATATTACATATTGTTTTAATTTTGTGAATGAGCAAATAAAGATAGTATTTTATGAGAACTTATTTATTGCAGTCTAGACAGTATTCTACTGCAGACGCTGCAACATAGGCTGGACTTGTGCACGTACTCATATTCCGAAAAGCGGGTGTGGGTCGTGACACTCTTTGTCCTTCTCAATTGAAGACCAACATATCCGAGCGGAACCAGTTAGTTTCATTTTGGAAAATCGAACGCATCTCTCGTCACACATATCATACTACTCAAAATAATCGTCTATGCTAGACAACTAATTGCATAAAGCCTTTGGATCATCACCTCGAAATCTATAGGTATGATCTCTTGGACGATAGTCCTCATCGGAATCGTCATGGATATCATGGGGAGTCCTAGCTCGAAGTTGCTCTCTCCTAGGTGGTGCAGGATTAGCGGAGTTTTGCCTTTCGATAGGGTGCATGACATTTCTAGGACCCTCTCTAGCATGTTGTCTTGTATATAAATTTATTCCACGGATGGTTGTTGTCACTCCTGAGTGAGATGGATCTCACATGATAGTTTGATAGGATTGTTCAAGGGCATATATACATTACTTCCATTTGTTGACTTTAGTATTTAAAGTCTATATCCTAGCATCAAATGCATTGAATCTAGGATTAAGTTCAGCTAGTATTTCTTTTTTAGAGTTTAAAATCAATGAAGACAATTTATCAAACATCTCACTATTTTTCATGTTCGAACTTAAAATTCTCCCGCTGCGTAACTGCTTAAACAATCCTAATCAGACTTTGATATCAATTTGACGGGGGATGGAGACTTAACTTCAACTAATCCATGTCCAAAATTAAGATTTGTAGTTGATTTAATCAAATAGAGCAATTTTGTAATGATTAAACAGAAAATGGTGAAAGGAGACATAGTTATTGTTATTGGTTTTGAAAGTAAATTGCACGACTTATGCGAAAGAGGGCGATTATGTCGCAAGCCTTCGAGATAGGTGCAAACTTCGTTCTACGATGAATAGGTCTTCAACATGTACTTGAACCTCTTTGAATATGGTGCACAACTCCGTGTCGAAGAAGAAGACCGTACGCACCACTCGCGAACAGCATACTCGATCCGAATTTGACTGGCTTCGTAAAAGTTGGTTCGTGAACGTTGCGTCGTCGTCTTCGGAGAGCCTTTGAGTGTTCCTCCAAACAGGACAACGGGTCCTTCGGCATAGACGTCAGCAAGAATGTATTTAGAATAGCAGAGAAGAAAACTCACTTCACTCTTAGTTTCCTCACCAAAGTTTATAGTGGATTTCTATTCTCATTCATTTTGTAGTTCTTCTACAAGTTTTTGGCCTATTTATAGCCATACACTCAACCAAAGATAACACAACTTCCTATCTAAACTAACCTCCCAACAAATAAAACTCATCAATTAAAGTATCATCCAAACTAACCTTCTAAAACAAACAAATAATAATAAAGATAAATAAAATCCAAACTTCTCAACAAAATATTGTTTTTAATTTTTTTTTCAAGCTAGCTAGTCCAAAACTCGGGCTCGTCTCTATCTCGTTCCGCATTTTTGTCGAATCTGGTCCCCATTAATTACCTTCTTTAATATAGTTGTTATGCACTCTCTGATTCTGTCGACCCACCATCCGGCAAATCCCATGCTATACAGTACCTCGCAGACGAACTCCCTGTTCACCATATCGTAGGCTTTCTGCAGGTCCAGTTTGATACACCCCTTGCTACCTCCTGGTTTATTGAACTCGCGAACCAACTCATGGGCTAATAGGCAGTTTTCGGCAATCGATCTCCCTTTTATATATATATATATATATATATATATATATATATATATATATATATATATATATATATATATTTTTTTTTTTTTTTTTTTTTTTTTTTTTTTTCGTTATATATATATATATATATATATATATATATCTATCGTCATTACTTAAGGAGAGGTGCGGCCTTCTCTTCGGTAAGATCGGGTAGAGAAGACTAATGAATGGACTACAGTCAAGGGGTAAAATGAAATGAAGAAAAAACAACTGAAGAAGGCTTCGTTTGCTGCAACATAGTAGGTTGTGGTATCTTGGCTAGGTGAAAGACAGAAGCACGTAGGGAGTCCGCAACGCGTTAGGAAGAATGTCTCATGCCCTGGGGGGGATATCGAGCATGCAATCAATGATACTCCAGTCCTGCATCAAGATGCTACGGTCCTGCATCAAGGCAGAGATATAGGTTGCAGTGTCTGCTATTGTGTAGCATCCACATGAGTGCAGAGATACTTTGGGGAGGCTTTAGGTGCACGTGTGCAAGGCTTTAGGGAAGTCTGTTGGCAACGACCTCTTAAACGTTTATACAATGCTCCTCCTGCCTTTTCCTTTTAAGACCTAGGCAATGGATA
This sequence comes from Iris pallida, assembly GCA_029216955.1. Classification (NCBI taxonomy): domain Eukaryota; kingdom Viridiplantae; phylum Streptophyta; class Magnoliopsida; order Asparagales; family Iridaceae; genus Iris; species Iris pallida. The sequence continues at coordinate 535,685 of JANAVB010021599.1, forward strand.
GATTTATGCAATATAATATTACTAATGACTGACTGGGCCGAGTCTTCAATCCCTGTCTGGGAGAGATGGTGTGCGGATAGTGGAGGTCTTCGAAGAAGAAGTGGCAGTTGCCTCGTCCATGTGGAGAAGGAGCCTACAAGTCTTTGTGTGATGGAAGCTCCGCCTTCATATCTGTACCTCTTCTCCTATATTTGATGTGTATGCTATGGCCTACATCAGGGAAGGTTGTACTGTTCTCGAGAATGGTACTTTCCTTGCTAGATTTGAGATGGAGCAATACCTCATCTCGGTCTTGGAAGAAGGACCATTTGAAGGCCGGTTGCTCGTTATCAAGAGATGGACAATGGATGTGATTTTGACTTTTCAAAATCTGAATTTGGATTTACAATAAAAAATTTTATGGCCGAAACAAGTTTTGACAAATTCTGGAATTTTATTGCTGCCTAGATAATAGGAATTCCGACGGAATTCTGAAGTATACCGACGGTATACCAATTTTATGTCCAAAACCTTTCTGTCTTTGGCCGAAATACCGCCGGTATCCCACAGTATACCGTCGGTATACCGAATTTGGCTGTTTCGGGCTATTTTTTACTGTTTTGTCCGTTCTGCCCATTTTTGAGATTTTTTTCGAGTATAATGAATTCTTAACATTATTAGATGACCTTGTATACTTAGAGAATGATTTTACACCTTATATATATATCCTTGACACTAGCTTATGTTCATATGTTCTTCTATACTTACTATGTATTGCTATGCTCTCCCAGATTTATTATACTTTACAGTCTATGCCATGTTCAATACTTATTTAATAGTGGCCCATCATGGTGCACTCTTGAATATATCTTTTCCTAGCTAGCTTGATAGTGGCCTGTCATAGCGCACTCTTGATTCTAGTACATGTTTAGCTCCTTGATAGTGGCTCGTCGTAGCGCACTCTTGCCTTGATATTGTCATATCTTATTGTGGCTTGTTGTAGTGCACAATCTGGCTTGCCTTATCTAGTCTTGCATGTCTCATGTCTAGGATGGATTCTGCAGAATGCCACACCCGAAAAACTAACGAAAATGTTACGAACTATACAACTAGCATGATTATCTAGATCATTAGGAGGTGAGACTTTCCCGGTTACCTGCACCCTTTGTTTTCCGATCTTTTATATATATATATATATATATATATATATATATATATATACTAGGAATTTGGAGCTATCTGTCATGATTGGCACTCTTCCAGCACACCGTCGAGTGAGGAATTTCTTTAGGACACGTGTATCTTACTGCAGTGTGTCTGCTATACTTGTTTTTCTTTTGGCCTGGATCAATCGGGTAGTCTGCAGGGCAGGTAACTGGAATTGGATTTCTTAAACGTGCATATGTTAGTAATTAGGATTATGACAACCCTAGTTAGCTATAGTATCAAGCCGTACTCATTGCTTGGCCGTGATTGATGGATGGAGTCTATTCATGCCTAGTCTAGTCTTGCTCAGTTTATCTTATTTGCAGTACTTAGCTTCCCGTCATTCCTTACATACTAATCTTCCTACTACATGCTCGGCTTCACCACATGCTCACATGCCCTATTTATTCTACATATTCACTTACCATTTCTTTATATGTTTTCAGTTTCCTTTCGTATACATTGTGGTACCATATTATTATTCTAGTCTCTTTTACTGCTTTATCTTAGAGATATTATGAATTATATGCTAGTTTTAGTTCATAGTTTGGCTTCCTTTGTGGTACTTGCTATTGGGGGTCTGACCCTACTAGTTTTGCATTGACCAGAATTAGTTGAGGAGCCCGAGGATCTTCCAGACCTTCCACTTGATGGTGGCCACCCGGAGCACCAGGTGGCTTGAGTGGGTGTTCCTTCTCTTACCCACTATTTTTTGTACATATTCTTTTGAGGCATTTAGCCATCGAGCACGTGTTCAGCTTGTGTTTTGGACTTTTTGGCCTATAGGCTTAGACATGATATATATCTAGACTGCAGCTAGAGCTGATCATGTATTACTTAGTCTTGCTAGTTCTTTATTTTGTATTACTAACTTCATGATCATCTATATATTATAGTTTGGGATGCTTTACTGTCTTATATGCCTGACGATCATATCCTTGTACATTATTTACTTGACTGTGATTGAGATATCTAGGATTTTGACCTAGGATTCACTGTTGGCTTGTAGTAGTAACCCCCATCTATACAGCTTATACGTTATTTCGGAGTACTGGAGTACTTTGGTATACGTAGATGGCCTGGTCCGTCCCTACTTGCCAGTATTCTGTTCTGGGGAGTGATAAGAACCTTTGGTTGCCTCGTGCCATGTTGTCTCCAACTCTCCTATACCCGGGATAAAAGCAAACATCACTAACCCCCCAGCTTCGGCAAGCTCATCCAAGGGCCGACTGAAAAGAAACAAGGTGACAATTCCATCGACCGAAGTATTCCAGGGTACCCGATTAAGGATGTATGCTACATTGACGACGCAGGCCGGGGGTGATCAGACCCCGATAGTCTACAATAACCCTTTATTTTAATAAGAAGGTATCAACCAAGAAGCAGACACCGATACGGCTGGGGCTAGCCAACTTGATGGGTCGGAAGAAGAAACATATATGACGACCTTTCCATAAGAAAGTGAGGCGTCGACCAGTCTATCCACTTCAACCCACGTCATGCCTGTCTACATGACATGGGTTGGAGAGGAAAAAGAGGGAGATGCTTCGGCTCTCATCTCGTGTGCCGCATGAATACTCTGGAAGAAGGCCTTAAAACCCTTTCCACCACCATGCAATCCTTAACTCAGGTCATATTTGAGATCCGGAGTACCCTGATAGCCCAGCCGTTGATAGGGGCCCCTATATCTATCAGTCCTGATCCAGGGGCTAATGGAGAATCGAATGAACCCCCTTAGCAGGTATCTTCAGGGACGGTCCATCACACTCTGCCCCAAGTATCAGCTCCCTCAAGAGCTGAACATCGTACCTTGCCTCAATCACCTGCTCCTAACTCTACTGAAGAATTATTCGAGATGGTGAGGGACTTGCACGATCGTTTTAGGATAAGAAACAAACAGGAGGAACGCCAGAAGCTCGGAATCCGACAACCCCAGCATTCCTAATAGAATAATGTGGTTTATTCTTCCAAGTACAAACCATAGTCACTGATACCACTTGATGGGAAGGAGTCCCCCCATAAATACCTGACCTACTTCCACTCCATGACGGGGCTTCTACCAAAAGAGGATGCCATACTCACAAGCCTATTTATCGGGGCGCTAAAAGGGGTAGTCTACGATTGGTACTGTAGCCTCTCCGATAATTCTATCTCTTCCTTCGAGGATCTAAAGTGTCTCTTCCTTTCCCAATTTTATGACGGTAGAAAGGACATGACCATGTCTTCTCTCATGGAGATAACCCAGAACGACAAGGAGACAGTTCGAGCCTTCATCGAGCGCTTCCGATAAGAATGTCTGAGGTTACCTTCTGGTATCCCTGAGTCCGTACTAATGGACTCTTGCCGAAAGAATATAACGCCACTATCAAACTCTCGGTTGACTCCACCCAATATGCGTATTGGACCGCGTTCATTATTGGCACCACAACCGCTGAGATAAAAGCTAGCGATGCCCGTCTTCTAGGTGTTAGCTTTCCTTCCTTCGAAGACAAGGGAAAGTGCGCCATCATCAACAACAACAACAATAAGCGTGAGCCGAAAAAGAAGCGGGCACTGACTGTAAATACCTTGAAAGGTGCACCGGACCCTACTCAGAAGCCACCAACCGCGCCGAGGTAGAAGCCGGTCTACTCTTTCAACGACAACGACACCTTACAGTTCTTTGAGATACTGAAGCAAGGTGACAAGATCAAGTTGTCTGATCCAAAGTGCCCTGACAAGGTGGACAGGGTGGGCGACCCGACGTACTGTCACTACCATTGGTTCGTTGGGCACCCGACCCTAGACTGCTACATCTTGAAGAACTACATACAACGCATGATCAATGTGAACATCCTCTCGCTTGAATGAGGAAAAGACAGTCTCGACGAACATGGTGTCTCTCCAGTTTGGCACCCTGCCACCCACTGAAGCTCAAGATGGTGTCGTCCCCATCCCTAAGGCGATAATGGAAGTAATTAACCTTTCACCACCTTGTGACAATATGAGTGGGCTGGTACCACTCACGACATACCAGAGAGAGATCATGTGGGTTCACCCAGATCTAGCTCCGGAATTGACTCAACAGGGGGTACGTCCTACCACCAAAACCAAAGACAAGAAAACCAAGTCTTGTCGAATGGTCACTTCCTCCCCTAAGGAAGCCCTTCATGTACAGACGCGTTCATAGCAGAACGCACAGCAATAGGAGGCTCCTATAGAGGTGACGCCTCCTGTCACCACCATGGCTGCCCAAGGGGTAGGTTCATCCCAACCTCCAGCAGCCGACAAACAAAAGTAGAAAGAGGCTCGTTTTGACAGACCTCTGCGAAAAGAGGGTACTTCGAGGTTGACCAAACCCCAAAACTTTGACATACTGGCGCAGCTCGCCAGTACTCCAGCCCATCTATCATTAGTTGAACTTCTTCGACTATCAAAAGACACTCGGGAGCCTCTATGTGAAGCACTGAAGGATGCTGAGTCCTTTATCAGTCAAGCAGCCTGAAAGGATCCAACAGCATGTCCGTATTGCCATAGTGTAGGAGAAATTATCTCCAATATTATATTTACTCAACAAGACATGCAACTCAAGAACAATCGGCATAACAGACCACTGTATTACACAGTGTACGTCGGTGCCATCAAAGTAGATCGACTCCAGATCGACCCCGGATCCTCCCTCAACATCATCCTTCGAACTTTACTACAAACACTTGGGATCTCGATGCATCGCTTGACTGTATCCAACACCATAATTAGCGGCTTCAACGCTAGCAAGAGCGAGCCTCTGAAGAAAATCTGACTAAAATATCATATCGGTGATCTCCAGACGGAGGTGACCTGTTATGTCTTTGACGTGGACATCAATTATAACATCCTGTTGGGACGACAATGGATACATGAATACATGGTGGTGCCGTCTACCCTCCACCAATGTATGAAATATGTGTCTACCAATGATAAAGTCAGGACGGAGTTCGCTAATGTCGATCCCTTTAGAGGGATCGAGGCACTCTTTACTAATTATGATCTGTATAAGCCAATCAACTTGGAGGACGAGGCTAACGATGCCGATGATGAAGCAAAGGCCAAAACAGAAGCCAAAGCCGAAGCTGAAATGGCAACTGAAGCCCCTTTGAAGGTACGACTCAAGGGAAAACCACCCAAGGCGTCGGCTCCTCTCGTAGCCAAGTTACGTTGGAAAGCACCTACCCCCCTGATTGAGATGGCAACCGAAGCACCGGTGAGAGTACGACTCAAGGGGAAACCTTCCCAAGTGTCGGCCCCTCTTATGGCCAAACTGCACGGGAGGGCACCAGTCTCTGAGACACCAATTGAAGCACCTTTGAAAGTGTAGCTCAAGGGGAAAACTCCCCAATCGTCGGCTCCCCTCGTTGTCAGGCTGCAAGGGAAGGCTCCGTCATCTCTTTCAGTGCATGTTCAGGAGCCAATACGGGTCAGACCCCCGAGGAATTCTCCAGAGACACCGCCTGCCAAGACGTCAACTCCTCTGGTGGCCAAAATTTGGCCTAAAATCCCAGAATCTCCCAAAGCTACTCTGATGCTCAACGATGAGGAGTTAGGAGATTACATATCTGCTAATATTGACGCCCCATCTCTTGACGATATAAATCCCCGGGACAAGATCCCGTATTTTATCAATAAAAGGTTGTCTTTGAATTACTCTAGTCTTCCACATTAAAATGACATGTGTACTTTAAATAACGTCTTACAGTCGTTGCAAACACAAATAATGACTGTGAATCATGTAAACCGAGTCTTCTCGTACCGAGGGTTCTGTTACATAGTTCTGCCACGGAACCAGGACGAGAAACCTATCATCTTCGACAAAGTAAAGCGTCATCAAGACTTCCCGTCAGTCAAACCAGAGCCTGATACTGGTAGGATGCAAGTATATAGGTACACCAATCAAGCAAAGTACCTCATCTAAAATATGGGTTACGAGTTAAAAAGCGGCAAGGGCCTGAACTATGGCAAAGGTTGACTGTTTGCCATGAAATATAAAAGAACAGAACAATTATCGGAGGACTGGACTTTTACTTCACAATACAAACTCGCTTGTACAAAGAAAGCCTAGGGATGGAAACCTAGGTACAGCAATCTAAGTACAATTGTTTATTTTAGATTCTGGGGGGTGACGGTAGAGGCTCGGGAAAGCGACGGTAGCTCTGTCTTACTCCTTGGACGATCGGGTACAGCCTTAGCTCTGTAGAAGAACTGTTGGGCGTTGATGAAGAAATGCTCTCTCTCTTCAGGCTCTCTGGCTCTCTATGTCTCTCTCTGTATATCTCTCTATGTCTCTGTATATGTCTCTATTTCTCTTTCCATATATGTCTGTGTCTGTCTTTGCAAGGGAATGGCACCCTACTATTTATAAGAGTGGGGAGGCCTCATTAGGGTTTACAATGATTGCCCATTCTTGAAAGTCGGCGGCTAAGGATCACTAGATCTGGGCTGTTCATCGAGATTTGAGCAATAAATGTGATTGCGTCAAATCTTTTGTGGATAATTAATGCTGATTGACATAAATCCTCCTGATTTATCATGCCAACCTCGGATTTCGTGACACGTGTCTTTAATTTGCTTATTTGTAAAATGATCTGATTTGATCCCAATATTTTATTGGGATTTATTGAGAGATTTCGATCAATCTGATGCCATGTACCGCGCTATCATGCCACGTGTCGAGCCATTATAGAAATCTGAGCCACAGGAAGGTTGTTCCTTATTGAGCCGCATAAGGCTGGCCACGTGTCCAGGCTGCTTGAGAGTGGCCCCCCTGAACATTTGAACCGCATAGTAATGATTTGAGCCGCATAAGTGTGGATGACCGCATGAGTGAACCACATGGAGATAGTCTTCGTGAGCTGTATGGGGATGGTCTTCGTGAGCCTCATGGAACTAGTCTTTGTGAGCCGCATGGGGCTGGTCTTCGTGAGCCGCATAGAGCTAGTCTTCGTGAGCCGCATGGAGCTGGTCTTCGTGAGCCGCATGGGGAAGCCTTTACTTGAGCCACATAGGGAGAGCCTCTGCTTGAGCCGCATAGGGAGTCTCTGCTCGAGCCGCATACGACTGTCCACATGTCGAGGCCGCGTGACACTTTCTGGATCTCGGGGGATTGTGTCAGAGATCTCCTTCGTTTTCCTAAGAATCCGCCATTATGACAGAGTCATAATTACATCTTTGTGTCAGGGCTGTCACTTGTCAGAGTTGTCAACCGTCAAGGCATTTAATACAGTATAGGACGAAGGGAAGGGCTGTTTGTAGGCCACGTATCTTCTCTTCTGGGCCGCATGAAACTTATTGAGCCGCATAGACACTTGAGCCGCATGGGGCTCTGAGCCGCATGAGTTCTCTGAGCCGCATAGATCTTTCTTTAATCTTTTCCATGCTTCTACAAGACCCCCTTCAAAGTTTTCAATTTACAAAATTGAAATACTTTGAATAAGAAGCATGGCTATGTATAAACTCTTATGGCCGCACATGAGATCCTGGCCGCATGGACGTCTCAGCCGCATGGCCTCCTCAGCCGCATTGGCCACCCAGCCGCATGATTTGCTGGCCGCATAGGCTGTCTGGCCGCATTGACTCTGGCTGCATGGGCTCCTTGCCACGTCTTTATGCCATGTGTGTAGATCTTTTGCATTGATTGTCGCTATTTTTGGGGCAAGATCCTAAGAGTTTGGTCAGCTAGTTTATCTCGATAACCGAAGAGTCGGTTACGTTGTACGAGGCGTCGGTCTATGGCCCCCCTTTTTCTTCCTATAAATAGAAGGGTATTTGGACAGACTTCTCTCCTGTCTTCAACTCTTCTTGACTCATATCTCTGTCTTGTTTTCTTCCTCCGATCATCAGACAACAATGGCTCCCAGGTCTTCCAAGACCGTGACGAAAGCTGCGACGAAGGGTAAGAAATCGGCTTCGTCTTCGACTGTTGCGCCCCCCATTCGCCTTTACGTCCATATTGCCATCGAAGGTAAGGACTGTGTAGAAGCTTGAATACTTCGAAACCCTAACATAGCCGGCTCTGCTGCATGCTTTGTGCACAAGCCTTTAATGCAAACTGTTCAAATTGTATGGGCCGCATACGCGTCCCATGACCGAGCCGCATGGGGGTATAACCCATGTCTAAGCCGCATGAGAATTGTCTTAATGAGCTGCATGAACACTTCTGAATGTCTTCTGATGGTTTTCATTTCCTTTGTCTTTGGTTCTTTGCAATATCTCCACCGGCTGCTGGGATCGCAGTGACAGAGTAGCCGCCGCCTCCTTTCATCAAACAGGAGTCATCCTCTGTTAAGGAGAAGGCGATGAAAGAAGAACCGGCGCCTGAGGGGGAGGGCAGCCTTCCAAATATCGAAACCGCTGAGGGTGGTAGCGCTGGGAATTCCAATTCTCCTGCTCTGGACGAGGATCCTTCTCAATTGCATCCTTCATATGCAAGGTGGTTGAGGGAATGGTATATGCGCTTCCTCAACTAGGATTCAGGGGCTTCTCGTAGATGTCTATTTTTGTCTTTAATTTTTTTGCTGTATTCTTCGTTTTGTTTTTCTTTCCTCCTAGCCTACATGAAGAACTTCTTTGATTTGCTTGTAGTCGTGCAGATGTAACCGATTTCTTGAATGAATAGAATATATTTGCTTCACTCGTTTGCTTTGTAATAGTCATCTAATTGGGACATTTTGTGTGGACCTATTGTCCCTAACGTACCCTGGTTTTGGATACGGACAATAAGTTGAAAAGAAACCAACATACTTGCTCAGAGGTAATAAGGACATGGCAAGCATGAGGGTTTCTTTGACGGAGCCTTCCCACTCAGAGGTAATGAGGACATGGCAGGAGTGGGCTCAATGAAGGGGGTACACAGAACAACTCAGAGGTAATGAGGACATGAAAGTTCTATGTAGATGGGTGATTTGTTTTTGGCGGAATTGAGATGACTCAGAGGTAACATCGACATGGTCGTTTTGGAAATTTGTGGATCTGTTACCCTTTTTGTGTAATGGGAGTGCGGGTAGTGGATCATGAGGGAGGATCTCTTCCAGGAAGAAAGTTCAGAGGTATGATCATACATGACTTACTATCTGAAAGAGTGACCGAAATGTGAGTTCAGAGGCACCAGCGGGTATATGACTCGATAATTTGGAGTATTGTGAAGGTGTGAGTTCAGCGGCACCAGTAGGTACACGACTCGATAATCTGGAATAGTGTGGATGTGAGTTCAGCGGCACCAGCGGGTACATGACTCGATAATCTGGAATAGTGTGGATGTGAGTTCAGCGGCACCAGCGGGTACATGACTCGATAATCTAGAATAGTGTGGATGTGAGTTCAGCAGCACCAGCAGGTACATGACTCGATAATCTGGAATAGTGTGGATGTGAGTTCAGCGGCACCAGCGGGTACATGACTCGATAATCTGGAATAGTGTAGATGTGAGTTCAGCGGCACCAGCGGGTACATGACTCGATAATCTGGAATAGTATGGATGTGAGTTCAGCGACACCAGCGGGTACATGACTCGATAATCTGGGATGTGTCATTTAGACATAATATTTCTTCAGGAAGTTGCCGTTGACGGGCAACATGAGCAAGTCTCCATTTTGCTTTGCGAGGCGGTAAGCACCGTTGGAGAATACAGCCTCAATGATAAATAGACCTTCCCATTTTGGCTGGAATTTGCCGACGGTCTTGTGAGTCATGACCATCGGCCTCCGGACAGCCAGAACGAGATCGCCCACTTGGAATGTTCTGATTTTGACCTTCTTGTTGAAGGCTCCAGAGATGCGTGCTTGGTATAGCTCGATTCGTTGCTGAGCCAGGAGGCGCTTTTCATCTAAGGCCTCTGACTCTTGTAGCCATCGACGGTAGTTATCGCCCGTCGTTAATTGATAAGTGAGAGCGAAGCGGAGTGAGGGTATTTGAGTTTCCAATGGGAGAACTGCCTCACTCCCGTACAATAGGAAGAATGGTGTGTTCCCTGTGGCCGTTCGGACTGTGGTACGGTACGCCCATAAGCATTCACCAAGCTTTTCGTTCCAGTCGCCTTTGTTGGACGATACGAACTTCTTGAGAAGTTTGATGATTATTTTGTTGAATGCTTCTGCCAACCCATTTGCTGTCGGATTGTATGGCGTTGAAGCAATATTCTGGTTGCGATGCTTGTCGCAGAACCGATAGAAGGTGTGGCTTGCAAACTGTGGACCATTATCGTGGATGATCCTTCGGGGCATTCCAAAGCGATAGATGACGTGATGCTTGAGGAAGCTGATCACGTTTGAAGTCTTCACTTCTGCAAGTGGGACAGCTTCCGCCCATTTGGAGAAGTAATCTGTGATTGCGAGTATGAAGCGATGTCCTCGAGAGGAAGGTGGAGTAATCGGACCGATGATATCCATTTCCCATACTTCGAACGGCCAGGACGCCACTGTCGGATGTAGAAATTCGGATGGCTGGTGGATGAAGTCCGTATGGACTTGGCAGGCTTTGCACTTTCTCGCATAGTCCATCACATCTGCTACCATCGTAGGCCAGTAGTAGCCCATTCGGCAAAGACGATCTTGTAATTTAGGGCTAGGCTGATGGGCCCCGCAGACACCGTCATGAGCTTCTCGTACAGCTTCTTTGGCTTCTGCATTTGACAGACACCGAAGCAATAACCCATCGTAGGATCGCCGATATAGCATTTTCGTCTCTGTATCATAGAAGAATCTGAGAGAACGCCGTCTGATGGAGGTAGCTTCCTTTGGGTTCTAGGGCAGGATATCGTAGACGACAAAGTCAATGAATGGTTGTCTCCAATCTGGGACATCGTCGATCGTCTGGGCAGAATAACTTGCCACTAATTGAACGTTGTTCTTGGGGCAGACCAGTTCGTGGCCTATCACATCCACCGATTAATGAGCATAGTTCAGAACCGCTAGGGAAGCGGCAAGGCCAGCTAAGACATCGGCTTTGATATTTCGGAGTCTGGGAACATGTTCGATGAAGAACCCCTCGAACGACGAAATGATGTTGATCGCTATTTGGTGATAGGGGATCATGTCTTCATGGCAGACTTCGTAGGAGCCCCGGATCTGATTGACGATTAACTGAGAATCGCCGTATGCTTCAAGATATTCTACCCCCAACTCTTTTACAAGTTGGAGGCCAATGACCAAAGCGTTGTACTCGGCCACATTGTTAGAGCAAGGCTCTGTGAGAGAGTAAGCGCGATTAATTACCAATCTGGAAGGGGAAACCAGCACCACCCCGACTTCGATAACGATGTTACCTTTAGGTCCGGTCCTTGAGGTGCCGTCGAAGAACATTTACCATATATGATCGTGAGAGGTTGAATGCGAGTCGACGACCTCATCTGGGATTTCCTCATATATTCTAGATGACTCCGAGACCGGGTGGGCTTCCAAAAAGTCTGCCAGGGCTTGACCTTTAACAGCCGTTTGTGGGACGAAGATCATATGATAAGGAGACAGCAATATTGTCCATGTAGCGAGGCGAGAGCTGAGTGCCCCTGGTTTAGTCATGAGGACTCTGAGAGGGTTGACTCGTGATATCACATGTATGGTTTGTCCAGTAACATAGTACCGCATCTTCTGAATGGCGAACACCAGGGCGAGGCATTCCTTCTCCACAGTGGTGTATCGGTGCTCTGGTCCAATCATCATTCGACTGAGGTAATATATGGCTTGTTCATGGCCTGCGTCATTATTTTGTGCCAGCAGAGCCCCGAGGGAATGTTCCATTGCTCGTACGTAGAGCAGGAATGGTTTTTCGGCAACCGGAGCCACCAGGACTGGAGGGTTCAACAAATATTCTTTGATGCTGTCGAAGGCCCGCTGACATTCTTCGTCCCATACGAATGAGATGCCTTTCTTCATGAGATGGGTGAATGGTCGACATCGCCCGGAGAGGGTAGAAATGAACCTCCTGATGTAAGCTAGCCTCCCTTGAAGGCCTCTGAGTTCGCAGAGATTTCTTGGGGGACCCATCTCCATAATTGCCTTTGTCTTCTCAGGGTCTACATGGATACCCTGGACGGTGATGATAAAACCCAAGAACTTCCCGCTGGATACGCCCAGGAAGGACATCGTAGGGTTTATTTTCAAATTGTGCGCTTGCATCATATCGAATACCGTCCTCAGATCCTGCAGATGGTCTCCCTTACAACGACTCTTGACGGCGATGTCATCAACATAGCACTCCACCGTCTTACGTAAGTGGTCTCTGAAGATGATACTCATGGCTCTTTGATATGTGGTGCCGGTATTCTTCAAACCGAAAGGCATGACTGTGTAACAGTATGTGCCAATCGGTGTTCGGAATGATGTATGCTTTTCGTCGTCAGGTGACATCTTGATTTGGTTGTACCCCGAGAATCCATCCATGAATGACATACGTTCAAAGCCGTATGTGTTGTCGATCATGATGTCTGTGATAGGGAGGGGGAATTCATCTTTAGGGCAAGCATCGTTCAGATTGCGGAAGTCGATGCAGATTCGAATCTTTCCATTCTTCTTGAGGATGGGTACTATGTTGGCGACCCAATCCGGGTGTTGTTCCTCACGAATGAAGCTGCTGGCTATTAATTTGTTGACTTTGGCCTCGATCGCATCCATGATGCCCGGGCGGAAGCGTCGTTGTTGTTGCTTGACTGGCTTTGCATCCGGCCGAATGTTGAGTTTGTGAAGAGCAACCTCGGGGTTTAGTCCTGGCATGTCTTCATAGCTCTAGGCGAACACATCAATATATTTTTTGACAAGTTCCAGCAGTGATTCTTGCTCTTCGTCTGTTAGGCTTTTACTGACGAAGATTGGTTTTGGAGAAGATTCGCTACCGAGATCCACTTGCATGACCTCATCTTCAATAGGAGGTTCTCTTTGTTCGAACCGCTTTTTCCATTGTGCATCCAACTGTTGGGCCCACGGCTCTAACTCGAGGATTTCCGGAATGTCTTCATCTTCTTCGTAAGCGTCGGCGAATGCCATGTTGACTGACAGGACTTGTCTGAATACGTCTCCGATGCTGGTATCCGAGTCAGAAGTTGGTGACCCGGTTGAATGTGACTGCCAGTCATATTCTTCATCTAAACTCTCAGGGGTCGTCGTGGGTGTTACATACCCTAATCCACATCGAGTTTTGCTATAGTAGTCCCGTGGTTTGCCAGCCGAGACCGGTGGCTTCAAGGATAATCGTCGCCCAGTACCATAGTTCAAGCCTGGCATGGTCTCCAGATCATACCCCTGTTTTTGTATGAGATATTTGGATTGGGGGCTACAAAGATACAGAGACAGTCTCCCGGCATCTGATTCAAGGTCGACTTCTTCTACGGTGAAGGGCTGCAGATCGTCCTTCCGGCCGAAGATGATTGGATGATCTCCTCCCTCGATTTTGTGGTAAGCGTCTTCCACTAGAGTAAGCTGGATTGTGGTGTACACATTTGTCACCTGTGTGTGTATGTGAGTGCCTATACCGTGTTCCATAGCATACATTGTACACAGCTTATTGAGCTCGAGGTAGTTCAAAGATAGCCCTTTATTGATGAAGTAAGATATCTTTTCTAGGGGGATTACATCATCTGTGGAGGGAACATCAGTGTGGGCAGCCACATACTTGGCTTCGGCTACCCCCTGTATAAATAAAGACTGAGAGGATGACCTGGGCTGCTTGATCGTCAAAGGTTTAGCTGGTGGAGCAGAGCGTGGAGTTGTTGGCAGACTAGCGACCCCCAGCATAGTACTCATTGCTGGGCGGGGAGTGGTTGGTTCGCTAGAAGTCCCCGACCTTGCATCGGGGTGACGACTTTTCTTGGGAAGGCGTATCGTCATTGGCTTGTCGGAGGGATTGAGCTTCTCCGTTTGCGGCTGGCCGACTCTAGGCAGCCTGATTGTCAGTGGCTCCGTTGTGGGTCTTGGCACTTGGCCAGACCTTGGCAGTCGGATTATCATCTGCTCTTCTTGCACCGAGAGGCTGATTGCGTCCTTACGCAGAGTGGCTGTAAGGGGTACGGACTTGCCAGGTTTGCGAGCTTGGAGTTGGATCGTCAGAGGTTCTTCTGATCATGTGGCTATCTCGGTACGAGCTTGCACATCTCCTTCACCAAGGTGCTTCTTCGATTTTTCATACAGGCAGGAGCCTGAGTAGTAGGATTCGACCCCTTTGAAGGGATCGATATCAGCAAATTCTGTTCTCACGAAGCCGTATTTGTCGACATATTTGAAGCACTGGTACAGCGTGAAAGGCACGATCATATAATCATGTATCCAAGGGTGACCCAAGAGGATGTTGTAAGAAGTGTCTGCATCTATGACGTAGCAGGTGACTTCTGATTGGAGATCGCCAATCTGACACTTCAGACGAATCTTCCCAATTGGGTAGCTCCTGCCCGAATTGAAACCGCTGATGGCGGTGCTTGTAGGTGTCAGGCGATGCATTGGGATGCGGAGATGATGTAACAGGCCCTTCGGGATAATGTTTATGGAAGAGCCAGGATCAATGTGCATCCGATCCACCTTTACGTCGCCAATGTATCCAGTATAGTATAATGGGCGATCGTGCAGGTTGGTTTTGATGAGCATATCCTGCGGAGTGAAGACAATGTTGGGCATTGCTCCCGTGCAAGCGCTGTCTTGAAGATCTGCAGGCGGGTTCTCTCCCGTGAGGTTGACCTGAGCCAGGTACGCGTCGGTATTTTGGAGTACATTGTCACGACCCGCACCCACTGTCAGGGTACGAGAACGTAACAACGCCCAGCCTACGCCGCAGTATCGGCGGTAGAACGCTGTCCTAGTTCAATCATCTAACAATATAAAAGTACCTGCACAGTATATACTCTCCGAATGGAGGTGATATAACAATATGCTGTCTCAATCACATCTAAGGTAGAAGAATGAAGAACAGATAGATAGATAGTAACTCAAGGAGAACCATAGCATAGATGAAAAAGGTCTAAGTGTCTAGTACAACATAATATCCAGAACTGTCAACTCATAATACAAAAGTCTAAGAGTCTATACATCTCCACATCTCAAAATATAACACAGAATGTGAGACAAAAAGATATAGAAAAGACTGCCTAGACTAAACTGGTCTAGACTACTGGAACATCCTCCTCAGCTGTAGGTGGAACCTGCTGAGGGTCCACAACATAGGTATCATCTAGTCCTGCTCCGTAATAGGTAGACACCAGGGCCTCATCCTCATCCTCTGTAATATTTTCAACAGGTCCAATCAGGACAGGAACGAGCACAAAACATCTCACACAGTGCATATCATGTTAGGAAATACGATACAGGCAATAGAGTAAGATACATGAACTGCTGAAAGGAAATATACGCTGTAAAAGAGATAGCTGTAATGAAATATCTACTGTATATAGAGAACTGTAAGTGACTAGTGATGTAGAGCATAAGATAGGCATATGAATGGCTGCACTTATACATGATTACACTACGAAGTTTGTACATGATTATACTACTTTAGAATTATTCACATGTCCACTTCTACTCCCCCGTTTCCCCAATCAATACACAAGGATCTATACAAGTTACGTTATTGTAGATGATATCACATGGGGCCCATAAAAGGGTGTACATGATTGTATACATGAGAGCTCAGTAAACATGAGAGTACATGATCACATGAGTGTACATGAATAATGGAAGCATATGAGTACATGATGATAGTGAAACACACATAACATGAAGTACCCGATGCTCCCGAGGGGGATAACATCTCATGTAAAGATCCATATAGTACCAATCCGTGTTACCAACGTGACAGCAACAAGTAAAGTAATCTAGAGCGAGAAGTAAAGCCTGAACAAGTATGAAACGGTCAGAGAATGTACTCGCCTGATAACTGAATGTCTGAAGAGGATATACTGTCTGAGGAGAGGTGTATGGCTCCTAGTCAGAGCAATACAAGTCACAAAGTATCCACAATGATAAAAATAAAGTATACAATGCATACTATATGATTCTAGGTCAAACTGGTCAAAAGTCAACTCTTGGTCAACTCTAATAGTCAAACTAAGTCACAGGAAGTCATACTAGGTCAAATAAGGTCAAACAAGATCAAACAAGGTCAAACAAGTTTAATCTAGGTTAAAGTCAACTCCTGGTCAACAATCTAATCAAACTAGTCAAATGCTAGTCAACATGATCAATCTGGATCAAGTCTAGATCAAACTTAGACCAACTAAGGCATTGGTCAAACAAGACTAGTCAGTTAGGGTAATTAGGTCAAACATGGTCTGACTAGTTGAACTAGTCATTTATTAGGTCAATTAGGTCATGGTTTGACCAATAGTTGACTTTAGTCAACCATGGTCAACAATGGTCAACTCTAAGTCAAAGCTAGGTCAACACTAGTTAACTAGTTAGGGTTCTAGTCAAACTAGTCAACTAGTTGTTTTAGGTCATTCCTAGTCATTTCTAGGTGAACTAGGTCAATTTTGACCTATAGTTGACTTTGGTCAACTTTCAGTCAACAAGGGTCAACAATGGGTTTTTGGGTCATTAGGGCTAGCCCCAACCATAGGCCAATAACCCTGGCCATAGGCCAATAATGGGTTTTCTCATATAACCTAAAACTAAAAAGTCACATAAATATATATATATATATATCTACATATATAGATATATACTATCCATATACCCAAAATAGGAATAACATATATAATACACCCACATGTATATAATACACTACATATACATATAGAGACCTAATACCAATATACATATATATATCATGTATATATATATATACAATACATATATATAACTATATATATTTCATATATATATATAGGGAAGGGAAAAGAAGAGTGAGAGAGAGAGACTGTGAGAGAGTAGACAGTGAGGGAGAGAGAGAACCAGTAAACAGGGGGGGTTTCCAGAACCTGGAACCAAATACCCCCAAACACACACATAACAGAATACATATATATGTATATACATATAACTATACACACACACTACCAAAACTCCTCAAAATCGACCCACACCCACAAATACATATATACTTCACATCTACACACTAAATTACACTAGTCCTAAGTATAAATCATTAACAAAATCGAATCGAAATTCGATTTCTAAAAACTAAAATAATCTCAAAAACTGTGACAGTGCACAGTGCACTCGAATGGGGAAATTCGAATACACACAACCTAATCGAGCTAAGACTCTCAACCAAGGGTTGGTAACTGACACCCCGTAGATACTCTAGTGTCCTAGGACACTGACACGACACCACGACATGAAATAATGTGTCCAAACACTCAAAAACATCACACGGGTAAATTCCTGATACACCCACGCGTGCACAGCGTCGTGCACGCGTGCAGTTCACTCTAGGACACGACACACGTGTCAATGTGTCTCGTGCTCGTGGGGGAAAGTTCGCCTAGGGGTCTACTAGGTATCCACTAACCTGATTCGTGTCCAAGTGTCCGCGTGTCCGAGTTCTACGTGCGTATCAGAGAGGTCTGAACGCGTGTGCTGTGCCAGTGTACGACCCGTGCGAGTGGATTTTCTCCCTCGACACGACACGTCGTGACACAAGACTTTAGGGGTGTCTTATCAGACACTGCCCCTAGGTCTGTGCCAAGTGGCACGTGTCCACGTGTCGTGTCGTGTCCACACGAGGGGTCTGGTAGCAGAGGAGCTACGCAGTGCCTCGTGCACAAGTGTCGGGGGTTCATGTACTTCACACGTGGCACGTGGGGCCACGTGCTCGTGTCAGAGGGTAGGCCTAGGGTCTAGGTGTGTGTCCATGTGTCTGTATTGTGTCCACGACACGTGTGGACACAATACAAAGTGTCAAACACTTGGGATTTAACAGTGTACACAGTGTTGTTTTACAGTGTGTTCGTGTCCTATTTTGGACACGGACACGACTCGAGGTGTGCTCAGGGTTATGGTTCTATGACCTACACCTATAGAGCTAAAAACTTGTTCAAATAGTTTTCAAAAATAATAACATTTAATTTACAGAGGCAATTCACCAAACACTTGAATTAAAACCTAGATACGTGTCCGATACGGACACCAAACCGACTCTAACCTTCACCAAATTTTACCCACAGTACCCTAGTACCTAGATGCATGCTAATATGAAGAGAAAACACAATTTTAACAAGGTTTATGGGCATTTACCTATTTGTGCAAAAATCCTTGAAAACACCCAAGTAGGGGGGGGTGTTCTTCCTCTTGGTGATGCCCAAAAGCTTCCAAATTCCTTGATAGCAGGCCCTAACTAGTACCCTCTAGTGTAGGGGAGTCCAATTCAAGAAACTAGAGGTGATTTGGATCAATATTGATCAAGTTATCAAGGTTTGATGAAAAATGGAATTTCTAGGAATTAAATTCATGTAAATCATTCATGAATTAATTCAATGAGGTTTTATAGAATTGCGGGCTGCCAAGGGGGGTCCTTGGCTGCCATGGGGGGGTAGGGGAGGTGTCCTTGGCTTTCTTCTAGGCTAAGGCAAGACTTTAGGTAAAGGTTTAAGATATTTTGCATGGTTTAAGCAAAATATCAAATAAAGGTAACTAGATATTTATTTCACTTTATCCCATGACCAAATATCATTCCTCTTAGTCATTCTAGGTTAGTGGCTAACCTCTAGATTAGGGCTAAACTAGGTTAGAAGCTAACATGACACTTAACAATAATTAAACAATAATAAAAACACATAAACCTAAATAATTCCAAATAATTTCTAGAAAATTACCAAAATACCTTTTTGGCCAAAAACCACTAATTTGGTGTTCTAAGCCTATGGCTAAGCTCTCATGGTCATGGCAACTTCTAGGTTAGAGAAAACCAGGGTTTACACTAAGTTATACTAACCAAAATCACAAAGTCATAAGTCATGACTTTAGAAAATAGTTTTAAATCAAACTAAAATTTATCAAAAATCATGTCATGACTAAAATACCATTATTAATTAATAAATTAATAAAATTTCAAAAATAACCCATTTTCAGAAAAGTGGGTGTTACAAGTCTACCCTCCTTAAAATAATTTCGTCCTCGAAATTTAGATGGTCGTACTCCTTCTAGGTCAAACCTCCAACAATCAAGGACGAAGCCACTACCTAGGCAACATACAAGGTCAACAAGCAAAATATGGGTAGTAGACCCATACTGGGTCATGTCCAAAAATTGGTTGGCACTTTTAGGTCTTAAGGTGTCCTGAATTTAAATTGAAGCCAAAAGTAACTCCATGGGGTAAATCAGGATGAAGTATTGGGTCAGGAAAATCGTACTAAGAAAATGAAGCACACATTGGTATGCCTGAGTGGGACACTAAGGTCATGGGTATAGAGTGCCATGTCTAGGTCATGTATGCGAAGTCAGTTTTGAGAAAACAACTAGTCTTGTGCTTCTAATTTAAAAGTCACGGTAATGTGCCTACGATAATCACAATTTAGAGTGGGGAAGGCCTATGGCCTAAATTAAGTCAGAAATTGTGATGCAATAGTGGTACCTGGGGGACAGGTTAAATGGAACAGTCTGTGGTCTCATCTGGGTGCACTAGTCATTCTAGATCAAGACTGTTCCTATGGTATCAAAACGTACAAGCAATCTAAGGTGTCCAAATTGGGAAGGTAAGGAAACAACAATCATCAAGGCTATAGGGCCGTCTACCATCCTATATGAAAATTGGTCATTAACAAGTAAGTGAGAAATCATTAAAAGTTACTATTCTATAAAAGAAAATTTAAAAAAATTTAGGTACAAACAATCACAATTAGATTTTAGTCTTGACACGATCTAAGTTGATCAATTTCAGGATAAATTGAGACTTGGGCAAGATGAAAAATCAATGAAATCGAGTACGAGCACGAGCATCCAATGATGAAGATCTAGGTCATGATTAAAGTTAATTTAACTGGATACGAATACGAGGTTCATAGGCGATAAAATAATTCCAAGAAGAATTGTCAAGGCTGTTGCGGATAAGATTCTAAGGCAAGTTTAACTGTCTTCATCCACGTAGATTAATATATGAAAAAGCGAACCAAAACGCAATAGGTTGATCAGACCATCATGCGCCGGTTCTGATTAGATAATATGTTAGTGGGTGCGCACCCAATAAAATATATCATGATCAAGCTCAAAAAGGATAAGCTTGTAAAACTAAGGATAGATTTGTAGCATAAGATATAAGTAAGGGTGGAAATGATAAAAGAAGACATATAGTCCAAGATCCTTAACCAATCGGGTCAAGCTTTCAAGATAAGGTACAAGATTAAGCATTCGAGGGTTCAAGCAGAACACCATCACATGCCAGGTCGAAAGGATTGAGCCAAGGTGGATCTCTAATTGAAATAAGAATTAATTTAGTATCATGGCAGAGGTTATAGTTTAGCCATTTGACCAGAAAATCATATTAAGAAAATAGAGTACAAGGAGACGGGTTTTAGTAGGACATGGAATACCTACATGAAGGTAGGCTAGTCAAGGTCTTACATGTAAAGTTTGTTGGGAGGTAACAGCTAGTATTATACTCTGAATATCTAAGTCGCGGCAAAGGACATCCAATGGTCTAGGATAGAAAGTGGGAGTTCGAGACGTGACAAATTGATGCAAAAATTGAAGAAGATCAATTTAACTTATGGAATAAAATTAATCAAGAATCTGGTAAATAATTTAGGAACACAGTCCTAGGGATAGATAGGCTACTAGATGAATATAGTTAGGGTTCGACCAATCAAGGGTCAAGGTTAGAAGGTCTCAATATGTCTTTATTTGAGGGAAATGTCGAGTAAGTCAGGTTTGGGATACAGTCACATAGTTTGGTAGAAAGAGTTTAAGCAAGATGCAAAAAATAGAGGGGACAGTTCTTTTCAATGAAAAGCAATTAGCAAGAGGATTAGATGGCAAGAAGCAGATAAGAGTTTTCTCATAAATGTGATTGAGTACCTTAAAAATAAAGGATATTAATCTAACACTAAGAAATTAAAAACAACAACTACAAAATTTTTAAAAACATCAACTAATACCAGGATTCAAAGTTCTACAGTGAATCCTCCAAAATCAAATTCAATTAAGGAAAAAGGAGTTTAAATCGAAATTTCAATGAGATTCTCAAGGGTCATCCCAGGAATCTCTCAAAGTATCCTAGCAGTGATTGAGTATCCATTCTCTCTAAGCCTATTCCTCTAATCCTATCGCAGGCTGTAGTGATACTCTAGTTTGAATACCACTACATAAACTCGACCTATATGGGCCACCACTAAAAACGTGTCACGACCCGCACCCACTGTCAGGGTACGAGAACGTAACAACGCCCAGCCTACGCCGCAGTATCGGCGGTAGAACGCTGTCCTAGTTCAATCATCTAACAATATAAAAGTACCTGTACAGTATATACTCTCCGAATGGAGGTGATATAACAATATGCTGTCTCAATCACATCTAAGGTAGAAGAATGAAGAACAGATAGATAGATAGTAACTCAAGGAGAACCATAGCATAGATGAAAAAGGTCTAAGTGTCTAGTACAACATAATATCCAGAACTGTCAACTCATAATACAAAAGTCTAAGAGTCTATACATCTCCACATCTCAAAATACAACACAGAATGTGAGACAAAAAGATATAGAAAAGACTGCCTAGACTAAACTGGTCTAGACTACTGGAACATCCTCCTCAGCTGTAGGTAGAACCTGCTGAGGGTCCACAACATAGGTGTCATCTAGTCCTGCTCCGTAATAGGTAGACACCAGGGCCTCATCTTCATCCTCTGTAATATTTTCAACAGGTCCAATCAGGACAGGAACGAGCACAAAACATCTCACACAGTGCATATCATGTTAGAAAATACGATACAGGCAATAGAGTAAGATACATGAACTGCTGAAAGGAAATATACGCTGTAAAAGAGATAGCTGTAATGAAATATCTACTGTATATAGAGAACTGTAAGTGACTAGTGATGTAGAGCATAAGATAGGCATATGAATGGCTGGACTTATACATGATTACACTATGGAGTTTGTACATGATTACACTACTTTAGAATTATTCACATGTCCACTTCTACTCCCCCGTTTCCCCAATCAATACACAAGGATCTATACAAGTTACGTTATTGTACATGATATCACATGGGGCCCATGAAAGGGTGCACATGATTGTATACATGAGAGCTCAGTAAACATGAGAGTACATGATCACATGAGTGTACATGAATAATAGAAGCATATGAGTACATGATGATAGTGAAACACACATAACATGAAGTACCCGATGCTCCCGAGGGTGATAACATCTCATGTAAAGATCCATATAGTACAAATCCGTGTTACCAACGTGACAGCAACAAGTAAAGTAATCTAGAGCGAGAAGTAAAGCCTGAACAAGTATAAAACGGTCAGAGAATGTACTCGCCTGATAACTGAATGTCTGAAGAGGATATACTGTCTGAGGAGAGGTGTATGGCTCCTAGTCAGAGCAATACAAGTCACAAAGTATCCACAATGATAAAAATAAAGTATACAATGCATACTATATGATTCTAGGTCAAACTGGTCAAAAGTCAACTCTTGGTCAACTCTAATAGTCAAACTAAGTCACAGGAAGTCATACTAGGTCAAATAAGGTCAAACAAGATCAAACAAGGTCAAACAAGTTTAATCTAGGTTAAAGTCAACTCCTGGTCAACACTCTAATCAAACTAGTCAAATACTAGTCAACATGATCAATCTAGATCAAGTCTAGATCAAACTTAGACCAACTAAGGCATTGGTCAAACAAGACTAGTCAGTTAGGGTAATTAGGTCAAACATGGTCTGACTAGTTGAACTAGTCATTTATTAGGTCAATTAGGTCATGGTTTGACCAATAGTTGACTTTAGTCAACCATGGTCAACAATAGTCAACTCTAAGTCAAAGCTAGGTCAACACTAGTTAACTAGTTAGGGTTCTAGTCAAACTAGTCAACTAGTTGTTTTAGGTCATTCCTAGTCATTTCTAGGTGAACTAGGTCAATTTTGACCTATAGTTGACTTTGGTCAACTTTCAGTCAACAAGGGTCAACAATGGGTTTTTGGGTCATTAGGGCTAGCCCCAACCATAGGCCAATAACCCTGGCCATAGGCCAATAATGGGTTTTCTCATATAACCTAAAACTAAAAAGTCACATAAATATATATATATATATATATATATATCTACATATATAGATATATACTATCCATATACCCAAAATAGGAATAACATATATAATACACCCACATGTATATAATACACTACATATACATATAGAGACCTAATACCAATATACATATATATATCATGTATATATATATATACAATACATATATATAACTATATATATTTCATATATATATATAGGGAAGGGAAAAGAAGAGTGAGAGAGAGAGACTGTGAGAGAGTAGACAGTGAGGGAGAGAGAGAACCAGTAAACAGGGGGGGTTTCCAGAACCTGGAACCAAATACCCCCAAACACACACATAACAGAATACATATATATGTATATACATATAACTATACACACACACTACCAAAACTCCTCAAAATCGACCCACACCCACAAATACACATATACTTCACATCTACACACTAAATTACACTAGTCCTAAGTATAAATCATTAACAAAATCGAATCGAAATTCGATTTCTAAAAACTAGAAATAATCCCAAAAACTGTGACAGTGCACAGTGCACTCGAATGGGGAAATTCGAATACACACAACCTAATCGAGCTAAGACTCTCAACCAAGGGTTGGTAACTGACACCCCGTAGATACTCTAGTGTCCTAGGACACTGACACGACACCACAACACGAAATAATGTGTCCAAACACTCAAAAACATCATACGGGTAAATTTCTGATACACCCACGCGTGCACAGCGTCGTGCACGCGTGCAGTTCACTCTAGGACACGACACACGTGTCCATGTGTCTCGTGCTCGTGGGGGAAAGTTCGCCTAGGGGTCTACTAGGTGTCCACTAACCTGATTCGTGTCCAAGTGTCCGCGTGTCCGAGTTCTACGTGCGTATCAGAGAGGTCTGAACGCGTGTGCTGTGCCAGTGTACGACCCGTGCGAGTGGATTTTCTCCCTCGACACGACACGTCGTGACACAAGACTTTAGGGGTGTCTTATCAGACACTGCCCCTAGGTCTGTGCCAAGTGGCACGTGTCCACGTGTCGTGTCGTGTCCATACGAGGGGTCTGGTAGCAGGGGAGCTACGCAGTGCCTCGTGCACAAGTGTCGGGGGTTCGTGTACTTCACACGTGGCACGTAGGGCCACGTGCTCGTGTCAGGGGTAGGCCTAGGGTCTAGGTGTGTGTCCATGTGTCTGTATTGTGTCCACGACACGTGTGGACACAATACAAAGTGTCAAACACTTGGGATTTAACAGTGTACACAGTGTTGTTTTACAGTGTGTTCGTGTCCTGTTTTGGACACGGACACGACTCGAGGTGTGCTCAGGGTTATGGTTCTATGACCTACACCTATAGAGCTAAAAACTTGTTCAAATAGTTTTCAAAAATAATAACATTTAATTTACAGAGGCAATTCACCAAACACTTGAATTAAAACCTAGATACGTGTCCGATACGGACACCAAACCGACTCTAACCTTCATCAAATTTTACCCACAGTACCCTAGTACCTAGATGCATGCTAATATGAAGAGAAAACACAATTTTAACAAGGTTTATGGGCATTTACCTATTTGTGCAAAAATCCTTGAAAACACCCAAGTAGGGGGGGTGTTCTTCCTCTTGGTGATGCCCAAAAGCTTCCAAATTCCTTGATAGCAGGCCCTAACTAGTACCCTCTAGTGTAGGGGAGTCCAATGCAAGAAACTAGAGGTAATTTGGATCAATATTGATCAAGTTATCAAGGTTTGATAAAAAATGGAATTTCTAGGAATTAAATTCATGTAAATCATTCATGAATTAATTCAATGAGGTTTTATAGAATTGTGGGCTGCCAAGGGGGGTCCTTGGCTGCCATGGGGGGGTAGGGGAGGTGTCCTTGGCTTTCTTCTAGGCTAAGGCAAGACTTTAGGTAAAGGTTTAAGATATTTTGCATGGTTTAAGCAAAATATCAAATAAAGGTAACTAGATATTTATTTCACTTTATCCCATGACCAAATATCATTCCTCTTAGTCATTCTAGGTTAGTGGCTAACCTCTAGATTAGGGCTAAACTAGGTTAGAAGCTAACATGACACTTAACAATAATTAAACAATAATAAAAACACATAAACCTAAATAATTCCAAATAATTTCTAGAAAATTACCAAAATACCCTTTTGGCCAAAAACCACTAATTTGGTGTTCTAAGCCTATGGCTAAGCTCTCATGGTCATGGCAACTTCTAGGTTAGAGAAAACCAGGGTTTACACTAAGTTATACTAACCAAAATCACAAAGTCATAAGTCATGACTTTAGAAAATAGTTTTAAATCAAACTAAAATTTATCAAAAATCATGTCATGACTAAAATACCATTATTAATTAATAAATTAATAAAATTTCAAAAATAACCCATTTTCAGAAAAGTGGGTGTTACATGCATCGCTCAAAGCTGCGCGAACATATTTTGAGAGTCTTAGAAGCTCGTATAATGACAACTTGGCCGGTGTGTTGGCCAATTGTACCAAGATGTCGAAGTTGTAGGGCTTCTCCAGTCCCTGGGGTGCCTTTTTTTGGAGGGATTTGTCAAAGCGAGTCTCCTTCGGCCTAGGCTTGTCGGTCGTCGGAGGATGAGCCGGTCCCGGAGCGTCAGTCGTAGCGGGCTGATGATCTTCAGCTGAGTTATCAGTCACGGGTTGGGATTGTGCCCCAGACCGCGTGACGACGGCTGTAGCTTCTTCGATATCTGTCAAGATTGTGCGGCAGGACCTGACTTTTCCACTCTTCTTCTTGCAGATGGAAGATGACGTGGGCCGAGTCACTTCCGATACCAAGTCTGGATGGATCCACATGACCTCCCCTCGTGATGTGGTGAGGGGCACTAGACCAGCAACCTGATCTCGGGAAGGTGGAAGATTAGCAATCTCCATTGTCGCCAGGGAGATGGGGACCACACCGTCTTGAGTTTCCGTTGGAGGGAAGCTGCCAAATTGTACTGACACCATATTAGCTGCCACAGTTACCTCTTCGAAGTCGATGGCCAGAGCGTTCAAATCGATGAGATTTTGGATGTACCGTTTTAGTTGGTAGCAGTCATGTGTGGCATGGTGGACGTAGCGGTGGTAATGGCAGCACTTTGGGTTCTCCATGTCTGCCGGCCGAGGTTCCCGTCTTGGTGGAGGGAGCTGAATTCTGTCTTCTTGTATGAGCATGTCCAAGATAGGCTTGACGTGACCGTCTTCGAAGGAGTATGTGATTTACGGCCATTGTTTGTCTGTCGGTTTTGACTCAGGTTTCTAGGCTGTATCGGCCACCATAGCCTGCTTGCCCTTGTTGTCTCGATTGTTGGTGGAGCTACCCCCATTGTTGGTGTTGGCGTTGGGACGCCTGCCCTTGTCCTCTCCCTCTGAGATGTATAATCCCAGTTGGCGAGCCTTCTTCAATCGTTCTTCGGCGCTTGTAGCACTGATGATAAACGTCTTCCAGTCCTTGAATTGACTTTCGCCCATCCAGAGACTAATTGTTGGGAGCAATCTCTTTTGGCAAATTTCAATCAGGGAGGAATCCGGATTTCCAGAGGGCAGCTTCATCGCGGTTTGGCGAAACCGCTCGATATAGTTCCTCGTCAGCTCTTTCTTCCCTTGAACGACGTCCATGAGGGTGGACATTGTGATGTCCTGCCCTACTTCGTAGAATCTCTCCAAGAACATGCGCTTGAAGTCGGCGAAGGAGTGGATGCAGTTGTCTGGTAGGTTACGATACCAGTCGAAGGCAACTCGTTCCAGTGCCCCAATGAATAATCGTGTGAGGATGGCATCATCATGGGGCAGATGGTCGGTGGTGACCTCGAAGTAAGTGATGTACCGACTTGCGGAGGTCTTGCCATCATACGGGTTGATGTTGAACGGCTTATATCTTGGTGGAAAGGGGACATCCCTCCATTCAGCAGGGTATGGTTGCCGTATTCTGAGGTCTTGAGAGTTTTCTCGAGCATGAAACATGGCTCGGAGCTCCTGGACCTCTCTTCTTGCTTCTCGGGCCTCATCCACAGCGGTAGGGGCCGTTACTTCAGGAGGATTGTTGCCCGGGTTCGGTGCCGTTGAATTTGAGTCTGCATTGCCCGCGGGACCCGTACTTGTTTGGCCAGGTATCCCTCCTTGCAGAGTTGGAAGGGCCACTTTGATCTCGTCTACAGACTTGACCAAGGCCAGCAGTATGGCCTCTAAAGTGTCAATGCGTTGGCGATCACCAGAACCACCTTAGTTACTGTCCGTCATGAATACCGTCCTTACGTGAGGAGAGATGGACGGAGCGGTGGAGGAAGCGCCCTCCGAGTCATACCCCTGTAGCGAGAAGTCATCGAGATATGTGGGAATGTTCTCCTCTGGTTCGGACTCAGAAGGAACAGTACCCCCAGTTTCCGAGTTCGCCTCGTCTTGGGAGTTGTGGACGTCCTCGGAGACGTCAGGGTTTGCTGTATATGATGGAAGAGTTGTTTTCCCGGCTCATTTTCTTGGAATATCGGATTGTCGTGGAGGTTTGGAGGAGTGCTACCCCCAGTCCCAGCAACCCCCAGTGGTGTAGATGACGAATCTCCCACTGTAGCAGATTTTGTCTTAGAACGGGTACCTTAAAAAACTCCGGTGGTGGGCACCCGCTTAGACGACCGTCTCTTAGTCATAGTGGTTGAAATCTTTGGGCTAGGAACATTCGTCTTCTTGCCTCTCCCATCGGCGGGGATTTTCTGAGCAGAGTTGCAGGAGACGACGGGAAGTGCCTCGTCTTCCGAAGACGGCTGTTGCAGTCTTTGAAAGACGGACTACCGGTCTTTTCGCACCGTCGTGTTATTGCAGCAGCAGTTGACGATGACTTGGGTGCAGTGACGTCCGTGTGAGGACTCCTTGCACCCCGATGCGCCTTCTCTTTCCTTGCGCTTGTGGAGGATGGCCTCACACAAGTCAAATGGGTCTGGATTGACCATGTTCGCTCCCTGGATTTTGGGAGACTTTTGCGAACCTCTCTATCTGTTTGCCGCCGGGGGCTGGACTCGAGTGGTTCTGTACAACTTCCCATCTGAGGCCCGCATAACGGTATGCGGGACGCTCGGATGGTCAGCGGTTGGATCAGCGGATCGAGCTTGCCAAGCTCGCGCTGCCCTAGACTTCTTTGCTCTAGTGCGTAAGGGCACATAGTAGGAAGAGTCTAAGTGATGCTGGAGAGAGTCAGGCATATCTTCTTGGGAGCACAAGAGATCAGGACCATAGGAGAGGCGGTCGAAGATAGAGCCACGTGGAGTAGGCGTCATGCGGCTGTCTTCAATAACCTTCATGCAGCTGGCAGGCGTAGCCGCATAGGTTTTCTTCATACGGCTAGGAGTCTCGACCGCATGAGTTTTCTTCATACGGCTAGATGATCTGGATGCATAGATCTCATTCATGCGGCTGGCAGACTCAACCGCATGAGCATCCTGCATGCTGTTGGCAGACTTGGCCGCATGAGCGTTCGGCTTCTTCTTGGGACGCATAGAATCACTCTTTGTCCCTGCAAGTCCAGCATCGTAGTGCTTTCCTCTGCCGGACTTGGGGACAGCATAGTTCTCTATGGCTCGAAGTGGAGCCGTATGAGAGTCACCTTCGCCGTCTTGGGTCGCAGAGAGTACCCCGTCCAGAGCTTGTGGAGGAGCAAATGATTTTGGCCTCCACTCGCAGCGAGCTTTCTTTGTGCGGGTTCGCTTCTGGATCGGGCCAGCGCTTCCTTCAGAGAGCATTTCTTCAAACGCCTGTTGGTCGAAGCGGACGACCATCTTCTGTTGCGTGGAGCCAAGTTTGGCTGCATCCGATTGCGTCACCAACTCCTCAGCCGTGGAGAAGTTCATCCCCAGCAGAGTTGCCATCGTGTTTGCCATAAAATATAAAAGAACAGAACAATTATCGGAGGACTGGACTTTTACTTCACAATACAAACTCGCTTGTACAAAAAAAGCCTAGGGACGAAAACCTAGGTACAGCAATCTAAGTACAATTGTTTATTTTAGATTCTGGGGGGTGACGGTAGAGGCTCGGGAAAGCGACGGCAGCTCTACCTTACTCCTTGGACGATCGGGTGCAGCCTTGGCTCTGTAGAAGAACTGCTGGACGTTGATGAAGAAATGCTCTCTCTCTTCAGGCTCTCTGGCTCTCTATGTCTCTCTCTGTATATCTCTCTGTCTCTGTGTATGTCTCTATTTCTCTCTCCGTATATGTCTGTGTCTGTCTTTGCAAGGGAATGGCACCCTGCTATTTATAAGAGTGGGGAGGCCTCATTAGGGTTTACAATGATTGCCCATTCTTGAAAGTCGGCGGCTGAGGATTACTGGATCTTGGCCGTTCATCGAGATTTGAGCAACAAATATGATTGCATCAAATCTTTTGTGGGTAATTAATGCTGATTGACATAAATCCTCCTGATTTGTCATGCCAACCTCGGATTTCGCGACACGTGTCTTTAATTTGCTTATTTCTAAAATGATCTGATTTTATCCCAATATTTCATTAGGATTTGTTGAGAGATTTTGATCAATCTGATGCCACGTGCCGCGCTATCATGCCACGTGTCGAGCCATTGTAGAAATCTGAGCCGCAGGTAGGTTGTTCCTCATTGAGCCGCATAAGGCTGGCCACGTGTCCAGGCTGCTTGAGAGTGGCCCCCTGAACATTTGAACCGCATAGTAATAATTTGAGCCGCATGAGTGTGGATGACCGCATGAGTGAACCGCATGGAGATAGTCCTCGTGCGCCGTATGGGGATGGTCTTCGTGAGCCGCATGGAACTAGTCTTTGTGAGCCGCATGGGACTGCTCTTCGTGAGCCGCATAGAGCTAGTCTTCGTGAGCCGCATGGAGCTGGTCTTCGTGAGCCGCATGGGGAAGCCTTTACTTGAGCCGCATAGGGAGAGCCTCTGCTTGAGCCGTATAGGGAGTCTCTGCTCGAGCCGCATACGACTGTCCACGTGTCGAGGCCGCATGACACTTTCTGGATCTCGGGGGATTGTGTTAGAGATCTCCTTCGTTTCTCTAGGAGTCTGCCATTATGACAGAGTCATAATTATATCTTTGTGTTAGGGGTGTCACTTGTCAGAGTTGTCAGCCGTCAAGGCATTTAATACAGTATAGGACGAAGGGAAGGGCTGTTTGTAGGCCACGTGTCTTCTCTTCTGGGCCGCATGAAACTTATTGAGCCGCATAGACACTTGAGCCGCATGGGGCTCTAAGCGGCATGAGTTCTCTGAGCCGCATGGATCTTTCTTTAATCTTTTCCATGCTTCTACACTGACGTCTTCCCTTACGACTCCTGTCACGCCCCAGAACCAGAATACTGGAGAGCGGGGGCAGACATAGCCAGCTACGTATATGAAATGGAATCCATCTCGCTATACGGTCACGGCTGTCTAGATACATGAGGGTTTATCTACAAGCCAACAGTTTCTTAAGGTCATGAACAAGCCTAGTGTCCCAATCACAAGCAAGTAAGTGAGAGTTACAAGATGTATGATCATTAAATATACAATAATAAGGCGTCCCAAACATTACATATTCAGCTGATCATAAAGCTAGTCATTAAAAAATGTCAGGACTAGCAAGAGTTTAGTCATACATGATCAACCCTAGGATCCATCAATCATGTTACAGCCCATAGGCAGACAGTAAGTAAAGTGCAATCGAGCTAAACAGGTGCTCGTCGGCTAAACGCCTCAAAAGAATACTTTTATAATAGAGTGGAAGAGCCAAAAATAACCCACTCGTTGCCAGGGTTCCGTCTAGTAGCCACCATCTGGCTGGAAGGTCGGTAGATCCTCTGGAGCTGCTTCGAAATCTGGCCATACAAAACCAGCTGGGTCAGACCCCAGAAAGAGCAAGTGCCACAAAGGAGGCTTCACTTAAGAACTAAAACCAGCAATCAGCACAAGATATTAATAAAAGTAAGAACTGGAAATAAAGAAAATACACTAGGATGATATACGACGAGATAACCATGGAACTATTCAGATAACCAGGTTACAACCCGTAAACCAAACAAGGACCGGGGTTGTAACCCTTCGTCTGAACAGAACTTGAAATTCTCACCATTTATCGGTAAAATAAATACAAGCATTCTGGTCATTCAATAACCTGGGACAGGATCAGGGCAAGACTAGACTGGTTAGACTCCGTCCAATCACTTCACGGCCAAGCAAGAATTACGGCTTGATACTTTAACTAACTAGGGTTGTCACAATCCTAATTACTAACAAAATGTAGTAAGATTATTACACAACCACAAGCCCTGCAGACCATCCAGGTTACCCGAGTTAAAAGATTATAGTTGAATTCAGGTGGGTACATCGTCCAGAAAACGAATGTACCCTTAGGTAGCTTGAAGGGTGCAACACATGACAGTGTGCTGGAAATGTGCCCTACTCGACGGTAGGCTACAGATCCCAAGGCGTGCCCAGGTAACGGGATTGCCTGTAGCTGGAAAATCTTGTCATGACTAATGTATTAATCTAGTTATTAGCCTTAGTCCATTTTAGTAGGTACTCCTGACCGTGGTACTCAGGAGTTCCTGTCCTAGACATGATGCAAGACAGGACTGGTTCATTTATACAAACACAATCGCCCACGGTGTCCAGATTAATTATATAGGTCATGCCATGTCAGGTAGCCGTCGCAACGACTATTCGAGATAATCATGTCAGGTTATCATGCCAAGTGTACTTGTCAGGAGTGCGCCACGACGGGCCACTATCAGGTCATGTCAGGTTATTATGTCAGGAGTGCACCATTACGGGTCACTATCACGTTATGCTCAATTATCAATTCCAAACATATCAAGTAAATTCGTGATTATCAAGTTCAGGACAAAAGGCGTAAGGAGATCCAGGATATAAAATGGACGTTAAATATCTAATAAAATATCAATACACAGGGCTATAGAAGATCCAGGGTAAGTAGGGTCAGGTCCAGTTGCGCCTAAACATCTGGTTGCGCCTGAGTCAAACTGCGCTCAGGTCAGGCTACGCTCAGGTCAGGCTACGCTCAGGTCAGGCTATGCTCAGGTCAGGCTCAGGTCAGGCTACGCTCAGGTCAGGCTACGCTCAGGTCAGCGTATGCAAGACATACGCTTCCAAAAGGCAGCATATGTACTCCATACGACTCCTCTTCAAGGCAGCGTATGAGGTCCATATGACTCCTCATCAAGGCAGCATATGAGGTCCATACGACTCCTTGCCAAGGCAGCGTATGCAAGATATACGCCTCCAAAAGGCAGCATATGAGGCAGACTGCGCTGCGCTAAAGAGCGCGCGCAGCTCAGTGGCGCAAGCTAAAAAGCTCGCGCACACTGCTCACTGTCTTCTCCAAATCAGCAAAAACTCTATGGTTGAACCCAAAGCTTCAAAAGTCTATAACTTGGTCAAAACAAGTCCAAATCCAACTTTTCAAAGGTCAAAATTGGGTAGAATAAAATTCTCTACAACATGGAACCATCAAAATTTGAAAACAAAGAAGTTTGATAGATCAAAACCACCAAAATCCGAAAATAACTAATTTCTAGATCTACAAAAATTAAAGCCTCAAAATGGAAAATGATAAGTTCTAATTTGTCTTAGAAACATGAGGAGAAGCTAATAGAACAATAAAAATGGGCTCTCTTGTGGAAGCAAGTTGCACTTGCCTAGACCTCTCTCTTCTCTCTCTGGTAGGTGAAGGGAGTAAATGGAAGAAGAAGAAGAGATTAATGAAGAGAGAGAAGAAGAATAGGTAATAAATATGAGTGGTGGTGGTGGTAGGTAGCGGGTTCCCCCCTTGGTTCATGATGAACCAAGAGCAATCCCAAACCGAACCAAGCCAACCATAACCAAGAATAAACCAAGCCCATAAAGGAAATTAAGCAAGGAAATCATGCAATACAAGAATAAATACGTACACGTATTCCAGAAATACGTAATACGAACCACAGGTATTATAACTCTACCCACCTTAAAAGAATTTCGTCCTCGGAATTTAATCAAGAGGCTAGAGGAGCAATGACAAGCTACATTATTCACATGCAAGCTATAACTAGGCAGACAATCACTCATTCAAGCAAGGAATCGAAGGCATGAGGCATAAGAAAGACATTATACCTCACGAGTCAAACAAGTCGGGATATCGCGGTCGGATATCATCCTCACGCTCCCACGTTGACTCCCACAAAGAGTGATGACCCCAAGCAAGTCAGACTAACTTGATAGTCTTGTTCTTGAGGATCTCCTCTCTCCGGTCCAATATAGACACGAGCCTCTCCTTATACGAAAGGTTAGTACCAACAACCAATTCTGAATGATCCAGGATGTGGCTCGGGTCCGGAATATACCGTCGTAATTGGGATACATGGAACACGTCATGTACCTCGCTTAGCGACGGCGGAAGAGCGAGACGATAGGATACATCTCTTACTCACTCCAGAATGTCAAACGGTCCTATATACCTAGGACTAAGCTTGCCCCATACGCCGAAACGAATGACGTCACGGTTAGGCGAAATCCTCAGGAATACATGATCGCCGACCGAAAACTCGAGAGGGTGCCGATAAGAATCGGCCCAATGGCACTGGCGATCTTGGGCAACTCGAAGATGATCTCTGACTCGCCTGACCACTTCAACTGTCTGGGCAATCATTTCTGGACCGAGCATCTGTCTCTCTCCAACATCATTCCAGGCCAGCGGGGATCTGTACTTCTACCATATAGTACCTCGAACGGTGCCATCTGGATACTGGCCTGGAAACGGTTATTGTACGAGAATTCCACCAGATGCAAGTGATCTTCCCATGAACCACCGAAGTCAAGTGTACAAGATCGTAACATGTCTTCGAGAGTCTGGATCGTGCGCTCCGACTGGCCATCTGTCTGCGGGTGATATACTGAACTGAACTGGAGATGAGTTCCCAAACTCTCTTGCAAGCTAGGCCAAAAGTACAACATAAATCTGGAATCTCGGTCGGAGGTGATACTGACTGTCACTCCGTACAACCTGACAATCTGCCTGAGATACATCTCTGCTAACTGAGCTGTCGACTGACCAACTCTGAATGGAAGAAAGTGAGCCACCTTCGTGAGTCGATCAACAATAACCCAGATAGCATCTCTACCAGCTGGGGATCTAGGTAATCCAGTCACAAAATCCATGGTCACATGCTCCCACTTCCATTCTGGAATCGGCAAGGGCTGAAGAAGTCCAGCCGGTCTCTGATGTTCGGCTTTAACTTGTTGGCAAACCAAACACCGAGAGACAAACCGAGCTATCTCCCGCTTCATGCCATTCCACCAGAAATGCTGCCGAATATCACGGTACATCTTCGTACTGCCGGGATGGATGGAATACTGCAAACTTTGCGCTTCTGACATGATCTCCTGCCGGATATCTCCGCTGGGTACACAAAGACGCTTACCATGTCGAAGTGTACCATCCTCATGAATACATAACTCTGGTCTTTGTCCTGCCTCACACTCTGCTCTGAGTCGCTGAAGCTTGGAATCTGCCGACTGCGCCATCCGGATCCTCTCGACTATAGTGGACTGAACTTGCATACTGGCCATCAATGCCACACTGGAAGGGAGGACAACTTCAATACCCATCTTCTGAAGATCTGCTAACAGCTCTGGTTGTGCTGTTAGAAAATAAACTCCCGCTCTTCTGCTCAATGCATCCGCAACAACATTGGCCTTTCAAGGATGATACTGCATGTTGACATCATAATCCACAAGAAGCTCCAACCACCTTCTCTGGCGCATGTTAAGATCCTTCTGGGTGAAAACATACTTCAGGCTCTTGTGGTCGGTGAAAATCTCTACCCTGTCTCCATACAAGTAGTGCCTCCACAACTTAAGTACAAACACCACTGCTGCCAGCTCCAAGTCATGGATTGGGTAATTCCTCTCATGATCACGAAGTTGTCGTAACGCATAAGCTATTACCTTCCCATGCTGCATCAGAACACATCCTAAACCTCTGCTTGAAGGATTACAATACACTAAGAATCCTCCGGTCCCATCTGGAAGCGTGAGAATAGGAGCTGTTATCAGGCCTCGCTTCAACTGCTCAAAAGAACTCTGACACTCTGCTGTCTAAGCAAACTGCGCATCCTTGCGGGTCAACTGCGTCAATGGCGCTAAAATTTGAGCAAAATTCGAAACAAACCGCCGGTAGTAGCCGGCCAATCCAAGAAAACTACGAACCTCTACAACTGTGCTGGGCACTGGCCATGATTCAATAGCCACAATCTTCTGGGGATCCACTTCTACTCCTCCTCGAGTGATGATATAACCCAAGTACGAAATGCGATCAAGCCAGAACTCGCATTTACTGAACTTGGCATATAACTGGTGCTCTCTGAGGATCTGAAGAACTATACGGAGATGCTGCTCATGCTCCGCCTCACTCTTGCTGTAGACCAGAATGTCATCCAAGAACACAATCACAAACTGATCCAAGTAAGGCATGAAGATGCGATTCATGAGGTCCATGAATACTGCCGGCGCGTTGGTTGCTCCAAAAGGCATAACAAGGAATTCCCAATGCCCATATCTCGATCTAAAAGCTGTCTTCGGGATGTCCTGCTCTCTGACTCTGATCTGATGATAACCTGAGCGCAAATCAATCTTCGAGAATACTGAAGCCCCCTTGAGTTGATCAAACAAGTCATCTATCCTCGGAAGAGGGTATATGTTCTTGATTGTCACCGAGTTCAAGGTACGATAATCAACACATAACCTGGACGTACCATCCTTCTTTTTCACAAGAAGCATCGGGGCTCCCCAAGGCGATCCACTAGCACGAATGAATCCCTTGGTTCTGAGTTCTTCAATCATCTTGCACAATATCTCCAACTCTGACGGCGCCATCCTGTAGACTCTCTCTGACACTGGGGCTGTCCCGGGAATCAAGTCTATAGTGAACTCGATCTCCCGCTCCGGAGGCATACCTGGAAGTTCTTCTGGAAAAACATCTGGAAACTCCTCGACTATCCTGGGCAACTGAACTGCTGCTACTGCCATTCGCAATACTAGAGGAGATGACTCAACTTCGCCTCGGGAGAAAGAAAACTCCGGCTCGCCTGGAATGCTAAAAACAACCCTGCCAATGTGGCAGTCTATTCTAGCATAGTGGTTCCTCAACCAATCCATCCCTAGGACCACATCATAATCGGCCATCGGAAACTCTATCAATCTAGCGGGAAATTCTCTACCGCTAACTACGATCCGACACGAGGAAAACACTCTATCTACTCCCACAAGTCCGTTACCAGTAAGTATATTGAGCCTTACTGATAATGACTCGGGCTCCAATCCTATCCGTGTCGCAAATCGTGCAGACATAAATGAATGCGATGCACCAGAATCAAATAAAACTGAAGCTGGAAAGGAGTTGACGAGAATAATACCTGCCACTACCTCTCCTGGTGCCAATCCTTCCTCCACGGTCATCACCATAGCCTGACCGTGCCCTCGGGGTGCTGGTCCTCTCTGCTGAAATTCTCGCTGCCTGCTCTGACTCTGGGCTTGGACTTGTAAGTACTGCTGGAGGTTCTGCTGCTGGAACACTTGGGTCTGAGGCGGCAAGGGCCTCGGCAATGGATACTGCTACTGCTGGACCGGAGCTGGTCCTCTCACCGAAGAGCTAGAAAGGTTGTTCGATGATGAACCACCCCTATTCGGGCAGGATCCAACCCTATGGTCTGGTGCTCCACAAGCCAGACACAATCCCTGTGCCCTGCGACATTCTGCCACCACATGGCCTGGCTTCCCACAATGAGAACAACCCACTGCGGAAGATTGCTTCTGCTTCTGCTACTGAGGGTGCGTCAGAGTTGAATGCTGAACCAACGTTACTGAGGTCGCTCACCTCGGAGCTCCAATAGTCAAAGCTCTGGCTGCCGGGGCCGGTGCTGAAGACTGATTCATCTGGCCGTGAGATCTCTTCCGACCTCCGGCCCTATCCACAATCCACCGGGAGGTATACTCATGCCTCCGGGCTGCTCTCAAGACTGTATTAAAAGTCTAATACTCAAACTGCTCAACTGCCAACAAGATCTCCAGGTGAAGTCCCTGCTGGAACCACTGGGCTCTATCATACTCGGTTTCCACCAAAGTAGGAGCAAACCGACTGAGTCTGGAAAACTCGGCCGCATATCCGTCGACCGTCCTGTCTCCTTGCTTCAAATTGGTAAACCTCGTCTGCAGATCATACCGAGCCACGGCATCGAAATACTTGGTCTGGAACCTCTCCCTGAATACTGCCCAAGCAATGGGTGCTGCTAATCCAACGGCCTGTGCCGTCCACCAGCTGCGGGCAAGATCTAACAACTGCAGGCACACAACGGCCACCTTCTCGTTCTCTGGAGTCCTGGCTGCTTCTAGAATCACCTCTGTGTCCTGAAGCCATGCATCTGCCGCGATAGTATCTTCACTACCGTCGAAGAATGGAGGGTTCAAGCGCTTGAAGCTGTTGGCCGCACTGTTACCCTGATGACCACCCCGGGTCAAAGCATCCGTTACTGCCTGGTGTAAGGCATCTCCACGCCGGTCTTGGGAAGCTATCAAGGTCCTGACGAGTCCTACCAAAGTGCTGTCATAATGTTCTACAGGTTGAACTGGCTGGACTGGTGGCTCTCCGCCAGAAGGTACGACTCTGAAGGCTACTCCGGAATGCTGGGCTTGATCTCCAGGTTGCAGTTGGTCCGCGGGAGGTGCTCCGCCTTGCTTGTAGGTAGGACCACGAACAATGCTGCTGAAGAAGACGACATAGGGAACAATAAGGAAGGACCAGGATAGATCAACGATACAAGCATATGATCAGGACAAGAATCCAGGGATTCAGAAGATACGAGCAGAGATCAAGGACGAATACTGATTGAGACACCTATTCGGTAAACCCTCACATACCTTGATTTACAAGACCTGCATGGGCCACCACTTAAACCATGTCACACCCCAGAACCAGAATACTGGAGAGCGGGGGCAGACATAGCCAGCTACGTATATAAAATGGAATCCATCTCGCTATACGGTCACGGCTGTCTAGATACATGAGGGTTTATCTACAAGCCAACAGTCTCTTAAGGTCATGAACAAGCCTAATGTCTCAATCACAAGCAAGTAAGTGAGAGTTACAAGATGTATGATCATTAAATATACAATAGTAAGGTGTCCCAAACATTACATATTCAGCTGATCATGAAGCTAGTCATTATAAAATGTCAGGACTAGCAAGAGTTTAGTCATACATGATCAACCCTAGGATCCGTCAATCATGTTAAAGCCCGTAGGCAGACAGTAAGTAAAGTGCAATCGAGCTAAACAGGTGCTCGTCGGCTAAACGCCTCAAAAGAATACTTTTACAATAGAGTGGGAGAGCCAAAAATAACCCACTCGTTGCCAGGGTTCCGTCTAGTGGCCACCATCTGGCTGGAAGGTCGGTAGATCCTCTAGAGCTGTTCCGAAATCTGGCCATACAAAACCAGCTGGGTCAGACCCCAGAAAGAGTAAGTGCCACAAAGGAGGCTTCACTTAAGAACTAAAACCAGCAATCAGCACAAGATATAAATAAAAGTAAGAACTGGAAATAAAGAAAATACACTAGGATGATATACGACGAGATAACCATGGAACTATTCAGATAACCAGGTTACAACCCATAAACCAAACAAGGACCGGGGTTGTAACCCTTCGTCTGAACAGAACTTGGAATTCTCACCATTTATCGGTAAAATAAATACAAGCATTCTGGTCATTCAATAACCTGGGACAGGATCACGGCAAGACTAGACTGGTTAGACTCCGTCCAATCACTTCACGGCCAAGCAAGAATTATGGCTTGATACTTTAACTAACTAGGGTTGTCACAATCCTAATTACTAACAAGATATAGTAAGATTATTCCACAGCCACAAGCCCTGCAGACCATCCAGGTTACCCGAGTTAAAAGATTAGAGTTAAATTCAGGTGGATACATCGTCCAGGAAACGAATGTACCCTTAGGTAGCTTGAAGGGTGCAACACATGACAGTGTACTGGAAATGTGCCCTACTCGACGGCAGGCTACAGATCCCAAGGCGTGCCCAGGTAACGGGATTGCCTGTAGCTGGGAAATCTCGTCATGACTAATGTATTAATCTAGTTATTAGCCTTAGTCCATTTTAGTAGGTACTGCTGACCGTGGTACTCAGGAGTCCCTGTCCTAGACATGATGCAAGACAGGACTGGTTCATTTATACAAACACAATAGCCTACGGTGTGCAGATTAATTATACAGGTCATGCCATGTCAGGTAGCCGTCGCAATGGCTATTCGAGATAATCATGTCAGGTTATCATGCCAAGTGTACTTGTCAGGAGTGCACCACGACGGGCCACTATCAGGTCATGTCAGGTTATTATGTCAGGAGTGCACCACTACGGGTCACTATCACGTTATGCTGAATTATCAATTCCAAACATATCAAGTAAATTCGTGATTATCAAGTTTAGGACAAAAGGCGTAAGGAGATCCAGGATATAAAATGGACGTTAAATATCTAATAAAATATCAATATACAGGGCTATAGAAGATCGAGGGTAAGTAGGGTCAGGTCCAGTTGCGCCTAAACATCAGGTTGTGCCTGAGTCAGACTCCGCTCAAGTCAGGCTATGCTCACGTCAGGCTACGCTCAGGTCAGGCTACGCTCAGGTCAGGCTACGCTCAGGTCAGGCTATGCTCAGGTCAGCGTATGCAAGACATACGCTTCCAAAAGGCAGCGTATGTACTCCATACGACTCCTGTTCAAGGCAGCGTATGAGGTCCATACGACTCCTCATCAAGGCAGCGTATGAGGTCCATACGACTCCTTGCCAAGGCAGCGTATGCAAGACATACGCCTCCACAAGGCAGCATATGAGGCAGACTGTGCTGCGCTAAAGAGCGCACGTAGCTCAGTAGCGCAAGCTAAAAAGCTCGAGCACACTGCTCACTGTCTTCTCCAAATCAGCAAGAACTCCATGGCTGAACCCAAAGCTTCAAAAGTCTATAACTTGGTCAAAACAAGTCCAAATCCAACTTTTCAAAGGTCAAAATTGGGTAGAATAAAATTCTCTACAACATGGAACCATCAAAACTTGAAAACAAAGAAGTTTGATAGATCAAAACCACCAAAATCCAAAAATAACTAATTTCTAGATCTACAAAAATTAAAGCCTCAAAATGAAAAATGACAAGTTCTAATGTGTCTTAGAAACATGAGGAGAAGCTAATGGAACAATAAAAATAGGATCTCTTGTGGAAGCAAGTTGTACTTGCCTAGACCTCTCTCTTCTCTCTCTAGTAGGCGAAGGGAGTAAATGGAAGAAGAAGAGATTAATGAAGAGAGAGAAGAAGAATAGGTAATAAATATGAGTGGTGGTGGTAGGTAGGGGGTTCACCCCTTGGTTCATGATGAACCAAGAGCAATCCCAAACCAAACCAAACCAACCCAAATAAAGAATAAACCAAGCCCAGGGAGGAAATTAAGCAAGGAAATCATGCAATACCAGAATAAATATGTACACGTATTCCAGAAATACGTAATACAAACCACAGGCATTACAACTCTATCCACCTTAAAAGAATTCCGTCCTCGGAATTTAATCAAGAGGCTAGAGGAGGAATGACAAGCTACATTAATCACATGCAAGCTATAACTAGGCAGGCAATCACTCATTCAAGCAAGGAATCGAAGGCATGAGGCATAAAAAAGACATTATACCTCACGAGTCAAACAAGTCAGGATATCGCGGTCGGATATCATCCTCACGCTCCCACGTTGACTCCACCAAAGAGTGATGACCCAAGCAACTCGGAGTAACTTGATAGTCTTGTTCTTGAGGATCTTCTCTCTCCGGTCCAATATAGACACGGGCCTCTCCTCATACGAAAGGTTGGTACCAACAACCAATTCCGAATGATCCAGGATGTAGATCAGGTCCGAGATATACCGTCGTAATTGGGATACATAGAACACGTCATGTACCTCGCTTAGCGACGGCAAAAGAGTGAGACGATATGATACATCTCCTACTCGCTCCAGAATGTCAAACGGTCCTATATACCTAGGACTAAGCTTGCCCCGTACGCCGAAACGAATGACGCCACGGTTAGGCGAAATCCTCAGCATTACATGATCGCCGACCGAACTCGAAAGGGCGCCGATAAGAATCGGCCCAATGGCACTGGCGATCTTAGGCAACTCGAAGATGATCTCTGACTCGCCTGACCACTTCAACTGTCTGGGCAATCATTTCTGGACCGAGCATCTGTCTCTCTCCAACATCATCCCAGGCTAGCGGGGATCTGCACTTCCTACCATACAGTGCCTCAAACGGTGCCATCTGGATACTGGCCTGGAAACTATTGTTGTACGAGAATTCCACCAGGTGCAAGTGATCTTCCCATGAACCACCGAAGTCAAGTGTGCAAGACCGCAACATGTCTTCGAGAGTCTGGATCGTGCGCTCCGACTGGCCATCTGTCTGCGAGTGATATGCAGAACTGAACTGGAGATGAGTTCCCAAACTCTCTTGCAAGCTACGCCAAAAGTGCGACGTAAATCTGGAATCTCGGTCCGAGGTGATACTGACTGGCACTCCGTGCAACCTGACAATCTGCCTGAGATACATCTCTGCTAACTGAGCTGTCGACTGACCAACTCTAATGGGAGAAAGTGAGCCACCTTTGTGAGCCGATCAACAATAACCCAGATAACATCTCTACCAGCTGGGGATCTAGGTAATCCAGTCACAAAATCCATGGTTACATGCTCCCACTTCTATTCTGGAATCGGCAAGGGCTGAAGAAGTCCAGCCGGTCTCTGATGTTCGGCTTAACTTGTTGGCAAACCAAACACCGAGAGACAAACCGAGCTATCTCTCACTTCATGCCATTCCACCAGAAATGCTGCCGGATATTACGGTACATCTTCGTACTGCCGGGATGGATGGAATACTGCAAACTGTGCACTTCTGACATGATCTCCTGCCGGATATCTCCGCTGGGTACACAAAGACGCTTACCATGTCGAAGTGTACCATCCTCATGAATGTATAACTCTGGTCTTCGTCCTGCCTCACACTCTGCTCTGAGTCGTTGAAGCTTGGAATCTGCCGACTGCGCCATCCGGATCCTCTCGACTATAATGGACTGAACTTGCATACTGGCCATCAATGCCACACTGGAAGGGAGGACAACTTCAATACCCATCTTCTGAAGATCTGCTAACAGCTCTGGTTGCGCTGTTAGAAAATAAACTCCCGCTCTCCTGCTCAACGCATCCGCAACAACATTAGCTTTTCCAGGATGATATTGCAGGTTGACATCATAATCCACAAGAAGCTCCAGCACCCTAGTCTAACTGAGCTACTGCTAAAGCCTCCTCAGCTGGAACTAACCCCTGCTGGACTAGGGTCTGCTGTTCTTATATTTAATCTACTAAACAGACAACCTAAACATCTGATGCTTCGTTTGATCATTGCTACACTCACTTGGAGTATAGCCCTACAATTGTTGTACCCTGGCCAAGTCCATGTCCTCTCTCTTAATTACTGCTACTGCTCACCTCATCTTCAAATGCACCTATCTTTAACCACCAAATCTCTGATGCATAGACCTAAACCTCACCTCTTCCCATCTATAGGTGTTGCCCTGTTGCTACAACTGATACCATATCAGTTGTTCTCCAAAGAACCCCAACCCTACTCACCCTTTGATATATATTGATACATATCCCAAGTTGCAGCCAAATAATAGAACTGAGACCCCACACAACCTCTAACTAACACATTAGTTCTTGACTGAAATCGAGGTCAGTACAAAATGCCAAATCCCCTTCCCAGTTCAAAATGCCTAATCCTCTCTTCAACCCACTGATCATAACATTGATACGTATAACTATATGTATAGACTATATATATTATACCTTATATATATTTTTTTTATATATAAGGTATAATATATATAGTCTATACATATATATTTATATATATTATATATTATATATATATATATATATATATATATATATATATACTCTAGGGATAGATATGTACCCTCCTATAAACTCAATTTCAGTCCCATGAACCAGGTGAACCCAGGTTCACAGACCCCCATCCCTTTCTAACTCTAATACCTAATGTATCAGATACCTCACCGTCCAAAACCCCTGCTGCCTGAACCAAATAGGAGTCTCTTGCCATCTACAAGTGCAAGCAGAGGCACTGCTGCATGCCCCTATCTAACATTCAGTAATCTGCCACTGAAATATCCATATATATATACTATAGTTATATATATACTCCTTATAAGATACATTACCATATATAATAACATACAATATATATAATACTTGTAACTCATATTTATTCATGTATATATAGGAAAATCATTACAAGAACATTCTAATAGCCTAGCTAAGGATAACCTACCCATAAACATGCTCAAATAGAAAACAAAGTCCCAAATAGCCTTTGAGGCATTTCTACAAACACTTGGTGTGTCACTCTCAGATTTCTTCCAAGAGTGGCACATACAAACTATCAAATAAGGACTCAATAGAGCCTCTAAACCATTCCTAAGGGTCATCCCTACACATGGGTGAGTTCCTATGGGCTCCATATCAAAATGTGGATTGAAATGACAAGTTTAGAGAGAGATGTACCTATTGGAAGTTGTTTCCCAATGAACAATCCAATATACACGAACCCGAAACAAAGTTCCTTAGCAAATGGACTCTCCTCCTTGTTCTTAGCTCCACAACCCTTGTAGACACCTTCTTCTTGAGAGAAAGTGAGGAATGGTGGAGAAAAGAGTGAGATTGGGAGAGAAATCAATGGTGGAAGCTCT
Organism: Iris pallida; assembly: GCA_029216955.1. NCBI lineage: Eukaryota > Viridiplantae > Streptophyta > Magnoliopsida > Asparagales > Iridaceae > Iris > Iris pallida. The sequence goes on from JANAVB010021599.1 coordinate 579,903, forward strand.
TTTTTTAAGGAGCTCTCAATTTGGAACAATTTAGGCTAAAATCAATGGAGTGTAATGAATGAAGTGTAGAGAAGAGACCTTTAGTGGCCGGCCACAACATTCTAGGTTAGGGCATTAATTAGAATGTATAAAAAGCCCTCTACGTTATCATTTGGCTAATAAATGCAAATGCAAGGGTTTGGGGTTATTTTGGACAAAGTCCCAATCTCTTAATGAACAAAATGGTCAAGAATAGTCTAAAAGTACTAACCTAAAAAGTTTGTTTATGGGCCAAGCCTTGCTAATTATTGGGCTCCGAATTAGTGTTTAAACTAACCGGACCACTAACCAAGGTCAAAAACTAGACTAGTCTCTAACCCGACTAATAATCCCAATAATCTAAATAGATACCTACAATATTCATTATTAATATTCACAATCCATATTATTTTATAAAATACAAATTTACCCTTATTTTTTAAAACCTGTAGTTACACAGCTGCACGCTGAATTCATCTATCGATCCTTAAAATTTGTACACCCTACGGTCGCCTCCTGGCCATTTGAAGCCTAGGTGTAGATATAGTTGGACCTATTACCCTCCATCATCTAGAGGACATCGCTTCATCTTAGCAATCACCGATTACTTCTCTAAATGGGCAAAAACAGTACCTTTATCAGAGGTAAAAAGCTCGAACGTGATCAGCTTCATCAAACATCACGTCATCTACCGTTTTGGGGTACCCCGGAGGATCAACCACGACAATGGCCCATAATTCCTAAGTCATGCGTTCAACGGGTTCTGCGATAAGAATCGAATTCAGAACGTGGTATCCACTACTTATAATGCAGCAGCAAATGGATTGGCTAAAGCATTCAATAAAACAATCATCAAACTACTCAAGAAAGTCGTGTCATCTAATAAACGCGACTGGGACGAGAAGTTGGGTGAATGTCATTGGTCTTACCGCACAATGGTATGGACTCCGACGGGCAACACACCTTTCTTCCTAGCCTACGGAAGTGAAGCAGTGCTGCCTCTTGAATCTAGATCCCCTCACTACGAGTGGCCATTACAAACTAGCTGACGGAGGAAGATAATCAACGTCGCCGATTACAAGAGTTGGAGGCGTTGGACGAAAAATACCTCTTGGCTCAATAGCGCATCCAGCTCTATAAGGCTCGTATTTCACAGGCTTTCAACAAGAAGGTCAAAAAAAGGACTTTCCAAGTAGGTGACCTTGTCTTATCAGTCAGAACCAGTGGTGATGACTCATAAGACACCTGAAAAGTTTGAACCCAAATGGAAAGGTTCTTTCATCATTGAGACGGTATACTATAACGGGGCCTACCAACTTGAAAAACCTAATGGAGACTTGATCATGATGCCAGTCAATGTGTCACGACCCATCCCAAATAATCTGGGTCTAGACGGATCATGCCCAGCCTGCACCGTTGTGAGACGGCGTCAGTAAGCTGTATCAAGTAGTGAAACTCAAACATGCAGAAAATCTAACGAAAATAAAATATTTTATTGAATTGAAAGTGAGTCTGAAAGTAACCACCATTAATACAATATTCAAAAGAAAATTCATTTATTACATTGTTTAAAAAGGGAAAATGCTAATCCAACAGCTAAGGTTCTAGGGTTCCTGGTTCAGACTCTGTGAGACTCGAGTCTGTCCCGTAGAAAGTACAGTAGGGCAGCTCCTCTTCATCACAGTCACCTAAAAATGTTGTCTCCAGTCAGGAGGTTGCAAGTAACATACCACATCCACAACTAGCATTCCTAAGATAATACTAAATGGAAAAAATGCGAGACATTTATGAAACATTATAATTTTGTATTTAAAAATAGAAAAATGAGACTAGCAAGTGTGAAAAAGATCAATGTCATGCATGATGTAATACTAGGCTAGTGTTTGAGTATATAACAGGTCGTGTGACCAGCTGGTGAGGCAATATGTATACTAACGTTTTGGCCAAAACGAATAGTATACGGTACGGCTCAACCCACAGTGAGGTTGGGGTTAGCGCAGACGAGAAACGAACAAGTTTTGGCTTTGGTCACGGACGTTATACTATTCCCCAAGCAATCCCCAAGCAATGAGTCAATGAGTCAATAGTCAAATAATCTGACATGTCAAGATAGCCATCCAGCCATCTATCTTCCTACGTAGAGTCCGAGAGGGAACCACGGTGAATCATTGTAACTAGACTACATATAATCAATGTTTGTATAACATTTAATTATTAAAATGGAAACACAAGTATGGAGTAAATATGAAAACTTGCCTCAGAGTATTTCCTGGCTTTACAGCAACCATAATGTAACCGCTAGGGTTTTACCAATCAGAACCAACAAGATTGTAATGCCAGTTTTAGTAACCATAATTACTCCCTAATTCTAAGGTACAAACTAGGTCAAGCCTACAGGTTGGTGATCCTAGTAGAAACCATTTATACATAAAGTAGGTTTTGTTACAAATCTAATATTATTATAAACCGTATTAAACAACATAGATTTTTGTCGTAAATAATAATTAATAGGAAAAATTACTTTAAAAATAAATCTCTAGAATTTAGTAATTTTGTAGGAAACATAGATTTTATTGACATAGCATTTCGAAATAAAAATTATTTATCAAGTTTAGTTATTAAATCAAAATAATTTTCGTAAAAATATATCTTTTAGACATTTCCATAAATTACTTAGAAAAATCACCTTTAAAAATTAAAATAATAATTAATACGCAAAAACATATTTTTTTTTTCTTACCAAAATAATGGTTTTACATTAATATAAAAGAATTTTTTTTTTCGAATTTTAATGCTAAATCCCATTTTACCAAAATAACCTTTTTAACATATATTAGTTTTTACTATATAAATCCCTTTATAAAAACCCTTTGATTAAGAATTATCTTTTTAAAAAAGGAAATATATATATAATCATCTACTGAAATCTAATTCTATTATACTATTTACTTAACAAAACTTTTATTTTAAAGATAATAACTTCTAAATGGATATTTATTTAACCAATATTTTGTAAACTCTTTATTAAATAATTATTGGTTTAAAATCTCTACAACTAAGATTAAAAGATGATCATAACTATATATTTGAACAGTTTAAATCATTTAAAACCATGTTTTAAATTACTAAGGTTGAGCTACAACCAATTAATACCAGCAGCAAATCAATAAAGTTTCCTAAATGATTATTATTACAACATTACACATTGTACACACAGAAACTAAATGATTAATCTACAGAACCCAATTAGAAATCTACAGAACCTATCTAAAGCCAAAAACTCATATGGGTTCTGAGAATAATCACAGAAAGTGGGAAAAGAGGAAAGAGGTTACCCAAACTTGCACGAAGGAGTACCGAGGGGAGGCCTCGAACTCGGAACGACGCCGGGATGACGAGCACGGACACGTGCATGCACACGGGCGAACACGTGGGAAAGACACGCGACGACGGAGCACACGCGGAAGACGATGACGCCGGGAGAGGGCGTGCGCGTGCGCTGGCGGGTCCCGACGACCGACGGACGGGCGGCGGCCGGCTGGGGGCTGCGCTGGCGGGCTGGGGTGGCCGTTGGCGTTCTAGCGAGGGTCCGGGACGGAGGTCGGCGGCCGGGTTCATCGCAGAAGAGCGGGAAGAGGGGTCTAGTCTTGAAGAGGGTGGCGAGACGATTCCGACGGTGGTCTCGGATCTGAAATTGGTAGAAAGTGGAGAGAGTTGTGAAGGTTTAGAGAAGAATGGGGGTGGGTTTCTCTTCTGTGAGTTTCTGGGGAGAAGGTGAGAAGGGGTTTCGTAAAGATGGTGGAGAAGGAAGTGGGCGCATAATTAGGATCGGGGAGTCAGAACCGGTGAGTGGGGAAAAGAATGATTTTGGGTTGGGTTTAAGTTATGGGCTAAACTACTGGGCTTGGGTTAAGGGCCAACAAACAATATTAAATAAATAAATGAACACAACAAAATATGGGTCTTACAACCTTTCCTCCTTAGAAAATTTTGTCCTCGAAATTATAACCAAAATAATACAAGAGGAAAGGGAAAACACATACCTAGAATAGATGAGGATACTTCTCCCTCATCTCATCCTCTCGCTCCCAGGTAGCTTCGCTGGGAGAATGGTGATGCCAAGCTATCTTCACTAGAGGGATTACTGCACGTCGCAATCTCTTCTCCATGCGGTCGATGATCTCTACTGGTTGCTCTGGCACTGTAAGGCTGGGTCCAATCTCTAACTCTAAATGATCAACAATGTGGATCGGGTCCGATACGTAACGCCTCAGGTGCGATATGTGGAAGACGTTGTGCACGCCTTCGAGGTTGGAAGGTAGTTCCACCTTGTATGCTACCGCTCCGATTCTGTTCAAAACTTCAAAAGGACCGATGTAGCGGGGACTCAGCTTTCCAGCCTAGCCGAATCTGATGGTGCCCCTGGTAGGTGATATTTTAACAAATACCTGATCTCCGGCCTCAAATTCCAATGTTTGACGTCTGCTGTCCGCCCAATGCTTCTGGCGATCCTGTGCAATCCTTAGTGCCTCCCTGATCATCTTTATCTTCTCGGCCACATTTATAATCATCTCTGGCCCCAACAAGACTCGATCTCCAATATCGTCCCATGCTAGAGGGGTGCGGCATCGACGCCTATATAAAGCTTCAAAAGGTGTCATCTGAATGCTGGCCTGGTAGCTGTTGTTGTAGAAGAACTCTACCAAGTGTAGGTGATCTTCTCAAGATCCACCGAACTGCAGGACGTATGATCTCAACATGTCCTCCAGTATCTGAATGGTCCGCTCTGACTGGCCGTCTGTCTGAGGGTGGTATGCCATGCTAAACTTCAGCTGCGTGCCCAAGCTCTCCTGTAAGCTCTTTAGTAATGCGAGGTGAACCGGGTATCCCTGTTGCATACGATGCTGACTGGAACTCCATGCAATCTATAAATGTTCTGCATGTAAAGAGCTGCTAACCTTTCCATGGATAAACCAACCTTTAAAGGAATGAAATGGGCAGACTTGGTCAGTCTGTCAACTATCACCCATATAGCATCCTTCCCTCCTTGGGATCTGGGTAATCCTGTCACAAAATCCATAGTAATATGTTCCTATTTCTACTCCGGAATGGAAAAAGGTTGTAACAAACCTGCCGGTCTCTGGCGGTCTGCCTTCACCTGCTGGCAGATCAAACATCTGAAGATGAATTCTGCCACGTCTCGCTTCATTCCAAGCCACCAAACATGAGTCCTCATGTCTTTGTACATCTTGTTAGCTCCGGGATGTATAGAATATTGCGACTGGTGCGCCTCCTTCATTAGTTCATTCCTCAGTTCGCCAATAGGCAAGCAAAGTCTCGTGCCATGCCTCAGAGCTCCATCTCCAGCTATAGAGAATCCTTCAAGTGTTCCAGCTAACACTTTGTCCCTTAGCTTGTACAGTATCTCATCCTGGAATTGAGTCTCCTTGACTCTGCTGATCAAACTGGACTCCACACGTAGCTGCATCATAGGCGAGTCCACGCCTGGTACAACTGCTTCTTTCCCAAGCTTCAGCATGATTTCCTCTGGTAGCATGATCTCCAAACCTAGCTTCTCTAAATCTTCCAGCAAATGACGGTTCTTTGTCAAGAACATAGCCATCGGGTACCTGCTAAGTGCATCAGCGACCATATTAGCCTTACTCGGGTAGTACTGCAGGTTGATGTCGAAATCTTTCATCAGCTCCAGCCATCGCCTCTGGCGCATGTTGAGCTCCTTCTGAATGAAGACATATTTGAGACTTTTGTGGTCCATGTATATGTCCACCTTCTCGCCATAGAGATAATGCTTCCACAATTTTAAGGCGAAGATGACTGCTGCCAGCTCCAAGTCGTGCGTCGGGTAGTTCTTCTCATGATTCCGTAATTGTCGAAAAGCATAGGAAATTACTTTACCATGCTGCTGTAGTACACATTCCAATCCTTTACCCGAGGCATCACTGTAGATGGAAAATCTGCCTGATCCAGATGGTAGCGTCAAGATGGGCGCTGTTGTCAGCCTTCTCTTCAGCTCCTCGAATGACGCCTGGCACTCTTCAGTCCAAATAAACTCTTCATTCTTCCGGGTCAGCTTCGTCATAGGCTCCGCAATCCTCGCGAAGTCCTTCATAAACTTTCGGTAGTATCCAGCAAGACCCAAAAAGCTCCTGATCTCTGCAACCGAGCTGGGGCTGTCCAAGATTCAACTGCTGCTATCTTCTTGGGGTCCACAGATACACCTTCTCCTGTGATAACATGACCAAGAAATTCCACCTTATCCCAGAAAAATTCACACTTGGACAACTTACCGTAGAGCTTCTCCTTCCTCAGAGTCTCCAAGATAATTCGCAGATGCTTCTCGTGCTCCTCCTGGGTCTTCGAGTAAATCAAAATGTCATCGATGAAAACGACGACAAACTGGTCCAAGAACTCATGGAAGACCTTTTTCATGAGATTCATGAACACAGATGGGGCATTGGTGAGACCGAAGGGCATGACCAAGAATTCATACTGACCATAATTGGTGTTAAATGCCGTCTTCGGGATGTCCTCCTCTCGGACCTTGACCTGATGGTATCCTGATCTGATGTCAATCTTCGAGAAAACCTTCGCTCCGCTTAGTTGATCGAACAGATCATCAATCCTGGGCAAAGGGTACTTGTTCTTGATGGTGATGTTGTTCAGCGCCCGGTAATCAATGCACATCCGTACGGTTCCATCCTTCTTGGGCACGAACAAAACTGGTGCTCCCCAGGGTAAAGCTCCATCGATGATAAATCACTGGGCCTTTAGCTCATCAATCTGATCCTTCATCTCCTTAGCCTCCTTGGGGTTGACTCTGTAGCATCCTCGAGAAATAGGAGAAGAGCCGGAAACTAGGTCAATGGTAAACTCTACACCTCGATCCGGGAGTAAACCTAGAAAATTGTCGGGAAAGATGTCCAGGTATTCTGCTATCAAGGGATGAGGTAGTCCAGAATCTACTGTGATGGAAGTGTAGGAAACACATCCTATGCTCTCAGGTGCTCGAGCTATCTCAAACTCTGGTCCTCCAGGTGGACTAAAGATAACACAGCCCGGACGATAATCTATCAGGGCGTGTTGCTTGCTCAGCCAATCCATACCCAAAACTATATCATAGTTAGGGAGAGGCATAACAAGTAAGGGTGCTAGAAAGGTATGACCGGAAATGGTGATGGGACAGGTACAAGTCTCTGTGATAGGATAGGTCCCCCTCTAGTCATAACTCTATAAATCATCTTACTACACCCTACGTCTATATGATATGCAGCAACAAAATCTGAAGATATAAAGCTGTACAATGCTCCAGAATCAAATAGACATAAAGCTGGGTGTGAGTGTAATAAGATGGCACATACGATGACATCTCCTTCTAGCTCTGGTTCTACCTCAGTCTCCTCAACGACCAAGGCAAAAGCTTGTCCAGCCCTATGCTGGTTGTACCGCTGCTGCTGGAAAGGAAGTGGACCCTTCTGTTGTCCAGGTCCAGCTCTGAATGCTGTGGGGCAGTCTCTGATCTGGTGGGTAGCAGACCCACAAGCAAGACAGTGGCCCAGTCTCTTCCTGCAGATATCTGATGAGTGTCCGGGCCTCTTACAGTAGGTGCAGGAGACGGTCTTCGGCTGATTCTGCTGGGGTACCCTGTGGTGCTGCTGAGAGGCCTTGCTGTTGGTGTTGGGCCTCTTGGAACTTCCCTGGTGATGGCTGTTGGATCCAGGGTGCTCTCTCTTGGTACGGCCGGCTGAACTGGCCTCTATGTCTTGGGCCACCTTAAGCATCTTGTCGAACATCTTAGCTCCGTTCGCAGCAACATAAGTGCGGATCTCCTCCCGTAATCAATGTCGGAACTTCTGAGCACGTTCCTCAGGGTCTGCAACCAGGTGGGGTGCAAACCTGCTAAGCCGATTGAACTCAAATACGTACTCCTCCAGAGTATGGTCTCCTTGCTTCAGTTATGGAATTGCCTTTCCATGTCTTGTAGAGCAGCTTCTGGGAAGAACTTCCTCTTGAACTGCTTCTTGAAGGAATGCCAGGATGTTCCTCCTGTCATAAATCTGGGCTCGCTCCGATACCATATGCTAGCAACATCTCGAAGCTGTAGAGCCACAGCCTCTACCATAAGTCCAGGTGGGATGCGAGCGACGCTGAGGAGTCGCTCCATGACATCCAGCCACTCGTCCGCGTAGGTTAGGCCTTCAGTCCCTTTGAAAGGCCGCGGACTCAAGTTATTGAAACTCTCGATGTCCCCAACTTTCTCATGTATTAAAGGACCCGATACATCAACCTCTATATATTTCTCCAATAAAACATAAATTATCAATTCACTTTTCTCACCTTGGCAGGCCTCTTCTCTGTCTGCGATGTTTGCATCGCTGCCATGGCGACATTATGGGCATTCTCCATGCCCACCTTCATAATCGCGGTTTGCTCGCGATTCACTTCTGCTTCAACTCTCTGGCCCTCAAGTACACCACGTAGTAGACTTACAAGGTCAACATTGTCTACTGGTGCTGGTGGAGTAGCTGGAAAAACTGCTTCAACAGGTGGGATTGCGGTCCTCGGAGGGATCAGCGCTGCTGCAAGCACTGTGGAAGTGTAAGCAGCACGCGGAGGCCGTCCAGCATAAGGGCGATCAGTAAGCTGCAACGGTGAGGGGTCTGAGTGAGCCTGAGTTGGAGTATGCTCAGAGGATGAATCCTCCTCAACAGCTGGCCCAGAACGAGTATCTCTACCCTTCGCCATCTGCGTACAGGTTTGGGTACAAACATAAGCAAGGGAGCCTAATAAACTATAAGCAAGCAAAATAGTTATTAAAGTATATACTTTCGGTCCTATAATGTAACAGGGTAAATGTTCTCTAGGTGTTCTATGTTGTTTCTAAGTCTGTTTTTCTAATGTCTCAACTAAACCTAGGTCAAGTCACAGAACTGCATGATGGTCTAGACTAAGTTGACTAAACCAGCTTACAGGACTGACCTGCATGGGCCACCACTAAAAACATGTCACGACTCGTCCCAAATAATCTGGGTCTAGTCGGATCATGCCTAGCCTGTACCGTTGTGAGACGGCGGCAGTAAGCTGTATCAAGTAGTCAAACTCAAACATGCAGAAAATCTAACGGAAATAAAACATTTATTGAATTGAAAGTGAGTCTGAAAGTAACCACCATTAATACAATATTCAAAAGAAAATTCATTTATTACATTGTTTAAAAAGGGAAAGTGCTAATCCAATAGCTAAGGTTCTAGGGTTCCTGGTTCAGCCTCTGCGAGACTCGAGTCTGTCCAGTAGAAAGTACAGTAGGGCAGCTGTCACGACCCGCTACCCAAATTGTTGGGCCAGGCCGAGTCATGTCCAGCCTACGTTGAGATAAAACGTAGTAAGCTGTTCTAAAGACAACAGGATAAGACTAAATATACTAACAGTTCTATAAGTGAAGAAGAATCATAAATGCTCCAAACACAAAAGTCGTCGTATATAGTAAAATATCCAAGTACAAGTGAACTGAAATGTAAAACTGGATACATGTCCAGTTATAAAATGATGTAGTCTAATACATGTCTACTCTCAAAAGTCTAAGTAAACAAAAGACAACTAGGCGAGGTTTCCCGCATGAACATCCTCGTAAAGCAGAGCCGGGTCCTCGGCAGTAACTCCATAGTATGAGTCGCAGAGTAACTCCTCCTCAGTAAGGACACCTACAACGTTATCCTGTCAGGACGGAAGCAAGTACTAAATCTAGCAAACTAGCATATGAAACATGGAAATGAACATGAGAGGAATAACTGGAAAGCATGGCATCACATAGTCTATCATGGCAAGGACACATATGTCATAAAGACAGATGTATATGTAATGTTTAAAACTGTAGCAAGTACATGATCGGTCAATAGATGTACAATGTACCGAGGTACAATATAAATAAAATGTACATACGTACAAGTAAAACAAGCGATAGATGTACATACGTACAAATACAGCTGATGTGCCTACGACAAGGTATACATAAAATGTCAACCTTGCTCGGTACGTACGTACGAGTAGGGGGGCATGATCACGTACGCTACTAACAGTTTCCCCATAACCCATAATCTAAATCATGTGAGAGATACATCAAGACTGTTCTAAGCATGGTAGTAATGGAAAGTACAACATATGACGTTTTAACTTGCTACCCCAAGGGTCAGCTTTTAACATGGTGGGTTTTGCAGTTCATTTATGTAACAACATGTAAAGTTCGTAGAAAGTACTTGCCTCTAGCAAAGCAAAACAAAACAAGCTGCGATAACAGTGCTATGGATGTCCAGTAACTCATCACTGTAGAAATAAATGCAATAACTTAGCTTTTACACTAAGCCAAAATACTAGAACACTAACTGGTGCGACACGACTTGTGACTGGGCACCTAGCCAAAAAGATAATTTTGGGCATAGGAGACCAATATGAGGTGACACACTACTTTAACTAACTTTCTAGGGTCTTTACACTAGTGAGGGATGGGGTTCAATACGACTAAAACTCCAATTAACACAAAAAGCTACAAGTCGTAATTAATCAATAAATAAATCAAAAGATCATTGTGTTCTAACAATTTTAGAGATAGGCAAAAAGTCTAGTTTTTCTTAAAGTAAAGTACTAAAGTGATCCTTGTTAATCATAGAAATTTATTATAATTTTTCTGGAATTTATTAACCAGTACAAATATTTTATAAAAATCAGTTTTCCTAAGTATACAGAAAATGAGTTTTGGTTTCATATGCCAACCTAGTGGCAAAACAGTAAATTAAATACTACAAAAATTATACTAAATTAGCTAACTTAACAAAGTATCTAAAAACTATTTTTCCATAATTTTAGCAATATTTTAAGTATTTTTAGAAAATCAAAAACAGTAATGCACACAATAATTAATTATCTGCGTATTTTGTCCATGTATATAATTTGAACCAAAGTTCAAATACAGGACCCAAGGCCATGAATCAAGTCCAATATGACTTGTACAGGTCTTGAATGTGTGAAAACACATTTGAGCCCAAATATCCATGCTAGGCTTGGACACCAAATGGTTGCAGTAATTTAAATACAATAAAAATACAATTTGGTAAAAAGTACAAAACAAATATTAATATTTTAATAAGGCAAAATTATGTATAGTAAAAATATCCATACATATGTTTAAAAGTACATATATATATATATAAGGGAAATACTTAACTTATAAAGTATATATATATATATATATATATATATATATATATATATATATATATATATATATATATATATACACAAACATATATATATATATATATATATATATAAGAAAACACTTAAAAATAAAGTGCATATATAATAATATATATATACACATGAAAATGTATACATATATACATATATATATAAAATTTACTAACTATAAAATATATATACATATATATAAAATACTGTAAAATACAGTATATACATATATATATATATATATATATATATATATATATATATATATATAAAAAAAAAAAATATATATATATACTAATATATATATACATATACATATATATATAAATATATATATAAAACAAAAAGAAAAAGAAAAGAAAAAAGAAAACAGAAAAGAAAACAGAAAGGAAAGGGGGGCTCGATCCTGAGCCAGCGGGGGGGGGGGGGGGGGGGGGTTAGAATAGGACGGGCTGGCCAGGGGGTCAGCCCACGGCTTGTGTTAGGGTAGGATTAGGTTTAGATTTATTTCAGGTTTTGAATTATTTATACATATAAAAAAAAAATCCTGTGTCCTGACAGTTAGGGACACAGGTGTCTTGTATCCTAGGCTAGCACGACACGCACGAGTCGATTCCTTCGTGTCCAGACTCACCATCACGTTCGTCAGGACACGGCGAGTCCTATGTGTGCACACGAGACACGCACGACACGTTTGACACTTGCTACTTACGTGTCCGATCGATGTAGGGAGTTTCGGTGGCTCTGGGCGGCGGAGGAGACGTCGGCGATGTGGCGCACCGGTGGCGCTGGGCGTGGCTCAGCGTGGCGAGTCGGATGAGGGTGGTTGGGGGTCGTGGCACTCGACGTGGGGGCTGGACGAGGAGTTCGTCGGCGCTAGGGTTCCGGTGAAGTAGAGTGGGGAAGACGGGGGTTTGTGGTGGTCGTGGGTGGTCGGGGAGTCTAGGGTTAGGGTCTGGGGGGTCAGGGCTATTTATAGGATCCTAGGGCGGTGGGTTTTGGGTTAGAAATTAGGATTAGGGTTAGGGTTTGGGGCGGATCGCCGGAGACGACGACAGCGCAAAGGCGGTCGTCGATTAGGGTTAGGTTAGGTCTTTTTGTAGAAAACCCCCTAGAGTTTAGGAAATCACAAATAGGTCCTCCCAGCGTTTAAATGCAAAATCAAATTTGCATAACCCATCCCGCACTGTTTATGTGCAAATAAAATTTGCATACAACAATTTGGAAATTGCAAACCGACATTTAAACAATCTAATTAATTGCAAAACTTAATTAAAACATTTTAGGAAATTACAAAATGGTATTTTTGTATTTAAAACTCATTTAAAATCATTTAAAAATTCTAGAAAAATTCCTAAAAATTCCTAATAATTATTTAAGGCTATAAATGACATTAAAAATTAATTAGCACTAATTAAAAATGAATTTAAAAATCAGGGGCTTACAAGTCTTCCCTCCTTGAAAAATTTCGTCCTCGAAATTCACAAGGATTGAAGACCGACAATAATCTAACATAGCAAGTGATCATATGCAAGAAAATCTAATTATAATAGCAAACATGTGATGTATTTCCTATGTTGCAATCCTAGCATTCCTCTAAGTGTTCTAAGCGTCTTTCCTAATGTTGTCTAATTACCTTAAGTTCCTAATTGCAGGCATGCTTGGTACAATAACGTAACCAAACAGTTTAGTCAGGACCTGCATGGGCCACCACTAAAAACATGTTACGACCCGCTACCCAAATTGTTAGGCCAGGTCGAGTCATGTCCAGCCTACGTTGAGATAAAACGTAGTAAGCTGTTCTAAAGACAACAGGATAAGACTAAATGTACTAACAGTTCTATAAGTGAAGAAGAATCATAAATGCTCCAAACACAAAAGTCGTCGTATATAGTAAAATATCCAAGTACAAGTGAACTGAAATGTAAAACTGGATACATGTCCAGTTACAAAATAATGTAGTCTAATACATGTCTACTCTCAAAAGTCTAAGTAAACAAAAGACAACTAGGCGAGGTTCCCCGCAGGAACATCCTCGTAAAGCAGAGCCGGGTCCTCGGCAGTAACTCCATAGTATGAGTCGCAAAGTAACTCCTCCACAGCAAGGACACCTACAACGTTATCCTGTCAGGACGGGAGCAAGTACTAAATCTAGCAAACTAGCATATGAAACATGGAAATGAACATGAGAGGAATAACTGGAAAGTATGGCATCACATAGTCTATCATGGCAAGGACACATATGTCATAAAGACAGATGTATATGTAATGTTTAAAACTGTAGCAAGTACGTGATCGGTCAATAGATGTACAATGTACTGAGGTACAATGTAAATAAAATGAACATACGTACAAGTAAAACAAGCGATAGATGTACATACGTACAAATACAGCTGATGTGCCTACGACAAGGTATACATAAAATGTCAACCTTGCTCGGTACGTACGTATGAGTAGGGGGGCATGATCACGTACGCTACTAACAGTTTCCCCATAACCCATATTCTAAATCATGTGAGAGATACATCAAGACTGTTCTAAGCATGGTAGTAATGCAAAGTACAACATGTGACGTTTTAACTTGCTACCCCAAGGGTCAGCTTTTAACATGGTAGGTTTTGCAGTTCATTTATGTAACAACATGTAAAGTTCGTAGAAAGTACTTGCCTCTAGCAAAGCAAAACAAAACAAGCTGCGATAACAGTGCTATGGATGTCCAGTAACTCATCACTGTAGAAATAAATGCAATAACTTAGCTTTTACACTAAGCCAAAATACTAGAACACTAACTGGTGCGACACGACTTGTGACTGGGCACCTAGCCAAAAAGATGATTTTGGGCATAGGAGACCAATGTGAGGTGACACACTACTTTAACTAACTTTCTAGGGTCTTTACACTAGTGAGGGATGGGGTTCAATACGACTAAAACTCCAATTAACACAAAAAGCTACAAGTCGTAATTAATCAATAAATAAATCAAAAGATCATTGTGTTCTAACAATTTTAGAGATAGGCAAAAAGTCTAGTTTTTCTTAAAGTAAAGTACTAAAGTGATCCTTGTTAATCATAGAAATTTATTATAATTTTTCTGGAATTTATTAACCAGTACAAATATTTTATAAAAATCAGTTTTCCCAAGTATACAGAAAATGAGTTTTGGTTTCATATGCCAACCTAGTGGCAAAACAGTAAATTAAATACTACAAAAATTATACTAAATTAGCTAACTTAACAAAGTATCTAAAAACTATTTTTCCATAATTTTAGCAATACTTTAAATATTTTTAGAAAATCAAAAACAGTAATGCACACAATAATTAATTATCTGCGTATTTTGTCCATGTATATAATTTGAACCAAAGTTCAAATACAGGACCCAAGGCCATGAATCAAGTCCAATATGACTTGTACAGGTCTTGAATGTGTGAAAACACATTTGAGCCCAAATACCCATGCTAGACTTGGACACCAAATGGTTGCAGTAATTTAAATACAATAAAAATACAATTTGGTAAAAAGTACAAAACAAATATTAATATTTTAATAAGGCAAAATTATGTATAGTAAAAATATCCATACATATGTTTAAAAGTACATATATATATATATAAGGGAAATACTTAACTTATAAAGTGTATATATATATATATATATATATATATATATATATATATATATATATATATATATATATATATATATATATATATATATATATATATATACACAAACATATATATATATATAATAAAACACTTAAAAATAAAGTGCATATATAATAATATATATATACACATGAAAATGTATACATATATACATATATATATATAAAATTTACTAACTGTAAAATATATATACATATATATAAAATACTGTAAAATACAGTATATACATATATATATATACTAATATATATATACATATACATATATATATATATATAAATATATATATAAAACAAAAAGAAAAAGAAAAGAAAAAAGAAAACAGAAAAGAAAACAGAAAGGAAAGGGGGGCTCGATCATGAGCCAGCGGGGGAGGGGGGGTTTAGAATAGGACGGGCTGGCCAGGGGGTCAGCCCACGGCTTGTGTTAGGGTAGGATTAGGTTTAGATTTATTTCAGGTTTTGAATTATTTATACATATAAAAAAAAATAATAATAATCCTGTGTCCTGACAGTTAGGGACACAGGTGTCTTGTATCCTAGGCTAGCACGACACGCACGAGTCGATTCCTTCGTGTCCAGACTCACCATCACGTTCGTCAGGACACGGCGAGTCCTATGTGTGCACACGAGACACGCACGACACGTTTGACACTTGCTACTTACGTGTCCGATCGATGTAGGGGGTTTCGGTGGCTCTGGGCGACGGAGGAGACGTCGGCGACGTGGCGCACCGGTGGCGCTGGGCGTGGCTCAGCGTGGCGAGTCGGATGAGGGTGGTTGGGGGTCGTGGCACTCGGCGTGGGGGCTGGACGAGGAGTTCGTCGGCGCTAGGGTTCCGGTGAAGTAGAGTGGGGAAGACGGGGGTTTGTGGTGGTCGTGGGTGGTCGGGGAGTCTAGGGTTAGGGTCTGGGGGGTCAGGGCTATTTATAGGATCCTTGGGCGGTGGGTTTTGGGTTAGAAATTAGGATTAGGGTTAGGGTTTGGGGCGGATCGCCGGAGACGACGACAGCGCAAAGGTGGTCGTCGATTAGGGTTAGGTTAGGTCTTTTTGTAGAAAACCCCCTAGAGTTTAGGAAATCACAAATAGGTCCTCCCAGCGTTTAAATGCAAAATCAAATTTGCATAACCCATCCCGCACTGTTTATGTGCAAATAAAATTTGCATACAATAATTTGAAAATTGCAAACCGACATTTAAACAATCTAATTAATTGCAAAACTTAATTAAAACATTTTAGAAAATTGCAAAATGGTATTTTTGTATTTAAAACTCATTTAAAATCATTTAAAAATTCTAGAAAAATTCCTAAAAATTCCTAATAATTATTTAAGGCTATAAATGACATTAAAAATTAATTAGCACTAATTAAAAATGAATTTGAAAATCAGGGGCTTACAGCAGCTCCTCTTCGTCACAGTCACCTAAAAATGTTGTCTCCGGTCAGGAGGGAGCAAGTAACATACCACATCCACAACTAGCATTCCTAAGATAATAACTAAATAGAAAAAATACGAGACATTTATGAAATATTATAATTTTGTATTTAAAAATAGTAAAATGAGACTAGCAAGTGTGAAAAAGATCAATGTCATGCATGATGTAATACTAGGCTAGTGTTTGAGTATATAACAGGGCCTGTGACCGGCTGGTGAGGCAATATGTATACTAACATTTTGGCCAAAATGAATAGTATACGGTACGGCTCAACCCACAGTGAGGTTGGGTTAGCGCAGACGAGAAACGAACAAGTTTTGGCTTTGGTCACAGACGTTATACTACTCCACAAGCAATCCCCAAGCAATGAGTTAATGAGTCAATAGTCAAATAATCTGACATGTCAAGATAGCCACCCAACCATCTATCTTCCTACGTGGAGTCCGAGAGGGAACCACGGTGATTCAGTGTAACTAGACTACATGTAATCAATGTTTGTATAACATTTAATTATTAAAATGGAAACATAAGTATGGAGTAAATATGAAAACTTGCCTCAGAGTATTTCCTGACTTTACAGCAACCAGAATGTAACCGCTAGGGTTTTACCAATCAGAACCTACAAGATTGTAATGCCAGTTTTAGTAACCAGAATTACTCTCTAATTCTAAGGTACAAACTAGGTTAAGCCTACAGGTTGGTGATCCTAGTAGAAACCATTTATACATAAAGTAGGTTTTGTTACAAATCTAATATTATTATAAACCGTATTAAACAACATAGATTTTTGTCGTAAATAATAATTAATAGGAAAAATTACTTTAAAAATAAATCTTTAGAATTTAGTAATTTTGTAGGAAACATAGATTTTATTGACATAGCATTTCGAAATAAAAATTATTTATCAAGTTTAGTTATTTAATCAAAATAATTTTCGTAAAAATATATCTTTTAGACATTTCCATAAATTACTTAGAAAAATTACCTTTAAAAATTAAAATAATAATTAATGCGTAAAAACATATTTTTTTCTTACCAAAATAATGGTTTTACATTAATATAAAAGAATTTTTTTTCAAATTTTAATGCTAAATACCATTTTACCAAAACAACCTTTTTAACATATATTAGTTTTTATTATATAAATCCCTTTATAAAACCCTTTGATTAAAAATTATCTTTTAAAAAAAGAAATATATATATATAGTCATCTACTGAAATCTAATTCTATAATATTATTTACTTAACAAAACTTTTATTTTAAAGATAACAACTTCTAAATGGATATTTATTTAACCAATATTTTGTAAACTCTTTATTAAATAATTATTGGTTTAAAATCTCTACAACTAAGATTAAAAGATGATCATAACTATATATTTGAACAGTTTAAATCATTTAAAACCATGTTTTAAATTACTAAGGTTAAACTACAACCAATTAATACCAGCAGTGAATCAATAAAGTTTCCTAAATGATTATTATTACAACATTACACATTGTACACACAGAAACTAAATGATTAATCTACAGAACCCAATTAGAAATCTACAGAACCTATCTAAAGCCAGAAACTCATATGGGTTCTGAGAACAATCACAGAAAGTGGGAAAAGAGGAAAGAGGTTACCCAAACTTGCACGAAGGAGTATCGAGGGGAGGCCTCGGACTCGGAACGACGCCGGGATGACGAGCACGGACACGTGCGCGCACACGGGCGAACACGTGGGAAAGACATGCGGCGACAGAGCACACGCGGAAGACGACAACGCCGACGGAGGGCGTGCGCGTGCGCTGGCGGGTCCCGGCGACCGACGAACGGCCGGCGGCCGGCTGGGGGCTGCACTGGCGGGCTGGGGTGGCCGTTGGCGGTCCGGCGAGGGTCCGAGGCGGAGGTCAGCTGCCGGGTTCGTCGCAGAAGAGCGGAAAGAGGGGTCTAGTCTTGAAGAGGGTGGCGAGACGATTCCGACGGTGGTCTCGGATCTGAAATTGGTAGAGAGTGGAGAGAGTTGTGAAGGTTTAGAGAAGAATGGGGGTAGGTTTCTCTTCTGTGAGTTTCTGGGGAGAAGGTGAAAAGGGGTTACGTAAAGATGGTGGAGAAGGAAGTGGGCGCACAATTAGGATCGGGGAGTGAGAACCGGTGAGTGGGGAAAGGAATGATTTTGGATTTGGTTTAAGTTATGGGCTAAACTCCTGGGCTTGGGTTAAGGGCCAACAAACAATATTAAATAAATAAATGAACACAATAAAATATGGGTCTTACACAATGGCAAGTTCCTAAAGAAGTACTATTTTGTGTACTTCCAAATCCCTAGCAAGAAAAATCTATGAATTTTACCATCAAATTCATACCCTTTGTCTGGAACTCAGCTGTTCTGGGACATTCTCTTATCAATCCCTAGTAGAAAATATCCATGTCCATATCACCTCTTGTAGCGCCCCGCTTTCGATAGGCGACGGACTTCATAATATGCTTGCGCCGAGTCAGATCGACCGGGAACTTAGATGGTCATCTGACTCGATCGCTAGGCTTGGTAAACGATAACAACTTACGGCATCGATCAAATTGATTTGGACGGACGTTATAAGAATTGATCCAACTAATGGAATGACTTCTGTTGTAATAAGTCCTAGATGCAGTGGGCTGCGTCTCGATGAGTGAGCTCTCTATAAGAGTCCCTTCGACGAGACCGGACCGCTGTATGGTTTTCTTGGAGCTTTTGCCGTTGGGTTTTGATGAAATACTTTTGCGTCGTTTTCCTGGATACAATTACAAATTTTGAAGCAAGAGGAAAAGAAGGAATTCTAACAAAGTGTTGGTGCCATTGCAGGAGCTCGCGTAACAAAAGCTTGACGTTGTGAAGCGCTTCGACGATCGGCACGAGCAAAGTAATCGGTAGGTGGTTCAGACCTTCCTTCTACTCTATCCCGCAAACTAATTTCTTGCCTCGAATTTATTCAAATCGAACGATGCCAAGTTAATTGTATGCCAATCCACTAAGGTCAAGAACTCGGGAAAACGTATCGATTTTGAGTAATCTACTCTGAAAAATACAAGTTTCTCACATAAACGGAAAAGTTTAAGGTTCTAGTAAAAAGATAGACTATTTCACGTGCAACAAAATAATGTGAAACTTTGATCATGGGTTATGATGCCTCGGACAATTTAGTGCCCACGGGACGCTAAATCGGGAGTACGGCTTTGGGGAAAATGAATTGCTGTATGAGTTGCGAGAAATGATAATGTCGTTCGATACTGTCCACGCTATACAAAACTGTTTGCATATATTAAACTGTTCACGCATAGGCATGGTCATGTACAGCTTGTGCACAAGTTCGTTTTCCTCGAAACGGTATCCGGGGCATCGAAACCGATTCATCCTAGAAGAAATAAATTATCGTGCTTCGGCGTGTGGCATGCGGGACCTTCAGTAAGGCTTGCAACCTAGGCTGGAAGGGTAGCGTTGCATGCCAATTTTGATTAAGTCCCTAGTGGTGCGTAACACCAATGACCACATGTAAGATAGTAGCATGCTCATTTATTGTCTTATGCAGGTATAATTACTATCTCTGTTTTATGCAGAGACGAGCACGGCCATGGTAAGAAACATGATAAATCGCTATGCTTTTCTGTATGCTTTATTACTCGAAGATGGCTATCGATATGAACTGAATTCATTTAGTTCTAAATAGAAAAACAACTCTAAAGCATGCCTATCTTAACAATCAGAGTCGGTTTAGACGAGTTGGTTCATCTCGTCTACTTAGCAAGTGTGCTAATCTCCTCTCCCAATTTCCCCAGGTGCGGCGGGCGCTCCAAACTAAGTTGAAGCTGAAGTACGGAAAGGCATTTTGAAGCTCTTCCTATACTAAAGTATTTTGAAGCCAATTCAATCGACGGTTTATATATAAAGGGGCGAATGTATGGAACAGCAAGTGTTAGTTCAGGCAGCTTGTCGAGTATGTTTTATTTTGTTTTCAATCAATGTAGCCGCAACGGCATCCAATATAATTACAACTTGTACTTCGTTGCAAGCTATGAATGAAAAGCAAATTTTTATCTTCCTATACTGCGTCTTATATTCTGATGAGATTTATGAAGTTTCAACTTGGCGTATTAATATGCAAATCAATGTAACGTTCTTGCCTTGTACGAGTGCAATTCCAGACTCGTACGGCATCACGCCTTAGCGAGGACGTTCGAATCGACAAAATAACATCGGGGACGAACGTTTGCCGACTCGGGGCGTGACAAATTGGTATCAGAGCACAGTTATGTTTCCTCGGATTTTTGAAAGATGTTTCATTATTGGAATGTCTGTTGCGATGGCTCGATTAAATGCTTGTCGACATACTGCTTGAAATAAAAGTTCCATACAGGTAAGCCCGTAGATATTTTTGAAAATACTAACGGGTTTATACTGTTTTATAGGAATGACTAAGCGAGATAAAAAAAATACCGGCACAACAACCCAAACCGTAGATAGTACGTCGAGCACAAAAAGTACTGGCCCTAGCGAGACGACAATGGAGAAAATGCTACAGTTGATGGAAGTGCAGCAGCAACAGCTTCAAATGCAATTCAAAGCCCAATTTGATGCGCAGCAGAAGCAGATGAACGCCCTGACTCAGATAGTGAGCAAGATGGCGGGTAATACCAAGGCAACGGACATGGTACCCTAGGAGAAGCAAGGTGATCAAAAAGAAGACGAGGAAAAAGAACCTCAACCGCAAATGATAAATTCTTCTTCCATGCTTAAAGTAAAGGAGTTCCGCAAGAGGAACCCGCCGAAGTTCAACGGCCGAGCAGAGCCCGATGTGATAGTGGGATGGCTCGTAGAAATGAAGGACTTGTTTGATCTTATCTGCATCGAAGGGTCCCAGAGGGTGGCCTGTGCGGCGCTGCAGCTGCAACTGAGAGCACACGACTGGTAGGCGACGAAGAAACAGGAGATCTGTGAAACCGATTCCAACACAAAGATTTGCTGGGAAGTGTTCAAGGCAGCCTTCCTTGAGCAATACGTTCCTTGCGCCATCCGTCGACAGAAGGGAGATGAGTTCATGATATTGAGACAAGGGAACATGACTGTTGAAGATTATGATGCAAGCTTCTCAAAACTTGCAAAATTTGTCGGTGCCTTCCTGTCCAACAAAGAAGAATGGTGCGAGCATTTTCAAAAGGGCCTCCACGACGAATTGCGTAGGGACGTTATGAACCAACGATGCCAAACTTATCGTGAATCCTACGAAACCGCACTTGATAGTGAGCGGATCTTTGGCCGTATGTCACAAAGGGCTGTACCTGTCGTCCGAAATCACTTCAACAAGCGTCCTAACAACGCCCGGAGATCGGAAGTATCAAAACATCCAAACACATTTGATAACCGAGGCCATGGCGGACCACACTGCAATAGATGCGATAAGTGTGGGCACCGAGATCCCGATTATAAACTAAGAATATGCTTCAAGTGTGGCGAGTTAGGCTACTTCAGTCAGTTCTGTCAGGCAGGAAAGCCAAATCAACACCCTCCGAGAAATGTTCTAAATCCGTATAAAGCGCCTACAGTGCAAGGTGCGAATACGGTACCAGTGAACCCGCTGAATCAATTCCATAGAGCGCAAGGCCGAGTCTATGCATTGACTAGAGACGAGGCATTTGGGTCCGATACTGTTGCAACAGGTATATTACTATATAAAAATATACCTGCTCGAGTACTATTCGATTCGGGTGTGACGCATAGTTTCATATCTGCTGATTATGTGAAAGAAAATAAAGTAACCATGCAATCACTAGATATAGACATTTGCGTTAGCACTCCGTCGGGAGTCGATATGCCTGCAAACTTTATTTATAGGGATGACCACATTTGCATCGGGAGAAGAAATCTATCCTTGGATGTTGTCGTACTAGACATCAAAGAGTACGACATAATCCTAGGCATGTATTGGTTGGGCGCTTGTCATACAATGATCGAGTGCGCGGAGAAGAGAGTGGTGTTTCATCTTCCTTGCGAGACAGAGTTCTCATATTCGTGCGGTACGGTCTCGAAGACAACAATGATGTTATCGGCAATCTCGGCAAGGCATATGCTGCGTTCCGGCTGTGCGGGATACTTGGCATCAGTTCGAGACACGCGGAAGGATAATACAAACATAATGCAGACTAATGTTGTGGCAGATTTTCCCGACGTTTTTCTGACGAGATGTCCGAGATGCCGTCGGATCGAGAAATTGAATTCAGCATCGACACCTTTCCGAATACGCGATCGATATCGAAGGCGCCTTAGCGAATGGCTCCAGCAGAATTAAAGGAGCTGAAGGTGCAATTACAAGAGTTGCTAGACCGCAGATTTATTTGCCCTGGCGTCTCTCCGTGGGGAGCTTCCATACTGTTCGTGAAGAAGAAGGATGGGACGATGCGGCTATGCATCAACTATCGGAAACTCAACAAGGTGACCGTGCGGAACAAGTATCCTTTGCTACGAATCGACAACTTGTTTGACCAACTGCAAGGTGCGGCAATATTTTCAAAAATCGATCTTCGTTCTGGCTATCATCAGTTGAAGATCAAGTCTGACGACGTATCGAAGTCTGCCTTCCGCACTCGATATGGTCATTACGAATTCCTAGTCATGTCGTTCGGTTTGACGAATGCCCCAGCCGCTTTCATGGATTTGATGAAGCGAGTCTTCCGACCTCAAATCGATAAATTTGTAGTCGTATTCATCGACGATATCCTTATCTATTCAAAGAATCGAGAAGAGCATGCATAACACTTGAAGACGATATTACAGATTCTGCATAAAAACAAATTATATGCCAAGCAGAGTAAATGCGAGTTCTGGATGAGTAGCGTGACATTCCTCGGACATGTAATCTCTGCCGAAGGTGTCGCGGTAGACCCAAAGAAGATTGAAGCGGTGGTAGATTGGAAATGACCTGCCTCGGCTAGCGATATTAGGAGTTTCCTGGGCTTAGTGGGCTACTACCGAAGATTCGTACGAAGCTTTTCAAAAATAGCGTCGCCTCTGACTCGCCTCACCCAGAAGAGGGTAGTATTTGAATGGAGTGACGACTGTGAATCCAGCTTTCAAGAGTTGAAGCAACGGGTCGTCTTAGCTCCAATCCTTCTACTTCCAGTCGGTCCGGAAGGCTTTTAGATATTCAGCGACGCATCGGGAACTGGCCTCGGGTGCGTACTCATGTAGAGAGATAAAGTCATCTTCTATGCTTCACGGCAGTTGAAGCAGCACGAGAAACACTACCCGACGCACGACCTAGAATTGGCGGCGATCGTGTTTGCGTTGAAACTCTGGCGGCACTATCTCTATGGTGTGGCTTACAGAATCTACACAGATCATAAAAGCCTGAAATACTTTTTTATGCAATGAGAGCTCAACCTACGACAGCGATGTTGGCTCGAACTCATAAAAGATTATGAGCTAACGATCGAGTATACGCCGGGCAAGGGAAACGTTATAGCCGATGCGCTTAGCAAAATATTTATGGGAACACTAGCCATAAACAAGGAGATACGGCGAGACCTTGAAGCGATGGGTATCGAACTTGGAATTGAATATCGACACCTGCACCTAGCTCAGCTGAAGTTAGGATCGAACCTGTTTAGCAAGATAAAGACCGCACAGAAGGACGACTCAATCCTGAAGAAGATGCGCGAGCTGATTCCAACAGGATGGGCGACTGACTTTGCGGAAGACGAAGACATGACAATGTGACTAAAGGGAAGGCTCTGCATTCCTGAAACTGCCGAACTCAGGAAAGAAATTCTGATGGAGGCATACTATACGAAGTACTCGTTACATCCTGGAAGCACCAAGATGTACAAGGACTTGCGCACAAACTTTTGGTGCCACGGCATAAAGAAAGACGTGGCTACATTCGTATCGTAGTGCATGGCGTGTCAGCAAGTAAAGGTGGAACACCAAAGGGTAGGCGGAGAGCTGCAGAACCTTGTTATTCTTGAGTGGAAGTGGGACAACATCTCGATAGATTTTATTATGGGATTTCCGAAGTCGCCGCGGGGGAATGATGGGTCATTGTTGATAGATTGACCAAGTTGGCTCACTTCATCGTAATTAAAGTAGGATACAGCGTCGATCGTTTAGCGCAAATCTACATCGATGATATTGTTCGACTGCACGGGGTACAGGCTTCAATAATTTTGGACAGAGACGGACGATTCCTATCGTATTTCTGGACGAGCCTACAAGCGGTGATGGGGACCAAACTGAAGTTTAGTTCTACGTACCATCCCCAAACAGACGGTCAGACGGTGAAGGTAAATCAAATCTTAGATGATATGTTGCGTCTGTATGCGATCGACCTAAAGACTAGTTGGGATACGCATTTGCCACTTGCGGAGTTTGCGTATAACAACAGTTATCAATTGAGCATTCCGATGGCTCCATATGAAGCGCTCTACGGAAGAAAGTGTTATTCGCTAATATGCTGGGACGAAGTCAGAGAGCGACAAGTGCTTGGACCGGAACAGGTGGAGCAGGCCGTTGAAAAGGTCCGCTTGATTCAAGATAGACTCCATATCGCACAAAGTCGGCAAAAGAGCTACGCAGATCTTCGTCGATGACCGCTAGAATTCTTGGTCGGGGACCATGTTTTTCTGAAAGTAACGTCCATGCACGGTGTGATACGATTCGGCGTTAAAGGCAAGTTGAGCCCGAGATTTGTTGGCCCCTTCGAGATCATCGAGCGAGTTACAATGGTTGCTTATCGGATCGCACAACCTCCTGCCTTGGCTGATATGCACGATGTCTTCCACATTTTACAACTTTGAAAATACGTGGACGATCCAAGTCATGTGGTTAGCTTCGATCAGTTGGAGCTATGTACTGACTTGTCTTACTCGGAGGAGCCTATACAAATTTTGGACCGTAAGGAGAAGGTGCTACGAAATCGGACGATATTTTTGGGCCGCGTGCTTTGGCAGAACCATTCAGTCGAAGAGTCAACGTGGGAAATGGAGACGAAGATGAAGGAGAAATACCCTGCGTTGTTTGTCTAAATTAAGGTCAGACCCTTGTTCTTAAGTTTCGGGACGAAACTTTTTCTTAGTGGTATATTATATAGCGCCCCGCTTTCGATAGGCGACAGACTTCATAATATGCTTGCACCGAGTCAGATCGGCCGGGAACGTAGATGGCTATCTGATTCGATCGCTCGGCTTAGTAAACGATAACACCTTGCGGCATCGATCAAATCGATTTGGACGGACGTTACGAGAATCGATCCAACTAATGGAACGACTTCTGTTGGAATAAGTCCTAGATGCAGCGGACTGCGTCTCGACGAGTGAGCTCTCTATAAGAGTCCCTTCGATGGGACCGGACCGTTGTATGGTTTTCTTGGAGGTTTTGCCGCTGGGTTTTGATGAAGTGCTTTCGCATCATTTTCCTGGATGCAATTAAAAATTTTGAAGCAAGAAGAAAAAAAGGAATTCTAACAAAGTGTTGGTGCCATTGTAGGAGCTTGCACAACTAAAGCTTGACGTTGCGAAACGCTTCGACGATCGGCACGAGCAAAGTAATCGGTTGGTGATTCGGACCTTCCTTCTACTCTGTCCCGCAAACTAATTCTTTGCCTCGAATTCATTCAAATCGAACGATGCCAAGTTAATTGCATGCCAATCCACTAAGGTCAAGAACTCAGGAAAAACATATGGATTTTGAGTAATCTACTATGAAAAATACAAGTTTCTCACATAAACGAAAAAGTTTAAGGTTCTAGTAAAAAGATAGACTATTTCACGTGCTATAAAATAATGTGAAACGTTGATCATGGGTTATGATGTCTCGGACAATTTGGTGCCCATGGGACGCTAAATCGGGAGTACGGCTTTGAGGAAAATGAATCAATGCATGAGTTACGAGAAATGATAATGTCGTTCGATACTGTCCACGCTATACAAAACTATTTGTATATATTAAACTGTTCACGCATAGTCATGGTCATGGACAGCTTGTGCACAAGTTCATTTTCCTCGAAATGGTATCCGGGGCATCGGAACCAATTCGTCCTAGAGGGAATAAATTATCGTGCTTCGGCGTGAGACATGCGGGACCTTTAGTAAGGCTTGCAACCCAGGCTAAAAGGGTAGCGTCGCATACCAATTTTGATTAAGTCCCTAGTGGTGCGTAACACTAATGACCACATGTGCGATAGTAGCATGCTCATCTATTATCTTATACAGGTATTATTATTATCTCTGTTTTATGCAGGGACGAGCACGACCGTTGTAAGAAACGTGATAAATCAATATGCTTTTCTGTATGATTTATTACTCGAAGATGGCTATCGATATGAACTGAATTCATTTAGTTCTAAATAGAAAGACAACTCTAAAGCATGCCTATCTTAACAATCAGAGTCGGTTTAGACGAGTTGGTTTGTCTTGTCCACTTAGCAAGTGTGCTAATTCCCTTCCCCAATTTCCTCAGGTGCGGCGGGCGCTCCAAACTAAACTGAAGCTGAAGTGCGAAGAGGCATTTTGAAGCTCTTCCTATGCTGAAGTATTTTGAAGCCAGTTCAATAGACGACTTATGTATAAAGGGGCGAATGTATGGAACGGCAAGTGTTAGTTCAGGCAGCTTGTCGAGTATGTTTTATTTCATTTTCAAACAATGTAGCCGCAACGACATCCAATGTAATTACGGCTTGCACTTCGTTGCAAGCTATGAATGAAAAGCAAATTTCTATCTTCCTATACTGTGTCTTATATTCTGATAAGATTTGTGAAGTTTCAACTTGGCGTATTGATATGCAAATCAACGTAACGTTCTTGCCTTGTACGAGTACAATTCCAAACTCGTACGATATCACACCTTAGCGAGGATGATCGAATCGGCAAAATAACATCGGGGACGAACGTTTGCCGACTCGGGGTGTGACACCTCTGAGTTGTTTCCTACATCCTCATAAACCTCAATCTTCGTTCTCAGTAAGATGAAGCGAAAACCAGTATTTTCTATGTCCATATTACCTCTGAATAAACACCCCCATTTAGCAACCACCGTGTTGCTACACCCTGCCTATAGAACATCCACGTTCATATCACCTCTGAGTTATTCTATACATCCCCACAGAGTCTATTCTTACCACATCCATATTATAACCCCACTTCCCAAAAATTTTAAATCTTAAAATACTTCCCTCCTCAACTTGAATTCTTAAATTTGAATTATCAAGTTGGTTATAACTAAATTGTGGTGGTCCCCACCTTGAACTAATTTTATAACAAACTTTCCCTCCATATTTTAACTATTTTGGTTTTTTTTACAATTTTTGAAAAGGAAGAGAGGCTCCCTGCTTTTAGGCCAAGTTGCGAAGGGGGATTTTTGGAAAAACGTTTGGGCGGAGGGACCTAGGTGAAAAACTCACATTTCCATATATGTTAACAGAGAGTTAGAGTGAGAGAATAATCCATTTTCATTAGAACCCTCTCGATTTCCCTTCTTTCTTCATATTTCCAAATCAATTCTAACCCTAACCCTAATCTCTTAAATCGTGCGATGACGACGGTGATGGAGGAGGCCATGACCACAACAATGGCAGTGGCGAGGTGGGCCCACACCGACGTTTGAGGGCGGAGCACGGTCAGCAGCGACCTTTCCGACGGTGATTGCTCTCTTCTCCGGTGAACTCTTGATCGATCCTTCCTCCTTCTCCGTCAACGACGATCCCCTCTTCGACGACGCTAACTCGTATTGCTATCTGTTCGACTGCATCTCTAGCACGTCGTTCTCTAGGGATTTTGAGGATGACTTAGATCGGTGAGTTCTCGATCCTTGTTTTCACTGATCCTTTCTTTTGATAATTTGAGTTTTCTTAACTGAGTCGTTCTTCTCGATCGAAATATTGTAGATCGATCAGTTTTGTTTTGGTTTGGATGGTTTGATTGAGGATTTCTACTTCGATCAAGTAATATACGGAATCTGGTAAAAATTCTAATTAAATGTTTCTGAATTCATGGATCATGTTCGTTTATGGTTTTTATTCGAATTTCTATTCATAATTAGGGTTTGAGATCTTTTGGTTGAACTGCTTTGAGATTCGAGTCTGGTGACCAAATATTTGGAGATCGGTGAGTTGATCTGAGTATTTCCTTATTTGGTTGAATTTGTGTTACTCTGTTCTGTTCTGAGTTTTCCTTTGATTTTGCTTCTGGATGGTCGATGCTTCGGTCAGAAAGACTCCAGTACGTACTCGACCGCATTGAGACGTGTCTACTTTAGTTTGTGTCCTGCTACATGTTAGATCATTCCAGGTTCGGATCTGAACACTCTTTAAACTTTCATATTGTGTTAGTTTTTACTATTCTGATTGTAGCCTCGTTTCGTGTCCGATTTGGAGTTGTATCCAAGTGATGATCGTGTCGTGTCTAAGTTGGGACCATGTTCAAGCAATGGGACGTGTCCAACATTGTATCGTGTCCCGATTTATGCTTAGGTTTGCATCCAGTTTGCGTGTGTATCCAACTGGTGTTCGTGTGTGTGCCCGATGCTTATTTGAGTTCGGATCAATGATCGTGACGGCATGTCCAAGTGCAACTCAGGATCGACTATATGTTCATGTTAGCCATTAGAGCAACCAGCTGGAGTCTTATTTTTACAATCTATCGTATAATTATATTTTAGTCCTCTTTAATTGAGGATTGCAGGGCTGGGTTATATCTACTTTAGCTTGAATTTTGTATAAATTCGATATGGTTGTAGACTTGATAATTTGATTCTGGGTACCGAACTCTTTCTCTATGGATACTTAACTGAGATACCTATGTATAGCCATGAATATATATATAAGTACATATCAGTTATATATATACAACTTGTAACCTTAGATAGATTAGGGTATAGCTAATATATCTTATGAATACTCTAAAATTAGGCATGATTAGAATTTGAGATAACCAACTTGTGTAACTATTAATCAACTTGTACCTTAAAAAAATAGGAGGACATCCAGCTCCATCTATTACACTTGATTTCCCAGAGCAAGGCAAGTACATTCTATGGTTCTATGCATTACATTATCTCCTGTTCTTTATTGCTGATACTGTGACACGATATTCATGATCTTTCTGGCTTGTTCTTATTCATGTTCTTATCAGTATTTGGGGTAGGGAAATACACTAGATATGTGACCAAACCCATGTTACTATTCATGATCTTTAGCTTAGGCCTCGCAACGTGCACGCGGGTCCTAAGCCGTACCATTACATGATCTTTCAGGATCTTTCATGTTCTTTCATGATCTTACCCATAGCCGGTCACATACTATAGTTGTATTTTAAAAATATCATGCACACATGTTCAGGATTGATTCTTACACTAGTTCTTGTGATCCTGATCTTGATACTTACGATATTCATGGTCTTTCCGGTATCTTTATAGCAGTAGTTTCATGATCTTCTTGTGCTTTACATACCATGTTCTTATCATGTTCTTTCAGCTTATTTTCATATTATGATGTTATTGTTCATTACCTAGAATTGTGCTTTGCTCCGCTCCTGATTGGATAAGTTGTAGGTGAGATGGAGGCCGTTTGCGATACCTTTTACGGGCGTGACACTGCCATACATGTTGAGCCAGCTGGAGCTGCATTGGGCTTAGAGGCCGCTGAGGCCTAGTACCTTACCTTTATGTCTTTTCCCTGTTTTGAGACTTTAGACAGACTTTACTTTCTTGTTGGATGAATGTAATAAAATACTTAGACATATTTTGTTCTGGGATTCGTTTATAGATGCTGTGATGTTATCTCACTTTCATGATTACTTGTTAGCTTTCCCTAGTATTGGTACAGCTTACTTCGTCGTGTATAACGATGAAGGCTGGACGTGCCCGATTCGTATCCGAATATTCGGGAGCGGGTCGTGACACATATCACCTTTGAGTAAGAAAACTCTACCACCAACCCAATGTTTACCATGTCCACACTACCTCTAAATAAATATATTGGTTCCCTCTCTCAACTTATCATCTGTACCTAGAACCAAGGTATGCCAAGGATGATAAGTCTACATAAAATCTCCAGCAGAAGTACCCAAATCTATTGCGTCCATACTACCTCTGATAGGATTGTCACAACAAAACAACTCTACTGTCCATGCTTCTTGTTCAAAGTATTTCAAAACTTGTCCAAAATTTTAAAAACTTAGAAAGGGGTCTTGAATAAGCATGGAAAAGGGATATTTCTTTTAGTTCCACATCGGAAAGAAGAAGAAGAGAGGTCTCATTCCACTCTATATATAGAGCCCCCTCGCCTCATTTGAAAAGTGCACCCCAAAAAAGGGAGCCCGTTGTCCAGGGAGCCGGTTCGAGCCACAAAAAGTTACAACAGTGCTTATTCTTCTTCATGATCGGTCGCAAGTTCTTCACTTGCCATCTTGGCAAAGAAAAGTTGGATTCTGAATACTATACGCCTTTACGGGCAAGTACGAAGATATCCAAGACGGCACGGACCATGCGCCCTCAATGTGCTATGCCAGCAGCAAGCCAGAAATGTGTGCTGAAAGTCACACACACGGCTAATAACAAGCTGTACAGAAGTTGACTCAGGTGCTTTCACACCCAGAATGGGTCAATTCTTAAAGTACTCCTTCTACTTGGGCGCTTCTCTAGCGCTTCGAACCAAGTCAGGGGGTAAATCTTTCGATGTCGAACCCATATGCCCATGTGAGCTGTGCGTATGAAGTGGGTTCCACTCACAATACTTGCTGCTCTCCCAATAATGATCTGGGTGTATTTTATGTACTGGGACTGGATCATGGAGCGCATCTCTCATACACTCACCCTGACGCTTGGCTTTTACCATACGTCTGAAGAAGGTGCAAGTGTGAACTTCTCCTCACATGATTTATGCAATGTGATCAGTCACAGATGTCAATCAGGGGAAATGACCACCATGCACAACTCGTCCCAGATGGGGCATACTTGTGCTACGGTCACCTTCAACTACTGTTACCGTAAAACAGTAGCCCTACCACCAAGGCAGTCTGTGTTCCAGCGACTGCAACCTGCTGCACCTGTCCGACATCGTCTCGAAAACATGATGCCTAAAAACTTTTAGAAATCCCTATTCTAAATTCTACGGCTAGGCGCATCACTCTGACGTCTCAGCACAGGTGCAACTTTCTTCCTCGTCAGAGTGAATCACTTCATCGTCAACGTACGAATACTTCAACTAATGAAGCAGTTATCGAATATGTTGGCTCTTCTATCTTAACAAAAGTTGGGGCACGATGACCCCGATCTTTGCATGCAACAGGCACCCAACATTGTCTCATATAAAAACATTAACGATAAGGAGCACGAGCACGAACTGTTCTTTCTATAGCCTACCGGGTGCATCTCAGTCTTCTTAAGGAAATCATTATCAAAGCTTCTTTGAACGAGGATATTCACAAAACGCAGTGCAACGTCTCGCCAAGGGGAAGGATCGATCGAGTTCATCTTTGTTTAGAAGTTGGATGAAATGAGAATAAACTCTCTTACCGCAGCTATTTATAGGCTAAGGCATGAACCAAAGCAATGCACCAAGTGCCAGCCTACTCGAAGTTAATGCGATGAATATGCATTCATGGCAACGAATCTTCCATCTCAAATTCAGCTAAGTCAAAAGTCATCAATTTTGGCCTCGAAATACTCAAAATGTGTTAACCAAAGGAGATGCGCCCAGCGGCTGATGCGCTCCCCAGACAGATGCACCCCATATCTGATACGTCTTAAGGGGCAATGCGCCTCACATGTGATGTTCCCACCTAAGCTCATCATCCATCAAGCATTTAATATTATGTGACAGAGTCAGTAGCACACGTCTCGAATTCTGAGCAATTGACAGCTTTTACAGAAGACGAAAAGATGCAATCATCACTCTTTGTCGATTATAGCTGTACTCTGCCACATGGCCGACTGATCAATCGCATGCGCATTAAGCAACCATGTGCTCAAATTTTGCATGCGCCTCAACGGCCATGCGCCTAGACTTGGTTTTGGCCCCTAAAATTCAGATGACAAATCTCCTTTTGGCCCCTAAAAGTCAGTTCTGCCTACGAACGGGTGCCAACCACCCAGGATCTCAGCAACAACCAAGTCTCAGCAACTGCCATGTGTCAGCTCCTCTGTAGCCCAACGGTAGAGTTCAAACAGATTTAGTTCCAGCTTCGTGGCGCATCTCCATGCGCCCATCAAAGTCAAACATGTGGCATCCCTACGTACAAAATCTCTATGCACGCATTGCATATGTGCGCATAAGCAGATCATTCTACTGCCTATAAATAGAAGGATTATTCCTTCATTCAAGAGCGTTAACCACTGTGGGCACACACAAAAAAGAAGAAGAAACGTTGTCTTTTCTTATTGGCGCAATGCACCACAAATCGATTACGCCTGAGGGATCCCGCGCTGAGGATCCCCGAGTACAAAAAGAATTCTGTGGAATAGGGACGATGGAGATCGAGCGGCTATTGCTCCTTTACTCCGTTGACTCTCCGATTACAAAAGTGGGAGAAAATCTAAGAAAATTGCTAACTCTCGGATCACTGGCAAGAAGGGCAGCAATTTGGCTCTTGAAATGTTCTCCCTTCTGTCTGTTTTTGTAGAGGGGGACGCCCTCTATTTATAGTCGTTTGGTACTGAAACGACTGTTATGCGTCCACAGGTGGAAAATATACTGATTTCACTGTAGGTGCATAACACCCCTTTGGGCGCATAGGGTGTAGGCGCATGGACATTAGATGATTGTGGGTAGATCGTGGGGTTGGGATGGAGACAGACATGGCCATATGCTTCAATGCACGATTGCTCATGGAGACTGACGTGGCTGCATGCTTCGGTGCACGATTGATCGTAGAGTTTTACTGAGTCATAGGGATCTACTGCCTTGGGCGCATAGTATGGGAGTAAGTTTATGTACCCATACTTGGGTGCATGTTTGATCTGTATGAAAACAATGTGGGCACATAGACCCTCTTCGATCATGTATGCGCAAATCCCCTCTTTGACCATGTGGGCGCATAGACTCATTTTGGTTCTGTGGACGCATAGCCCCCTTTTGGTTATGTGGGCACATAGCTTCTTTTGTCTTCTTCATGTGGGATACATAGTCTTGTATTTTTCAAGCTTCTACAAGACCCCCTTCAAAGTTTTTTAGACTCGAACGAGTGTTGGAATACTTTGAAAGAAGCATGGGAAAAATTGTCTCCACCAGCTTTATGGGCGCATGATAGGAATGATCCCTTTAGGCATATAGGTGTCTGTCAGGCTGTAGAAATATGGCTGTTGAGATCTTCTTTGGAACTCTGAAACGATAGACTCGTTTTGGAACGAAATTTAAAAAGGTCCGTTCTTGATGTTTTATGCGTAGTCTGCGTCAGCAAATAGCAGGCGCATAATCTGCAAAAGACTGTCTCTACGTAGGCGCATAGATCTGTGTGGGCGCATAGAACATGTAGGCGTATAGGCCATGTGTGCGCATAACTCCCCGTTCGTGCCTATAAATAGGCCTTAAAGAGAGAGAAAGCTCATTCTCTCTTATTTTTTCTCAAAATTTTCAAAGAGTTTTTTCGTTTACTCTCTTTCGAACAATCATGTCTTCCAAGGCTGTTTCGACTCCCAAGAAGTCTGCGAAGGGCAAGATGGCTGCAGCAGCTAGTTCTCCTCCTTTGTCAGCTTCTCATCTGGTTCAGGACCCCATCCTCGGTAAGGCGATGTCTCAAAAAATGAAGTCTCGAGCGTTAATTTGTGACGCTCAGACTTTTCTTTGCTTGGGCGTATAACCATCGATATGCGCCCAAAGAAAAACACTTCTTTTTGCAAGCAGTCTTATGCGCTCACAGATGCATGCGCCCACGTACTTTTTTGTGTTATGTTCCTATGCACTCGGTTGTGTCATGCGCCCACACACTTCGTGTTATGCGCTTACACAGAACATGTGCTTATGCGCCCACACAGAACTTGTGCTTATGCGCCCACAGGCCCTTTGGGTGCATAACATCGGGGCGCCTATAATTTCTCAGTACTTAGCGCTCTTTTTTTCTGTAGATTCTAAGTCTGATTTTTTTTTCTTATGTCTTCGCAGTCGACATGGTTGTTCCAGCTCTTGGCGGGATTCCTCTTGGCTCTGCCCGCCATGCTCTGGATTCAAGCCTTGTCACCGCAATGGTCAAATATGTTCAGGTGAAGATCAGCTATGACCAACCTTCGGTGCAGGTGATCGCTATGCTTGAGTATGACAAAATGTTCTTGAAGCAGATAATGAATGATGAGAAGTTCGCACTTGGAGGGGCGCAGAGCTTTAAGAGACCGTACTTCTTGTTTGGTGACAGCCTGGGATTTGAGGACGACGAGACGATATGTCTAGAAGACTCTCTGGTGGTCAGGTTAAATAACCAAAGGATATGGTTACCATCGATGAAGCGTCAATACCCTTTGTCAGTGTTTACTGATCTAGCTGTACGGAGGCAAATGAAATGGGACCTGACCCCTGAACTGTATAGGGTCATTTCTGGCAGGATCCAATTCAACTTTAGTGACCGAAAGAAGGACACTTTCAAGTGTGTCAAGGGCTCCACGTCCTACTCCAAGAGGGGGCTGCATCCTGGGGCCAAAATAAACGAACGTCCCGATTGATCTTCACCCTTACGCTGCTGAGACTCTCTCCAACCTAATGTTGTCAAAGAAGGAGTCGTAACCAGAAGGGAAGCTGCGGATGGAAGGTTTGAGATACTCTATCCCATTCTGGAGTGACCTTACTGAATGGGTGCTCTCGACTTACGAGGCCACCCTAAAAACTACCGGCCTTTTTTATGCCGTTAGAGCCACCCAATATGGCATAAATGTTAACTGGCCTACGTTTATCTTATTGGTGGAGCTGTACAACTATCACATATGTACCTTCTTCATTTTGGGTGGGGAGATGGGTCTGGCTCGTTACGAGATGTAGGCAAAATCAAAACTTCCCTGGGGGACCGAGCCGTACGAAGAATACATCTCATGTGATGAGGAGCTCCTGGATTTGGAGAGAGAGAACTCCGAAATGATGGAGGTTTACAAAGAATTACTCTGTCACCTCTTTATTTGTGACCAGGTCACAAAGAAGGGTAAGACTGAGGGGTCCCTTCCCCATACGAGAGCCTAGACCAACTACATCTTCATCAGAGAAGAAGGAGACGGCCTAGTCTCTTTCTCGACTCGCAAGCCCTCGACGAAATCTGAGATAGAGCAATTAATGACAGATCACGGGGCAGTAGACACTGAAGATAGTGATGATCCCGAGGGAACATCCTAATTTATCATTTCTTCAGGTAGGCCGAGTTTAAACTGTCAAAAAAGGCTGTGCTAGCCGTTTTTCTGATGACATGGCTCCGCGATTGTGTCGTCCCTGGTGGTTCAGGGTCTATTGAAAGAATAAGCCAGGGTATGATACTTCTGACAGTAAAGCTGGCATTTGGATGCCAGCTTGCCCTGCTTCCTGCAATGGTCTGTGCCATCCAATGAGGCTTGCGATACGTCGTTGTTAACGCGGTGACACCCGATAGCAGAAAGGATTTTGTCAGGACTGAATTTTCCTTTTATTATCTGATGGGACGGCTGGTGCTGCATTATCCCAGATTAATGAATGTCGTGCTGATGGCAGACTCTTTGGCGGGAGATGTCTTTCTTTGGAGGTTCAAAGATGCAGATTAGACCGTCACAAGAGTGCCTGTTTGTGGGAAGGCTTTGAGTTTCCTGCAGAATTATGAATTCTTCAGAGTGTCGCCTCCGTCTGGTAGTGGCCATACGGGAGACACTCCAGTAGATGAGGGAGCACTTACTACTAGTCTTCCTATTGGGGCATTTTGTTGGCTCCAGTCCATCAGGCCTTCCCATCTGTTGCTCAGGAATATGAACCACACTTTCCTGGAACTTTATCTACCGAGTTACTTTGCACGGCAGTTCGGCTACAGCCAGCTTCTTTTGGGCAACCCCAGCCCTCATATACAGTCGATAGGAAGCCTGATCGATGGGGCACGTACATGGGGATACTACAATACTGGATGTACGGGGGCAATTTTTACCTTGCCAGAAGATAAGCCTAAAACCCACATGCTCTTTGCTGCTGCCAAGTTCTATATTCAGGTCAATACCCTTCATTCTCGGTATGATCGTGAGCAGAGTTTAATATCGGGGACTAGGCTTACCCCTACTCTTGCTTATATAGGACAAGTGTGCACAATGGAGGGTCACAGAATAGAAGGCACCGCACCCTCAGCTAAGCCGGTTGCAGCGCCACAACAGAGAGTCACTCTTAAGGAGCCTATTGTTGTAGCACCTCAAAGAGAGGATACTGAAGAACCTCTTCCTGATATTCCTCACAAGAGGAAAGCTTCCACTGAGCTGGTTCCACGGTCCAAAAGGAAGAAGGTTGTTGTCTCCCGAGGGAGAAAGAAGGTTACGGACGTGAGCGCCGGCTCACCTCCTCCCAGAAGATCTTCCTGGCAGACCTGGAGGGGTGGAACGACGTCGTGGGCTGTTACCAATCGGGAGGTAGATCCCTTCCTAGACTCCATAGCCGTTTTGGTCAAATCGTTAGAAACTTTCTCACCATTACGTTTGTCCTTTGCGCCGTGTCACGACCCGCACCCGCTTTTCGGATACGAGACGTGTCCAAGCCAGCCTACGCCGCAGAGTCGGCGGTAGAACGCTGTCAAGCCCACAAGAAATAAATGCTCAAGAAATAAACACATTTGCTGCTCATTCACATTTCTAAATTTATTACAATATTTACGATTAAAGGAAATACAAGATTTTACAATTAATGAAAATGATACAATTGCTTTCTATTTCTAGGTTTGCCTCAGCATACCCAAGTCTCCCAGTGCTAAGAATGATCGCGGCTAAACCTGAAAAATATTGGTTATCCAGTCAGGATTGGAACAAGTACACAAACCGACGACAATGCAAAACATAACAGAATTAACAAGACATGAAAATAGCATATGAGATATGAAAGCTGTAAGAAAACTGATGACATAGCACGTTAGAGAAGTAAACAAGGAAAAACTAATAAAAGACATCTATCTAGGTGGTGTGAAATATCCGTTTCAACATGTGGACGGCTAGGGGGCTAATAAGGCACACTGCACGTATTGTGCGCAGCGGCTAGCATTCAAGAAAAGACATATTAGGATATTTCTGGATAGTCCACATGTATACTAAGATATTTCCCCTCCCGACTACTCCGTGTGACGAGCGTGTCAACAAGCAGCAAGATATATGTATAGACATGAAATAAAAAGACTACTATGAATCGGAAAGCAATCAGAAAGTGCACTTGCCTGTGGTCCTTAGCTGGTAAAACCAATAATCCCGTCAGGTTCAGAATAGTCCAGTTAGCTAGGGTTGATATGCAGACATTCGGATTCGCAAAAGATATATGAATACAATTAGTCGCAATCAATGATTAATCTAGGAGATATTTTAATATAAGAAGGTTACTCCTCTACTCCCAATATCCTTAAAGAAACTATTTATTTATAAACTATTTATTAGTCATAACCCTTAAGAGACTATATATATATATATATTTACTTAGGATACTACTTATGATATTTTGAGAATAATATGTATTAGTTAAACATATCTTAGGCAAATACGTTCAAAAGTCTAGTAAACCATTTTTAGGTAAAACTCCATTTTTGGAAAATATCTAGAAGTACTATAAATAGTTTTTTGAAGTCAAACCCCTGTTTTTCAATATCCTAAAAATAATACCATAATATAATTTAGAGACGTTTTAATATATATACAATAATTAATAAGTAACAATATTAAGCTAGTAATTTAATAGTGATAGTAATAACTAACCCAAAGTGTTAAGAGTAATAATAATAGGATTTCTTCAATTAATAATGATAATAGTACTACCTATAGATAGGAAAATAAATAGCCCAATAAATATTTACACCAAAACATTAATCTCAAATAATATTAAAAGCCCTCCATTAATATTTGTTTACATTGTATAAGCCCAAACTAAATATATAAATTAAAAGGTTCCCTACCAAGCTTTATAGAACCATATATTAAGTATTTCTGAAAATAACTAATAATAACAAGCATCATGGCCTGTTGGCCCAAGTCCAAAATAATAATTTTGATTTCCTAAAATGAAGAAGCCCCATATTGTGGTCCACCCAAAAAGACCAATAATCTATTAACCCCCCCAAATTAAGTGAGAGAAGATTGAAAGGAAGAGTCTGGTGAGAGGTGGAGAGCTCACAGAGGGTTTTCTTGGTCGGGCGCGGAAACGCGAGCGGCTCGGATCTGCCTCTCCACGCGGCTGCTCGTGGAGGAGCGGGCCAGCGGAGCTCGATAGGGCGGGCGCTGGTCGCGATGAAGAGGCGCGTCGGGAGCTTCACCGCGGAGGAGTTGCTCCCGTGGCAGTTCCGGGTCGGGGACAAGTTCGGCGTCGAGAGGTGGCACCACTGGTGGTGGTGTAGGCGATAAGGCGTATGTGGTGACAGTGCGGCAAGTTAGGGAAGCGCCGGCTCGCCGAGGAAAAGGGGCGGAGCTGCTCGCCGCGGCTCCGGCGGGGCGCAGACCGATCGGGAAGTCGGGGTCGGGCGGCGCCAGCCGATCCAGAGGGCGACTGCCGGAAGACGTGGGCACGGCGAGGGGTTTCGTCACACGGCGGCTGCAGATCGGTTGTCTAGGAGGAGATCGAGGCAGCGCTGGCTAGAAAATCGGCGGTTGGAGCCGGCGGTGGTGGATCCACGCGACTGGGGACTCCGGCGGTTGGGAAGGCTCCCAGCGGCGGGTGCTCGAGAGCGGATCCGGCAGCACGGCGATCACAGGCGCGACGGAAGGAGTCATCGCCCAGATCGGAGGAGAAGTCTCCACGGCGGTGCGGGATCAAGTCGACAGCGGCGGAGAAGCTAGGTTCGACGGTCGAACGGAGCAGCTGCGGATCCTCGATCCGTGGTTCGCGATGAGCTCGAAGGGGCGGACTACGGCTGTAGGTTAGGGTTGTATTTTGATTCTTAGTATATCCTAATGGTGTGGCGTGTCCAGTGTATCGGACACGAGCGTTTTGTACTCTATGACGGACTGGAATGGATGTAAACGACACCGACACGACGGCACGGGGTGATGGAGGGGTGTTGGTTGTGGACAATGGTGATGATGTATGTATGGGGATGGCCAGGGATTTGGGCTCGGTGGTGTCGATGATGTGAGGAACAGAGGAGGTGGCGGCTGTGGGTGGTCCTGGTAGTTGTGGGGTGGGGGATTCGGCCGTTGCGTCGGGCGGGTTTGATGGTGGTACTGGTTTTGGTTTATTCGCATGAGAGGATTAGGAGAAGGAGGCTGCCATAAATAGGTTTGAGACTACTAGATAAAGGTTGGATCGAAATCTTTAGCAGATACTTCTTCCGATAGTAGTTATCTAGAATAAGTCAAATCTAGCCACACATATTGAAATATTGTAATACTGGCTCATCTTCCAAATATGGGCATGAGCTATATTAGTCGTGCAGACATATTTGCTACAATTACTATTCTACTCACATCTCACGAATTAAATTCTAATTCAATAAATGGATTAAATATCTGCTTGATATTATCGAATAGATATTCTAACCTTAATAGTTTAAAAAGATATAATCTATATATATATTATCAAATACAAATTAAGATATATTCCTATAAATTCAATCCTAAATGTTATTGCTGGGAATAGATCATATGTTTACGTAAATCCAAGACCAATATTTTAGAGACAAACCAAATAATGTCTCCCATAAATTATATATTTTATCAACAATAATCTTATAATGATTTGAAAATGTATCTAGTATTATCAAAGTTAATTTATTTGATATTTAGCAAAAAATCGAAAAGTTTTTCTTATTGATCATGATAGGTATGCCTTCCAAGTTACCTTCGAAGTCAATGGTTGAAGGTCCAAAATAATGATAACACCTTTATGGTGCAAATAAAATTTAATACGAAAAATACTTTCAAACCATTTATCTAAAATTCTGAAATGACAAGAAAGTAACAAGTAAGTCTATAAGCTTCAAAATGATTTATTTCACGATACTAAAAATAGGATAAACAAATAAATAAAGTTTTTGAAATAATTTGGGAAGAGGAGTTACAAATCTACCCACCTTAAAAATAATTTCGTCCTCGAAATTCTAATTCATAGCTATTCCTTAAACTTCAAAATGGAAGTCTACTATTACCCTAATCTCCGAAATTTTAATTCCTCAAAACATTTATGGCCTTCTATAGTCATTTGGTATTTACGAAATCTCGAGGACTTCTGCCCACCTTAGGTCACATTACTCCCTTGAAACACATATCACTAAAATCCCATAATCTTCTAGCTAGTGGCTAATAATTCTACCATAATTTCTAGGACATATGGTATCTATAACAACCATTTATTCAATAATCAAGCAATATTACAATAACTTAAGAATTTCTGGTGAACTCTGGACATCACGATTATTCTTCATCCCGAAATAGGAAGGGACGAAAATCGAGAGTACAGGAAGGCAAGGGAGAATAATTGAAAATGATTTCAAATAGTTCAGTTCTATAGTCCAAATATGGTGGTAAGGTTCCTGTCACAGGGCTGGCCGATGGTAGCTACACTTGCATATACAACTATCATAGTCATGAGAATACTCTGTATCTATCTATCAATTACGAGCTTTCGCCTTTCCAAATCAGTAAAAAGGCAAAGAAAATAGAGTTCACGGGAGATGTTACTAAACACAATTACATGATTCAAAGACGAATGCATAATTCAAGAGAATTTGTCGAAGCAGTCGCGGATGAGATCCTGGATACCACTATATCTCAATCCACGTAAGGAAATTAGATGAAGAGCGAACCAATTGCATCATGGTTGATCAGACCGTAATACATCGATTCTGATTAGACAATATGTTAGCGGGCGTCCCCAATAAATATATGTCTCGAATCAAGCTCGATAAAAGAGTAAGCTTGCAAAACTAGGCTGTAATAGCAGCATTGGTCAAGATAGTCAAAATATAAATAGGCGAGATTTTTGGAAAGGAGGCACAATAGTTCGAGTTTTGAGAAAGTCAAATCCTTACCTGGTGTTCTTGCTTATACGGTCAACCTATTATCTTCCTATCTATAAGGCCTTGGTCGGCTAATGGGTTATGAAAATCTAAATTCTATATTCTAGGTAAATCCTTGGTTTCGTGATTCAGATATGGTATGCTATCAGATACTCTACCTTATATTGACGCAAGGGTATCTAAGGTCTAAAGAGGTCAACGAGGACATAGCTTTAGCAATGTTCCATAACCTATAACTCTTCAAAATGATTTCAATTCTATGGATTGTGCCTCGCCAGTGCGCTGCTGGCTGACCATTGCAATCGTTAAAACTATTCCAACTATATTCCTAGGACTTCAAGGTGTTGCTAGGGGTTCAAACCAATTGGCTATGATAGAAGTGTAAATATCTGCCTACAAGTCTCAATCCTTAAAGTAATATATTGATCGGGGAGGAAATAACTAAAGACAAGGAAAATAAGAGCATCTTAACATTTATCTCATATATATTTCAAATAGTTAAGGGAAAAACTTTGAACCAGTTATACATCGAGGTTTGCATATGAATAGCAGAAACAGAAATCATAAACCAGTTACTTACAGCAAAATAGAATTTAAAACATGCAACTCTAACTTATGATAAAAATTATATCTACATAGAGTAAAAGAAAACTGAACAGGTTATCAAGATCATATCCTTAATTCTAGGGAAAGCCTAACTAGCCAAGTGAGTATTATACCCACGTTGGATCACATTGTCCTATCAAAAGTAATAGTGTACCTATAGGGATCTAGCAAGTTATCTAAATTGCATGGCCTATCTAATACCCTTAACTACCCAAGGGTCAAATTAATGAGGGACTCCTATTCTTAGGCATTCTCTTAAATTATTTTAATCCTAATTGTGAATGAGCATTTCCTGGGCGCAGGCTCACAATAGTACAACTAACGTACCAACATGAGTTCGTAATATTTTGCGAAAACTGACCTGCATGGGCCACCACAAAAACTTGTCACGACCCGCATCCGCTTTCCGGATACGAGACGTGTCCAAGCCAGCCTACGCCGCAGAGTCGGCGGTAGAACGCTGTCAAGCCCACAAGAAATAAATGCTCAAGAAATAAACACATTTGCTGCTCATTCACATTTCTAAATTTATTACAACATTTATGATTAAAGGAAATACAAGATTTTACAATTAATGAAAATGATACAATTGCTTTCTATTTCTAGGTTTGCCTCAGCATACCCAAGTCTCCCAGTGCTAAGAATGATCGCGGCTAAACCTGAAAAATATTGGTTATCCAGTCAGGATTGGAACAAGTACACAAACCGACGACAATGCAAAACATAACAGAATTAACAAGACATGAAAATAGCATATGAGATATGAAAGCTGTAAGAAAACTGATGACATAGCACGATAGAGAAGTAAACAAGGAAAAACTAATAAAAAGACATCTATCTATGTGGTGTGAAATATCCGTTTCAACATGTGGACGGCTAGGGGATAAATAAGGCACACTGCACGTGTCGTGCGCAGCGGCTAGCATTCAAGAAAAGATATATTGGGATATTTCTGGGTAGTCCACATGTATACTAAGATATTTCCCCTCCCGACTACTCCGTGTGACGAGCGTGTCAACAAGCAGCAAGATATATGTTTAGACATGAAATGAAAAGACTACTATGAATCGAAAAGCAATCAGAAAGTACACTTGCCTGTGGTCCTTAGATGGTAAAACCAATAATCCCGTCAGGTTCAGAATAGTCCAGTTAGCTAGGGTTGATATGCAGACATTCGGATTCGCAAAAGATATATGAATACAATTAGTCGCAATCAATGATTAATCTAGGAGATATTTTAATATAAGAAGGTTACTCCTCTACTCCCAATATCCTTAAAGAAACTATTTATTTATAAACTATTTATTAGTCATAACCCTTAAGAGACTATATATATATATTTACTTAGGATACTACTTATGATATTTTGAGAATAATATGTATTAGTTAAACATATCTTAGGCAAATACGTTCAAAAGTCTAGTAAACCATTTTTAGGTAAAACTCCATTTTTGGAAAATATCTAGAAGTACTATAAATAGTTTTTTGAAGTCAAACCCCCTGTTTTTAAATATCCTAAAAATAATACCATAATATAATTTAGAGACGTTTTAATATATATACAATAATTAATAAGTAACAATATTAAGCTAGTAATTTAATAGTGATAGTAATAACTAACCCAAAGTGTTAAGAGTAATAATAATAGGATTTCTTCAATTAATAATGATAATAGTACTACCTATAGATAGGAAAATAAATAGCCCAATAAATATTTACACCAAAACATTAATCTCAAATAATATTAAAAGCCCCCCATTAATATTTGTTTACATTGTATAAGCCCAAACTAAATATATAAATTAAAAGGTTCCCTACCAAGCTTTATAGAACCATATATTAAGTATTTCTGAAAATAACTAATAATAACA
Source organism: Iris pallida (assembly GCA_029216955.1). Lineage (NCBI taxonomy): Eukaryota > Viridiplantae > Streptophyta > Magnoliopsida > Asparagales > Iridaceae > Iris > Iris pallida. The sequence goes on from JANAVB010021599.1 coordinate 623,886, forward strand.
AGCATCATGGCCTGTTGGCCCAAGTCCAAAATAATAATTTTGATTTCCTAAAATGAGGAAGCCCCCTATTGAGGTCCACCCAAAAAGCCCAATAATGTATTAACCCCCCCCCCCCCCCCCCCCCCCCCCCCCCCCCCCCCCAAATTAAGTGAGAGAAGATTGAAAGGAAGAGTCTGGTGAGAGGTGGAGAGCTCACCGAGGGTTTTCTTGGTCGGGCGCGGAAACGCGGGCGGCTCGGATCTGCCTCTCCACGCGGTTGCTCGTGGAGGAGCGGGCTGGCGGAGCTCGATAGGGCGGGTGCTGGTCGCGATGAAGAGGCGCGTCGGGAGCTTCACCGTGGAGGAGTTGCTCCCGTGGCGGTTCTGGATCGGGGACAAGTTCGGCGTCGAGAGGTGGCACCACTGGTGGTGGTGTAGGCGATGAGGCGTATGTGGTGACAGTTCGGCAAGTTGGGGAAGCGCCGGCTCGCCGAGGAAAAGGGGCGGAGCTGCTCGCCGCGGCTCCGGCGGGGCGCAGACCGATCGGAAAGTCGGGGTCGGGCGGCGCCAGCCGATCCAGAGGGCGACTGCCGGAAGACGTGGGCACGGCGAGGGGTTTCGTCACACGGCGGCTGCAGATCGGTTGTCTAGGAGGAGATCGAGGCGGCGCTGGCTGGAAAATCGGCAGTTGGAGCCGACGGTGGTGGATCCACGCGGCTGGGGACTCCGGCGGTTGGGAAGGCTCCCAGCGGCGGGTGCTCGAGAGCGGATCCGGCAGCACGGCGATCACAGGCGCGACAGAAGGAGTCATCGCCCAGATCGGAGGAGAAGTCTCCACGGCGGCGCGGGATCAAGTCGACAGCGGCGGAGAAGCTAGGTTCGACGGTCGAACGGAGCAGCTGCGGATCCTCGGTCCGTGGTTCGCGATGAGCTCGAAGGGGCGGACTACGGCTGTAGGTTAGGGTTGTATTTTGATTCTTGGAGTATCCTAATGGTGTGGCATGTCCAGTGTATCGGACACGAGCGTTTTGTACTCTATGACGGACTGGAATGGATGTAAACGTCACCGACACGACGGTACGGGGTGATGGAGGGGTGTTGGTTGTGGACAATGGTGATGATGTATGTGTGGGGACGGCCAGGGATTTGGGCTCGATGGTGTCGATGATGTGAGGAACAGAGGAGGTGGCGGCTGTGGGTGGTCCTGGTAGTTGTGGGGTGGAGGATTCGGCCGTTGCGTCGGGCGGGTTTGATGGTGGTGCTGGTTTTGGTTTATTCGCATGAGAGGGTTAGGAGAAGGAGGCTGCCATAAATAGGTTTGAGACTACTAGATAAAGGTTGGATCGAAATCTTTAGCAGATACTTCTTCCGATAGTAGTTATCTAGAATAAGTCAAATCTAGCCACACATATTGCAATATTGTAATACTGGCTCATCTTCCAAATATGGGCATGAGCTATATTAGTCGTGCAGACATATTTGCTACAATTACTATTCTACTCACATCTCACGAATTAAATTCTAATTCAATAAATGGATTAAATATCTGCTTGATATTATCGAATAGATATTCTAACCTTAATAGTTTAAAAAGATATAATCTATATATATATTATCAAATACAAATTAAGATATATTCCTATAAATTCAATCCTAAATGTTATTGTTGGGAATAGATCATATGTTTACGTAAATCCAAGACCAATATTTTAGAGACAAACCAAATAATGTCTCCCATAAATTATATATTTTATCAACAATAATCTTATAATGATTTGAAAATGTATCTAGTATTATCAAAGTTAATTTATTTGATATTTAGCAAAAAATTGAAAAGTTTTTCTTATTGATCATGATAGGTATGCCTTCCAAGTTACCTTCGAAGTCAATGGTTGAAGGTCCAAAATAATGATAACACCTTTATGGTGCAAATAAAATTTAATACGAAAAATACTTTCAAACCATTTATCTAAAATTCTGAAATGACAAGAAAGTAACAAGTAAGTTTATAAGCTTCAAAATGATTTATTTCACGATACTAAAAATAGGATACACAAATAAATAAAGTTTTTGAAATAATTTGGAAAGAGGAGTTACACGCAGGACGTTGAAGTCATGACCGCGGTAGGTGCTTCTTCGTCTGAAGAGGTAGACATAACAACAGTGTTCCCAGCTCGTCCTCAACTGATGGATGAAGGTGGGTCTTCTTCAGTTGTAAGGCTTGAGCAAAGGGATGATCATGGCGAAGGCCCAAACCATGATAGAGATTAGAAAGACAGCCCCTCCTATGATATTTCTTTGGGGGATATATCTGCGATAGGAGCTATGATGAAGGATTTGGATGAAAATCAAGTCCAATTAGCTCACCCTCCTCTGGGTATGTCATTATTGCACTTTTCTTCGGATGAGATTTTTTGACTTCAATTTTGCATTCAATTTGTGAGGCTGACTTCCATCGTATATTCCCTTGTAGACAAGGAGAGGGAACAAAGCATAGAGGTTGCTCCAGATACCGGGGCTAGACAGGAAGTTGCACTTGGTTCTCCCAGTAAACCGGGATTGGTTACTAAAGAAGTTTTTTATCGGCCCGTTAAGGCGGCCATTATTAAATCTGCTTCGGGTCTAGCTGGGACCGTGGTAGGCAAGCAGCCTGATGCTGCTTTGGCTGATGTTGACAGTGAGCGACCTGGGTCCGCTCTCATTTCCTCCGTTCCAGTTGATGTTGAGCCGACAGGAGGTATGAACTTACAACTCCTTCTTTAAGTAAGTTTTTTTTGTTACTGATATGTATATCGTTTTATTTGTCCGGTTCAGCTTCCTTCCAAGTAGCTCTCCCTGGGACAGAAGATCCTCATCAAGCTTCATCTCCAACGACATCTTCTGAAGATAATGAGATGGCTCAGGAAGTCATAAGGGCTTTCTACTCTATTTTGAAAGTAAAGCTTCCTGGAGTTTTGAACCGAAACGCCGCCTTCAGGCCTGTGAAGGCTGTCGCTGAATGCCAAGTGACAGCTCTTGAAAGCATTGCTGGCTATGAAGAGTGAGCTAATGCTTTAAGGAAGGTCATGGCTGACCTAGAAAATTAAGTGGCCAAACTCCGAGAGGTCAGTCAGCGAAGCCCAACATCATCGTTTCTTGAGGAGGACGTGGCTCAGATTACGGCTATTGAGGAGGAGAAAGCTACTTTCCAAGCGAAGAAGGAGGCGCTGGCTAAAGAGATCAGTGAGCTGGCTGATCAGTATGAATAGTTTGATGCTGCCGGTAAGGCTTGCATTGCCTCAAAGAATAAGCTGGCCATCCAGATTGCTAAGAGGTATAATTAGATTATGCAGCTTCACGAAGAGATTGCTCAACTTGAGGCTGACTTGCGAACAGTCGCATCTGAACAGGAAGACTACGTGGTTCAGGCTGCTGCGACTGCCACAACTTCAGACCAATTGAAGGCCCAGCTGGTGAAGTTGGAAGAGGATATGAAACTGATTCCTTTCGAAGATAAAGTTGCTCGGCAGGAAGAACCACATCGTCGTACCACCGTCAAATCTTAAGCTGAAATCAAGGCTCAGAGGGATAACATTAATCGATTGCATATCCCTTAAGTCTTTTGTTTGTAACTGTCTGTTTTAGCCGTCAAGACTCTTATATCTTTTGCTTTTCTCCATCTTTTGATAGACGTTTTTAATAAAGAATCTTTTGGCTCTCAAAACTCATGAATGAAGCTTGTGAAATATCAGAACTAGAGGTAATGTGGACGTAGTAAAGATATTTCTGGTGGGTATTCCGCTGGAGAATTTGATGTGGACTTATTATCCATTTTATATTTAAGGTTCTTGAATATAGATAATAAGTTGAAAGAAGCTGCTAATAGAGGTAATATGGACGTAATAGCAGAGAATGTTCTATATTTGATCAAAAGTAATATGGACGTGGAAGGATATATAACAATAGGCAGGAGTGGATAATTCAGAGGTAATATGGATATGATTATCTTTGATGAATGCTTTGCTCAGAGGTTATATGGACGTGGTAAAACGTTTCTTAATTATCCTACTGGGGAAATCATTATCGGAAAATAGTTCAAAGGTAATATGGACGTGACTTATTTTCGTCAGACCAAGTTTGGGCAGAGTCCAAAACGAAGATAATTCTGCTGGGGAAATAATTATCGAAAAACGGTTCAGAGGCAATATGGATGTGACTTATTTTCGTCAGACCAAGTTTGGACATAGTCCAAAATGGAGATAATTTTGCTGGAGAAATAATTATCAAAAAATAGTTTAGAGGTAATATGGACGTGACTTGTTTTCGTCAGACCAAGTTTGGACAGAGTTCAAAACGGAGATAATTCCACTGGGGAATCTTTTTAAAGGACCTATTATCCATGGTGTATTCAAGTCTCTTGAAATAAGGATAATAGTTAGATAATTTTTTTTTCGAATCACATAAACATTGTACTATATATTTACATGACCGAAACAGGGTATATGTGAACACTGTTCATGAAGGTTACACATAATATTTCTTCAGGAACTTGCCGTTGATCGGCATCATGAGCAAGTCACCATCAGGCTTGGTCAGTCGATACGCACCGTTAGAATACACTAATTCTATAACGAAAGGACCTTCCCATTTAGGTTGGAATTTTCCTTTTGTCTTGTGCGTCATGACCATTGGTCTTCTTACTGCTAAGACCAGATCACCAACTTGAAAGATTCTTTCCTTCACCTTTTTATTAAAGGCTCTGGAAAGGCGTGCTTGGTATAGCTCAATACGCTGTTGAGCTAATAAGCATTTTTCGTCTGGCACTTCCAGCTCTTATAGTCGTAGATGGTAAATTTCTTCGGCAGTCAACTCACTGGCTAAGGCTACTCGAAGAGAGGAAATCTAAATTTCTAGGGGAAGAACTGCTTCACTCCCATAAACCAGAGAAAATGACGTACTGCCTGTTGGAGTCCGGAACGTTGTACGATAGGCCCAGAGACATTCGACGAGCTTCTCATTCCAATCGTGCTTGTTTGAAGGCACGAACTTCTTAAGAAGTTTGATGATATCCTTATTGAAGGCTTCTGCTAATCCATTAGCCGCTGGATTATAAGTAGTAGAGGCTACATTCTGAATTCGATTCTTATCGCAGAACAGATAGAATGTGGCTCACGAATTATGGACCATTATCATGGATGATCCTGCGAGGTAGGCCGAAGCGATAGATAACATGATGTTTGATAAAACTGATCACATTTGACGTCTTTACTTCGATGAGCGGTATAGCTTCTGCCCACTTGGAGAAGTAATCGGTTATAGCCAGGATAAACCGATGTCCTCTGGAGGATGGCAGGCTGATTGGGCCTATGACGTCCATACCCCAGGCTTCAAAAGGCCAAGATGTCATTGTCGGATGTAGAAACTCCGAAGGTTGATAAATAAAGTTGGCGTAGAACTGACAAGCCCTACACTTTTTTGCATATTCAACAGCATCTGCTATCATCGTGGGCCAATAATAACCCATTCGTCTGAGGCGATCTTGTAATTTGGGGCCTGGTTGATGCACACCACAAATTTCGTCGTGAGCCTCACGTAGTGCATGTTTGGCTTATGTGTCCGATAAACATCATAAAAGTAGCCCGTCGTAAGAGCGTCGGTACAGCATTTTGGTAGCTATATCATAGTAAAATCTGAGGGATCGCCTTTGGACAGACACTGCTTCCTTTGGGTCCTCAGGGAGGATTTCGTAGATGGCGTAGTCTATGAAAGAAAATCATTTGTTTCTGTTGCGTAACTGTGATAAATATGCAAGACATCTTTTACATAAAATAGTTCTCAACCAGATATTGTGATTGAATGCTGAGTATTGGTAGGGACGGTCAAGAAAGCAGCAAGACCGGCTAAAGCATCTACTTCTATATTCTGTAATCGAGGCATGTGCTCGATGAAGAATTCAACAAAAGTAGAAGCCAATTCAATTATCGCTTTGTGATATGGGATGAGATCTTCGTGACGAACTTCATAATCCCCTCGGATCTGACTAACTATTAGCTTAGAATCGCCGTAAGCTTCTAGATAGTCAACTCCTAGTTGTTTTGCTAGTTGAAGACCGATTAGTAAGGATTATATTTGGCCACATTGTTAGTACAAGGTTCCACGAGAGAATATGCACGGTGTATAACCAGATGGTCGGGTGATACAAGCACGATGCCGACTCTTGCTATGATATTTGATTTAGGTCTTGTTCTTGATGCACCGTCAAAAAACATTCGCCAAATAGGGATTTTCTCAGTTGCGGTGTTAGACTCCACTACTTCATCCGGGATTTCATCATAGAGTTTGGAAGATTCTAGCACCGGATGAGCTGCTAGGAAATCATCCAATGCTTAGCCTTTTACTATCTTCTGAGGGACGAACAACATATCGTATGGAGTCAACAACATTGTCCATGTAGCTAAACGGAAATTAAGAGAACCCAGTTTAGTCATGAGTATTCTAAAAGGATTTACTTTAGATATGATGTGGATAGTCTGACCAGACACATAGTGGCGTGTCTTCTAGATAGCAAATACCAGTACGAGACATTCCTTTTCCACATGTGTGTATCTATGCTCGGCACCCACCATCATGCGGCTGAGGTAGTAGATTGCCTGTTCATGGCCGTCTTCATTCTTCTAAGCTAATAGGGCACCAAGGGAATGATCCATAGCGCAGACATATAACAAGAAGGGCTTTCCCATTATTGGAGCCACCAACACTGGAGGGCTTGTGAGATACTTCTTGATGTCGTCAAATACGCGTTGACATTGTTCAGTCCAGACGAAAGATACTCCTTTCTTTATGAGCTGAGTAAACGGTTAACACCTTCCAGAAAGATTTGAAATGCTATCAAGAATCCAGCGAAAGTAGAAGCCAATTCGATTGTCGCTTTGTGATATGGGATGAGATCTTCATGACGAACTTCATAATCCCCTCGGACCTGACTAACTATTAGTTTAGAATCGCCGTAAGCTTCTAGATAGTCAACTCCCAGTTGTTTTGCCAGTTGAAGGCCGATCAGTAGGGCATTATATTCGGCCACGTTATTAGTACAGGGTTCCATGAGAGAATATGCACGGTATATAACCAGATGGTCGGGTGACACAAGCACGATGCCTACTCTTGCCACGATATTTCTTTTAGGTCCTGTTCTTGATGCACCGTCAAAAAACATTTGCCAAATGGGGATTTTCTCAGTTGCGGTGTTAGACTCCACTACTTCATCCGAGATTTCATCGTAGAGTTTGGAAGATTCTGGCACCGGATGAGCTGCTAGGAAATCAGCCAATGCTTGGCCTTTTACTGCCTTCTGAGGGACGAACAGCATATCGTATGGAGTCAACAATATTACCCATATAGCTAAACGGGAATTAAGAGAATTCGGTCTAGTCATGAGCATTCTGAGATGACTGACTTTAGATATGATGTAGATAGTCTGTCCAGACAAATAGTGGCGTGTCTTCTGGATAGCAAATACCAGTACGAGACATTCCTTTTCTACAGGTATGTATCTGTGCTCGGCACCCACCATCGTGCGACTGAGGTAGTAGATTGCATATTCATCGCCGTCTTCATTCTTCTGAGCTAATAGGGCACCAAGGGAATGATCCATAGCGTAGACATATAACAAGAAGGGCTTTCCCATTATTGGAGCCATCAATACTGGAAGGCTTGTGAGATACTTCTTGATGTCGTCAAATGCGCGTTGACATTGTTCAGTCTAGACAAAAGATACTCATTTCTTCATGAGTTGAGTAAACGGTTGGCACCTTCCAGAAAGATTTGAAATGAATCGTCTAATGTAGGCTAGCCTTTCTTGAAGTTCGCGTAGCTCTTTGAGATTTCTTGGGGGACGTATATCGAGGATAGCTTTCACTTCCTCTGGGTCAAGATGTATACCCTTTGAAGTGATAACAAAACCAAGGAACTTGTCGCTGGAGACTCCCAGAAAAGACTTGGTTGGATTCATCTTGAGTTGGTGTGCACGCATTAGTTCGAACACTGTTCTCAAATTTTGGAGGTGGTTGCCCTTGAGACGACTTTTAAATGCGATAACGTTTACGTAGCATTCTACTGTTTTGCGCAAATGATCACAAAAAATTGTGTTTATAGCTCGCTGGTATGTCTCCCCTGCATTTTTCAATCCTAAGGGCATCACCGTATAGCAGTATACCCCTAACGGTGTTCGAAAAGATGTGTGTTTCTCATCGTCAAGGAACATCTTGATCTGGTTGTAGCCTGAGAACCCATCCATGAAGGACATCCGCTCGAAGCCGTAAGTATTATCGATCATTACGTCGGTGATCGGTAGAGAAAACTCATCTTTCGGGATACAGAGTCCAAATTGTGATAATCGATACAGACTCGAACTTTACCATTCTTTTTTATAATTGGAACAATATTAGCGACCCAGTAAGGGTGTTGTTCTTCGTGAATGAACCCGCTTGAAATAAGCTTTTTTACTTCACTCTCGATGGCTTCCATGATATCTGGTCGAAACCGTCATTGCTGCTGCTTCACTGGCTTAGCTTTGGAAAAGATATTTAGGTGGTGCATAGCAACTTTAGGATCCAAGCCTGGCATATCTTCATAGCTCCATGCAAAGACGTCAATATATTCTCTTATAAGTTGTATAAGAGATTGTCGTTCTTCGCCAGACAGACTTTTGCCGATGAAGATTGGTTTAAGAAATGATTCATCTCCTAAATTAACTTGGACGACTTCGTCTTCAGTAGATGGTTCGCGTTATTCGAAACGTAACTCCTACCTAGTATCCATCTTTTGAGCCCATTGTTCAAGCTCGATCGATTGGAGATCGTCTATAATTTGGTCAACTGACACCATGTTGACGGACAAAGTTGCTTTGAATATGTCTCCAATGCTGGAGTCTAAATCCCAAAGGCAGGAATCAGAAGAATGAGAATAATGATCCGCTTCGACGTTTGATCCTTCAGGAGTTGTTGGAGGAGTAAAGTAAACCAAACCAACACCATTTTGTTGATCATAGTTCTCGGATTTGTCGAGAGGAGCAAAGTGACGTATTGGCAATCGTCGCCCTTGACCATAGTCTATCCCATGATCGCTTTTTATATCATATTCCATGTTCTGGATGATATTCTTGGCCTGCCAACTATATCAGGAAAGTTATATTTTTTTAGAATCATAGTCAACTTCAGTGTTGTGATTGGGAGAAGTAGAGTCCAGAACGAACTTTCTTTCGCCAATTATTTGACCGAAGATGATCAATTCTTCACCCTTCTTTCTAGCTGGAACGATGAAGTAGTGGATATCTTCTGGCCAGACTTTTTCCCGCAGACGAGGTGTCGTGATCGGCATACAGAGATGTGGTCCTATGCCATGCTCTAGGGCATATATCGTATCTATGTACTGGTTTACAGATTGGTAGACATCGGAGTAATTCAAAGATAAACCTTTACTTAGAAAATATACAAGTTCTTCTTCAGGAATAACATCAACCACTGAAGGTACATTATTTGGAGTATTGATATACTCATTGAGGGGATCATTGTCTGGAATAGGAGCTACAGACTTAGCCAAGTTCTCCATATAGGATAACTCTTCAGGATTGGAAGGACGGTCTTCTGCAGGTTCCACCCGAGTTGTTTTATGGAGAGTGATGGTCAATGGTTTTACCTTATCAGGATTCTTCTTTTTGACCCAGATTATGAGAGGCTTTAGAGTATTTTTTGGAGTAGTACGTCCTTTGACTCGGATAATCAGGGGACCATCACTAGCGGATGAGTTTACTTTAGCTTCATCGTCAGCTTCGTTGTTGTCATCCTTAGAGGGCTGAGATTGGTAAAGTACTGAATCTCCATAGTAGGATTCAATACCCTTAAAAGGATCGACATCGACAAACTCCGTCTTCACTATGCCATCGTTGTTGACATATTTGAAGCACTGGTGAAGGGTAGAAGAAACGATCATGTTCTCGTGTATCCACGGACGTCCTAACAAGACGTTGTAGGACACATTGGCGTCGATTACATAGCATGAAACCTCTGTTCGGAGATCACGAATCTGGTACTTGAGACGGATCTTGTCCAGCGTGTGGCTTCTTCTAGCTTTGAAAGCCATGATAGTTGTATTAGTTGTAGACAGCTTGTGCAAAGGGATCCCTAGAATTTGGAGTAGACTTCTAGGAATGATGCTGAGGGAGGAACCTGGATCGATATGCATCTGATCCACCTTAATAGCCCCGATATACCCTATATAGTACAGAGGTCTATCATGACGATTATTTTTGAGTAGCATGTCCTCTTGTGAAAAGGTGATGTTGGGCACCGCTTCCATAGTGCTATGACAGTGACGACAGGAGACGGGATCTTCAGCGGGGGCTTTAATTTCAGCGAAATAAGAGTCGGCATGTAGTAATACCTCACTTAAGGCTTTCCGCGTCTCTTTGGAGAGTCATAATACATCGAACAAAGACAACCAGGCAGGTGTATTGGCCAGCTGTGCCAGTATGTCAAAGTTGTAAGGCTGATCCATGCCTTCGGGAGTTGGTACCTTCAGAGACTTGTCAAATCGCGTCTCCTTCTGCTTAGCTTTGTCGGTAGTTGAGGACTTAGATGGACCAGCCTCTGAACTTGTGGGGGCAGCAGGAGCTTGAGAAGGTACTGCATCTTCTCGTACGGGGTCATAAGTCTGTAGGTAGGTCTTCCCAGATCGCGTCTCGCCAGATAGAACTTCGTAAATAGGAGAAGACACCATATGGCATGATTTATATTTCTTTTCCCTTTTTGCTTTGGAAGACAACACCTCCTGCGTCATTTCTTGTACTAGGTCTGGATGGACCCATATGATCTCACCACGTTCTGTTGTAGGTGGCACCAACGTTGAGTTGTGAGCTGGCGGCAGGTTGACGATTTCCATTACTGCCTTGGGGATTGGGAATACGCTGGGACTTTTGTAGGAGGAAAGTCATCAAATTGAAGAGATATCATGTTAGAAGATACGACCTTGTCTTCAGCTTCGAGAATGATCACTTGGCTGTCGATAAGCTGTTGTATCTTCTTCTTCAGGACGATGCAATCCTTGGTAGAGTGGTGCACGTACTGATGATAAAGACAGTACTTGGGATCGTTGAGTTGGTTCACCTTCGCAGGACGTCGTAGTGGAGGCAATGTCAGTTTATTACCCTTCATCAATGTGTAAAAAATGGTAATGACATCATCTTCGTCAAAGAAGAAAGTCTTCTTGGGTTTGTCAGGAGCGCCCTGAGAATTGGCAGCTCCCTTGGAGGTGTCGACCTTCAAGACTTCTTTCCCTTTACCCCCACGGACAGGGATAGTTTGGGGGTGCTTGCTTTTGTCTTCAGATTTGGGTGTCTTCAACCCCAGTAATTCCAGATTATGTACGTCATTTTTAGCAGCATCAGAAGTCCCGATGAAAGTGGGCCTTGTATCATACTTATGTATACCCAGACAGAACTTCACTGTAGGAAGGAAGTTATGTCGACAAGTATCCATAAGGTCTGAGTTTGGTAGACCGAAGGGCATCTTCAATGCTAGTCGCCTGAAGCGTTCGATGAAAGCAATAACAGACTCAGTCCTCCTTTGCTTGGTCTCGATGAGGGTGGACATACTAATATGCATGCCATTCTCATAAAACCTATTGAGGAATAACATCTCTAAGTCTTTAAAAGAATTAATACAACCGTCAGGCAGACTGCAAAACTATTCAAAAGCTACCCCCTGCAAGGTGCTAATAAATAGCTTTGACAAGTACGGATCATCCCTTGGTAAGTGCAGAGTCTGCGTTTTGAAGTATGTCATATGTTGGCGAGGAGAAGTTATCCCGTCAAATGAATTTAGCGTCAGTGGCTTGTAGTTAGGAGGGCAAGTAGCATTCTTCCATTCAGGAGGATAAGGTTGAGATATCCCTATCTTTTGAAGCTCATCTTTGTGTGAGATGGTATCGAGACGGGCAACAAGAGAATCAATTGCATCCTGCTAATTGAGAAGATGTTGAGAAATAGCTATTGTACGGTTGTCAGACGTCGTTGGCGAAGGACCATCCCCAACATTGACAAGATTTGGAGGAGGCGCAACGGAATGATACTCCTTTTGTACCGAAGGAGGGTTGTTGCTATGAACTGGACTAGCGTGTGCTGAGACGTTCGGTTGAGGTGGAGGAACAGCCCCAGCAGTTTGGACTTCCATGATACTGGTAAGCATATCAGTGATCGTAGCAAATGTCGTTTCAAGAATCTCTAGCCGCCTGTTGGTCTGATCGCAGGCTTCTTCATGTCTCTCTCCATCCGCCATGTACGCAGATAACATGCGAGGATGAATAGAGGAGACAGTACAACTGGTGCTGATACTGTCTGTCTCTGAGTTGAAAAGACCTTCGTCTTCAGGCAGGGGAGGTAGATAGTCACCGTCGGACTCGAAGGGATCATCGACATCTGGAAGGCTACCCCCGGTGTAAAGGTCATCTACTTCAGATTCTGAGGGAATACTACCCCCAGCTGAAGGATTATCACCCCCAGCTTGGGAGTCCTTGTCATCTATACGAAATCTCGTCCTTGACCGAGTACCCATATAGACTCCTTCAGATGTAACAGCTCGCTGGCTATTTGTTGGCAGACTTCTTCTTTTTCTGTTGGCAGAACTGAGAGAAAAAGTTGGGTTAGCGGTCCACCTTCTTTGATTGGGACTTCCGTAAGGAGGACCCCATGAAGCCATATTGGATGAAACACATAGCGGTTTTTTATCATCAGAGCGATGCAGTCGTCGAAACACGGACTGCCTCTGAGGCACTTTCGTTGCTTTGGAGCAGCAACAGTTGATGACAATACTGGTGCACGGATGTACGCCATAAATTACAGTATCCTCTCTCACTTTACGCTTATGATTTATCATGTTGCGTAAATCAGCGGAAGGGAGTTTTGCCTTAAAACCCATGTCACATGCATCGCCGAGCTTTGTATATGGGTTTGTAAGGAGAGTTGGCGCATCCGAACTTAGTTCATGTGTAGGGGCAACTCCTACACCTAAGTTCTGTAATGACCTTGAAGACAGCCCCGTGTTATACGCGATGGGGTCTATCTTTTTGCTGTGGGCGCATAGACCCTGGAGCATGCCCTTGGGCGCATGCTTTTCTGAAGTCCTGGCAGCATGTCTGGTCCTCCTGGATGTGGGCGCATAGAATGGGTCATCAGAGCCTGGGCGCATAGCCCTGGGCGCATGGCCCTGGGCGCATAGCCTATCGAAGACAGAAGTCCTCTGGCTAGAGTTATGCGCCCACATATTGCTTTGGAATAGCCACAAAAATGGTGACTCTGCTAGGGAAGGTAGTCCCCTGTGGCTATTATCATGAATAAAGCTTGTGAAATATAAGAACTAGAGATAATGTGGACGTAGTAAGGATATTTCTGGTGGGTATTCTACTGGGAAATTTGATATGGACTTATTATCCATTTTATATTCAAGGTTCTTGAATATAGATAATAAGTTGAAAGAAGCTGCTAATAGAGGTAATATGGACGTAATAGCAGAGAATGTTCTATATCTGACCAGAGGTAATATGGACGTGGAAGGATATATAACATTAGGTAGGAGTGGATAATTCAGAAGTAATATGGACGTGATTAGTCCCCAGCAGAGTCGCCATTTTTGTGGACATGCACAAAAAAAAGAAACATTGTATTTTTCTTATTGGCGCAAGGCACAACAAATCGAGTACGCCTGAGAGATCCTGCGCTGAGGATCTCCGAGTACAAAAAGAATTCTGGGGAATGGGACGATGGAGATCGAGCGGCAGTTGCTCCTTTACTCTGTTGACACTCTGATTACAAAAGTGGAAGAAAATCTAAGAAAATTGCTAACTCTCGGCTCACTGGAAAGAAGGGCAGCAATTTGGCTCTTGAAATACTCTCCATTCTGTCTGTCTTTGTAGAGGGAGACGCCCTCTATTTATAGTCGTTTGGCACTAAAACGACTGTTATGCGCCCACAGGTGGAAAATACACTGATTTCACTATGGGTGCATAACACCCCTTTGGACGCATAGGGTATAGGCGAATGGACACTGAATGATCAGGGTAGATCGTGGGGTTGGCGTGGAGACTGATGTGGCCGTATGCTTCGGTGTACGATTGCTCGTGGAGACTGATGTGGTCGTATGCTTCGGTGTACGATTGATCGTGGAGTTTGACTGAGTCGTAGGGATCTACTGCGTTGGGCACATAGTATGGGAGCAAGTTTATGTACCCACACTTGGGTGCATGTTTGATCTATACGAAAATAATGTAGGCGCATAGGCCCTCTTCGATCATATGGGCGCATACCCTTCTTCGACCATGTGGGCGCATAGACTCCTTTTGGTTCTGTGGACACATAGCCCCCTTTTGGTTATGTGGGCGCATAGCTTCTTTTGTCTTCTTCATGTGGGAGACATAGTCTTGTATTTTTCATGCTTCTACAACCACTTCAATATTCTTAACATTTTCAAGAGCTTCAACAGCTTCGACTCATCACCTTCCAGAGCAACTCAGACCTTCATAAAGCTTGAGATCGTCGTTAGACAGTCAACAGAGTAAAGAATCACCTATCCATCACCACGGTTCCCAGGTAAAAACAAAAGTGTACTAGAAGGATTCCATCGAGATCCTACATTTTTTTAATTAAATATAAAGTTCATTTTAAACTTTTTAATGGCAACCATTGTTGTCCGGTTTGACACTCGATTTCAGCCTTGAAGTCTTTAAATTTCTCAAATGCTTCATCTTTAGACTTGAGCAGATAAATGAATGCGTACTTTTAGAAATTATCGATAAAAGTAATAAAATACTTCATTCTGACCTTTGTGGAGAATTGCTTGAAGTCATAGATATCTGAGTGAACCAGCTCCAAAAGATCTATAATTCGGTTTACCCGCTTAAACAATTTTCTAGTGATCTTCGTCTGCGCACAGACCTCAAACTTCTCCAACTCCTTACCCCCATATTTAGAGATAAGCCCTAGACTAGACATCTTGTTTATTCTTTTACAATGAACATATCCTAGTCTATTATGCCATAACTCAAGAGAATAACTAGAAGAAGAGATTGTTTTTGTTATCCCAATTGGAGTTACAAGTTGACATTTGAACATCCTTTCAGTACATAAAGCATTTCCAAAGTATGTTCCTTTATAAGATATAACTACCTGACCAGAGTTAATGTCCATCCTCAAGCCTGCGTTGTAGAGCAGACTTCCCAAGACTAGGTTCTTGGCTATAGCCAGTACATGCTTTAAATTCTGAAGCGTAAGCTACTTCTCCGAAGTCGGTTGTAGAACCACCATCATGATCCCTAATACTTCAGTTTGTGTCTGGTTCTCCACCACAACCTTCTCAGAGATAGGTTTGTATGTGGTGAACCACTCCTTCTTTGAGCAAACATGGCATGATACCTAGTGTCTATCCACCAGTCCGTGTCAACACCAGTTGAGTAAACCTGCACAATCAAAGTAACAAAGTTAGCCTCACCTTGCTCTTTCTGTTAGGTTTTTCCTTGCAGTCCTTCCTCTAGTAGCCTTTCTTACCACAGTTAAAACAAGTGTGAGCCCCCTGAATTTTAGGATTTATTTTAAATTTTTCTAAATGAATTATTTTTAATAAATATTATTATTTAGTTATTTTTATCATTAAATATTCTTTTCCGTGACTTTGATTTCTAGAGCGTCAGAGATATCAATCGCTGGAAACTTCCTTCATGAGTTTGTAGTAGACAAGATTATCTTTATTTTGATATATCATGTCCCACTCAAACTTGTTCTTTTGTACTATATTTGCATCCCAGGGATCAATTTAGGCCATTTGATATTCCCACTTTTATTTATGATTATCATATGCACATTGCCATGACTTTTAATTTAGGAGCACAAGACTAGTTATTTTCTCAAAACCAACTTTATATCCATGATCTAGTCAAGACACCCTACACCCATAACCTTCGTGTACAACTTAGACACACCATTTTGTGCTTCATTTTTATTGCACAACTTTCCTGACACAAGACCCAATCTTGATTCACCCCACGGAGCCATATTTATTTCCGACTTGAATTGGGGATACTATTTCGACCCAAACTTGTCGACCCAAAATATAGACACGACCCACATTAAGCCTACTACCCACATGTCACATGTGTCCCATTCAATTGAGCTCCCGCATGCTACTTATTTACCCATGATCAAAAGTGGCTAAATTTAAGCCATTTATTGCGCCAAGCCCAACTTTGAACCAACCCGACTCAATCGAACCAAACCTAAGCTCCATGTTATCCCATCACGAATACCAACACACTCATCCTACAAAACACCAAACACCTAGTCAACCCACTCAAAATATCCAATGGACAACTTTATTCATCATACTCCTCAAATTTAACTTAACCTAATCCCTATACTTAATCCTAGCCCTTGAATTATCTACCATCAATCACCACCACCCATTCCTACATGGCAAAACCACACACACCCCCAAATGTGGTAACGGCCGTGGCCAAACCACCGTCGCCAGTGACCACGCAGCCATACACGACCCCGTGCGGCCTCCACCCCTATGGCAGCGCCTATACGCATTGTATGCCCACGTTTGGCAGCGACAGTAGTAGCTGCAAGAGCAGCAGTAATGGCTGCAGTGCAGCAACACGACGACGACCCCGAACCGCCGTCGCAACACCCCCTCTACCTCGACGACCATGGGTGACCTCCCCATGATGTTTGTCGTCCTCCCCGACGCGTGAAACACTCGATTCGTGTGTTTTGCATGAGATCCCGTCGTGATACACGTTTTGGATAAGTCAGAACTCGTTCTCGGGACAGCGACTTTGTGCAAGTTTTTCGAAAAATTTGACCGTTGGATCGACGAACTCTTTACTCTGTTGCAATCTCAGTATATACTCCTTCACTCCTGTCAAGCTTCAGTCGTTAATTCGATCGTTTGATAAATCAAAACTGGCCGCCAAGTTGGCCATTTAAATTTTGTTATTTTTGTACAGTTTCGTGGAGCCAACTTCGTGGACTCGTACCTCTGTCGTCGTAGTTCCGTTTGATGCGCCACCAATTCTTGCGCATAGCTGGTATAACCATCTTCGTTTCCCTCAAGTTTTGTTTCATTGTGAGCTCGTTTGATTGGTTGAATCTGACGCCAAAGTTGGCCGTCCAAATTCATAATTTTCAACTTGTAAAATTTTAATTTTGTACCCGGGACTCCGGATTCAAATTCTGACACCGCCAGTAGACTCGTGGCGTCTTTCTGGCATAAATTTATATATAATTTGCTGAGTTTGGAGGACATGTTCCCTGACACGTATTTTGGTACAAAGTGGCCCCACAGTCCGAGTCAACGGACCATTTTGAGATCGGCTCTTCGAAATCCAATTTCTGATATACAGTTGAGTTCGTATCGTCATTCTGGACACGTTTATATATATTTTTCTAGATTTAGAGGCTCTTGGCTCCGACACGCATTTTCGTGCAAACGAGAATTTTAATATCCTGGTCAACAGACCATTTTAAGATCGACTCATCGGAATCCAATTCTAGATATACCGTTGTGTTCGTATCGTCATTCTGTATTCGTTGACATATAATTTGTTAGGTTTGGTGGAATTTTATTCTGGCATATTTTTTGGTACAAAGTGGGTCCAACATGGACATCATTTTGATCCGAAATTACCTTTTTGTCCTTGTGTCCAAATTAGACTAATGGATAGGCTATCCTAGCTAATTTGACCTTTCTGGACACGTTGGTGATATTTGTTCCATTATCCAACAACGTTAGTAGATATTTTCTTTATGCATCATTATTAGTTATAATTAATTCTTATTATGTTCGTATTTCGGAATTAGTGCAACAAAATTGAGATCAGTCAATTCCAGTGATCTTATATCTCTAAAATTGACAAGATGACCATGTGGATCGCTATGATAAGATTGTTAAACTTACGGTTGATCATCTTATCTCAATTTGCGGTCGTGGGTTTCGATGTACGAATAATGAGGTCCAACTTGATATTTCAATAATCTACCACTTGCAATTCATATTATTATTAGCTTATATACATAAAATGTTGTGTAAAAATCTAAATGATTTTGTTTCTAGTATTACCTAATAGTATTTTGTAAATAAAATTATAGTTCTAAATATTATAAATGATTTATAGATAGATATGTATTTATAGTTATTCTTTTCCTTAAATCGTAAGTCACGACTATTATAGTCATTTCTTATTTTCTCATCTCTATTATCGTGCCAAATCTTGATTCTAGACTGTTATATATAAAACTACGCTATTTGGACCTTTCTGGACTAAGTGGAACCGCCTGTGCCATCATTTAGGACCAACTTGTGGAGCTTAGCATCATATCTATTCCGTGTCGACACGTTCGTGTCGCGCACGTCGACTTCCAACTAAAATGAGGCGAGTACATTCTTTGATAGTTTTCATTGTCTTGATATCTACTATATTCGATTCAGTTATAGTATTTTACTTGATTCTCGACACGAAGATACAAGGACTAGTATATGTCGGATCCTGTCATGAGATATTATTCCTGGACTTCCTGGTGTGTGGGTACATTATTCGATCTTACTTTATGTACTTGTATAGACACCGATTTGGGAGTGGGCTGGCCCCCTGCTTTTGAATCCTGTGTCATGACGTGTCATATCCGGATCTATTATACTATTCGGGGATGGGTAGTTATTAGAGGTTATGTGATCAATACCCATCCTGTCACTTTTCCTATGCTGGCTCCACCCTCACTGCACGTAGGGTGTAGTCTGACCTGATATTTCTTGTGTTAGCTTTCCAGGTTGGCCGGCTTGACCCTATATATATATTTTTTGTGATAGCCGGTCAAATGGAACAGCCTGATCCTAACCCAAGTCGATCACATAACACTCTAATATCTCAAGGCACTGTTTATATTTATATTGTACATCAGATATTCCTGTACTGCTTATATTCCAGTATTTTCATACCCTGACATGATATTCAGTTTTACCTGTACTAATTTATTTCCAGTCTTGATATTTCATCTTGTGTTCCATTATAATTGTCTCTTATAGTATTTGTCAATTCATTCGGAACTGATCTTCGTTCATATACTCGTTCCCATCCTCACTGGATACGTTACAAAATTTTAGGAATTGTTATGCCCCACATTATTGGACTACAGAATGATGCTAGCTGAGGCGGATCTCAATATTATTTTACCATGAGTTGTCTCCCAGGAGTTCTAGGCCTGGTAGTTGCTTAATTTTGTTATTGTTTGTCTCCGATACATTCTTGTCTCATATGAACTTTTGTAGATTCTAGTTGTTCTAGTGATATTGTTATCGCTTCTTTCATATCTTCTTATATGCTTATGATTGGAGTATATATTGTCATCATAGATCATCTAGATATTATAGATATTTATTTGGTACTTGACAGCGTTCTACCGCCGGTACTGCGGTGTAGGCTGGGCGTGGCCCATGTACTTATGCCTGAATATTCGGGTGCGGGTCTTGACACATTTTTATGGTAGCCCATGCAGGTCAGTCTTTGCAACTAATGTGAAGTCGTGGTAGTACTTAGGCTTAGCCGTACTACTGCAAGCATGCCCTAGGATTGGATTTGAATCATGGAATATTTTAGGATTTTGGTACTCAATCACATATTAGGATCTCTTGATAGATTTCAGGGATAACCCCTGAGAATCTTACTTCGAAACTACATTAAGTCTTGTAAACCCCCAGTATTTTTAAGGATTCTTTTTTCAAATTTGCTTAAGTATATTATTTGGAATTTTGTTATTTATATATAAATAAAGTCTTAGTCATGTTTAAATTTTGTTATGCACACTGATTAGAAAATACGGCACGGCAAGTGCAGTCGAGTGCCTTGACTAGCCTATTAACTGTAGATGCCACTAGATTTATTTATTAAATATTTAGTTGTTTAAATTTATCAAATCATATCATGGTTATATGTTACCATTTTTAATATTATTTATTATTTTAGGATTTGAAAATATTAATATTTGTTGTAAAAGTAATACTAGTAAGGAATATATTCTCCCCAGATTTATGACAACCAACTGTTTGTTGTAGGAATTATTATTATTATTATTATTATTATTATTATTATTATTATTATTATTATTATTATTATTATTATTATTATTATTATTATTATTATAAATGATTTTTTAAATGAGGCTATCTATACTAAATAAATATAAACCTATTTTTAAAAAAATAGGTTGTAAATATTTCTTGTTGTTATTCTATCTTTCAAATATTTTGAGTATATCATGATTTTTAGAATTGTTACATTTAATGTATGGGTTATATATATATATATATATATATATATATATATATATATATATATATATATATATATATATATATATATATATATATATATATATATATATATATATATATATATTTTTATTTATTTTTTTAAAACATATATACATATATATATATATATATATATATATATATATATATATATATATATATATATATATATATATATATATATATATATATATATAAATATATATATATATATATATATATATATATATATATATATATATATATATATATATATATATATATAGAAAATATATATATATATATAGAAAATATATATATATATATAGAAAAAATATATATATAGAAAAAATATATATATATATATATATTTTATATATATATATATATATATATATATATATATATATATATATATATATATATATATATATATATATATATATATATATATATGTATATATGTTTTTCTCTTTCAAATAAATATTTTAAAAAATGAACAACTGTTATTGTTCCCCAAAGGGGGGAACAGTAATCCCAAACACTCGAGCCCAGGGAGAAGGGGAGCCCGATAGTTTCCCTACGAATATATCTGTGAGGAAAAGATTTGAAAAAAAAATCAAATCTTATTCAAATTTTTCTCCCCAATCCTTTTTTAGTACCAATCCTCTTGATTCTCACCGACCCTAGGATCTCAAAGACATGATCTAGATAGATTATCCACCCAAAATAGGTCGCCTTACATGTACGCTCGATACACACAGGATTTTTAGAAAATCACTATCGAAACACCTTGCCAACCTAATCTCTCAACTCCAGAGAATTGCCTCATGGTCGTTTCTCTCAATTACTGGAGAACCCCCAACGACTGCGTACCCCACTATACTACATCGCCTGTAAGCCGCCCAGGCTGCCGACGATCTCCTGAATAGTTAAGAAACAGAGGAGACTATGTTCTTGCCGTAGACAGGTACTTGATTTACGCATCTCATTTCTTCTTCTATACTTGATCGTTTTTTATTCCGTAAACTATTCTAAGAACCCTACATGACCGTCTAGTAAGTCCTAGTAATAGTTTTGGATATAGTAGAAAAAATTGTCCACAAAATCGATGCAAAGTCGAGGCGAAACTGACCAACAACTGGACACAGAAACTGTCCCAACGTCCCTCCTTGGAAGGAATTTTTTTAACATAATATTAGGAGATTTCAGAATCTAATTAAGGACAGTCCTAGACAACCTATAGGGCTTTGAACCCTTTTTTTTAGAATTTGATTTTGTCGACTGTGCGTCATGAAATCTGATTTCCAAAACTAACAAAAACCAATTTTCAAAACTATAGAAATTTAATAAAATTGACCGATACGCCGTGGGTTCCATCAAAATGGGCGACGTGGTCGTGAATCGAAAGCATTAAAAGGTGCATATCGACTTCATGGACGTGTGGGCTTTGACGAAATTCGAATTGATTGCATGTGTGCGACAAATTTGATGCGTATCCGTCGAAATTTACCGTATCGGTCCCTTTGCAAATTTCTAAATTACTTTGTGCACATTCGTCGTATCGAGACAAAACTTACGCCAACAGGAACTTATCATTTTTGTGGTCCTGTGTGCCAAGTTTGGTCTGATTCTGAGAAGGTTGACCGGAACACCTTTTTGGCGGACACGCGATCCGATCCAACAGGCCGAATTTGTGCACGGCCCATCGGAATCTAACTTTGGACATACGGTTGGATTCATCTCCTCAAATCGGATCCGTAGAGATGTAGTTTGACGACTTTAGAGACCATAGATACTGGCACACATTTTGGTGCAAAATGGGTCCAACGACGGACATCGTTTTGACCCAAAATTACGATTTTGCCTCTGTGTCCAGAATTAGACTTATGGGTAGTCTATTCTTGCTATTTTTTTATTTTGGAAATGTTCATGGTGTTTATTTTAGCATCTGAGGACGTTTGTGATATTTGACCTTCTGTGCTTCACTATTCTATCGATTCGAGCTATTGAATGTCGTCCTTTCTGCACATAACCTCAGGCGAGATACCTTGCCATTTGCTGTTTATTTTACTTTAACACATATTCATGCATTTATTTGTTATTTATTTTTTATTTTTGCAAAATAAACTGTGCTATATTGTTATAGATAGATAGATTATAATTGTGTAGTTCTATTTTTTCGTACTTATTATTTTATGCATATTAACCATAGATTTTAAGGACCACCCTAGTTTGTATTGCATTCATTGGCCTTGACACATTTGTACCACAAAGTCGCGAGTCGCATATAGAACTCGGACATGCATGACTGGCTGGCCACCAGTACGTATAAGTCGTACGATAGGGCTAACCGCTAATAGTATTGCATGATAGTTTGACTTAGCGGTTATAGAGGTTATGTGTTGTTAAAGCAACATATAGGCATTGGGTGGAGAGGACATATCCTTAGCGTATGGGCTACTATACACATTTACCTTGTGACCGTACGCTCTGCCGGAGATGCGGGTTGACGATCCCTTTATTTTGTTGCTGGCCACTGACGTTCGAGGAACGGTTATGCTTGAGGCCCCTGGTGTCCCAAATGGGAACTATGCCGATCCTATTTTAGCCAGATAGCCCATGCATTGGAGGGATGTTCTTAAACTGCATTCACATAGATTGGTTAGGCTAACTTATCTGTTAGGTATGAGTACTTTCGGTTTGGATACTTGCATCTGATCGTTGCTTGGAACAGTAACTTGTCGCAGACTAGTTTGCCATATCTTATCCATGTTTGGTTGTAGGTGTGGCTTACTACTCCGATGAGAATGTACTGAACCTTGTTGTGGTCTGGATACCATATTGGATTCATGACTTGGAAATATACTTCATCGTGGGTTAGTGTGCCATCTCCTGTCCTTCTTTGGTTGGGAAGATGGTACGCTAATTCAAGGATGGAGTGTTGGACCATGTTATGATCTGATTGACTTATTATTGAGCAGTATTTATTCAGTTTATACGGCATGATATTATGTATCTTGTTACGTCCCTCTGAGAACCTGGTGATCTCTCCAGGTGTGTGTTCTTGTCTTCCACAGGTATTCTAGCCGAGGTCGTGATCTTCTCTATTCTCGACAAATCATTTCATTCTCCAGGTGTGTGTTCTTGTCTTGGATCTTTCTTTGCTACTCTCGATAAATCATTTCATTTTTCATGTATTACTTTTCTTTTAACTAGTTGGTAGTGGATTTGTCTCCGCCCAACATCTTGTATAATGATAATTCAAAGTTGATTTATGACATATCTTTTTTTCATTTGTGGATGAGATTAGATTAGCCTTGGTTTACTGCATTTTACAGGTTACGTATATCTATTATACGGCTGGCATGTCTACGTTTCTAGTCCTACATATTTTGGGACTAAGGCGTTACATATTTTTGTGGTGGCCCATGTATGTCTAAGATAAATTGTTTGGTTACTTTACCGTACCAAGCAAGCATGCGTATAGGATTAAAGTCTAGAATCTCATCCACATACTTGACCTCCTACCTCGATTCCATTTTTGAACTCTCACTTGAGTCATTGATTGCATCTTGCTTGATCCCTTCTATCATAAATCTTATCTTTCCTTCGTGCTTGATAGGGGTTAGAAGAATGACTTGTAGGCCTCATTGATCCAATTACACTATTAGCTGAACTCTTATAAGTTGGGTGGTGTGCCTCATGGCCTGGTATTCCCTTCGTCCTTAGGACCCATTATAGAGGATACTACTTGGATTACCTAGACTATAAATCCTTAGAGGAGCATACCATAATTTATCAACCAAAGCCTTGGACAAGAAAACAGTAGGACGACTGCATAGGCACGAACACCAGACAAGACTTAGATTCTTAAGGAACTTGAATTAGTTGTATTTCCTTTCATCATTATCTTACGTACTCATATTTTACCATCTTGACCAATACTGCTATTATAACCTAGTTTTGTAAGCTTACACTTATTCGAGCTTGTTTCAAGACATATGTTATTTGGGCACGTCCACTAACATATTTTCTAATCAGAACTGGTGCATGATGGTCTGATCAACCTAGTGCACTTGGTTCGCTCTTCGTATGATTACTCTACTTGGATTGAGATATAGTTAAACTTGTCCTCTAGGATCTCATCCGTGTATGCCTTGACAACTCCCTTTTGAACTACTACATCGTCTTTGAAATCCATATTTGCAATTTGATCCCATCTCCCTCGAACTCTTATTGTTTTTTGTCACCTATTTCGAAAAACAAACGATTCATAGACACGAAGTATTCTTCTATGGCCATGAAAGCTATATACACAATCGTTTACATCTATTTAAAATTAGAGAACTATCTTCAAACTTGATTCATATCTACTGTATCACATTATCTATTGCGTCGTCTAGTATTCTTTTATAATCAAGAGTCAAGGTACACCATCACAACTTTGAAAGTTTTCTAACCTCATTAAACCTAAAACCTTGTCTTAGTTCTATAGAGCATATATTGTAAGCCTTCTAAATTTTAGGATTTATTAGGATTACCGATTGATTAGAATAGGTTGGTTTCTATTAGGATGATAAATTAGTACCTCATGAGCACCCACTTTCTATCTAGATCATTTGGTGTCCTTGACCATGACATTGCTATTCGGAGTACAAGACCAACTCTTACCTTCCAACAAATTTTATATACAAGATCTAGAGAAGTCCACCTTTATTTAGGCATATCATGTCCCACTCAAAAACGTCCCCTTGTCCTCTATTTTTATGATACGACTTTTAGGTCAAAAAGGCTAGCTAACCCTTCCCGTAATACCGATGTACTTTCTGACCTCAATTAGAGATCCAACCTTGACTCAATTCTTTCGACCCAATATATGGTTGTGATCCACTCGAAGTCCGCTACACACATGCGACTAGTATGCTACTTATTGGAGTCCCATGTGCTACTTAAACACAACAGTCACAAAAGGCGCATGTGCGCTTTAGGAACCTAGTAACCCATCCGACTGACAATTAGCTCAACCACTCAAGTTGAAACTTATTCTAGGCTACCCTCACCTAGTAGGAATGTTTCAGATTGATTTTAGGTATCCTGTCCAGCTAGTATAGATTAAATCCAAGACATAAATTAATCAAAGATTGGCTCCAACGGAACTAATAAAATCATTGGTTTATAAAGTATATTTCTATCCGTATTTTCTTGATACCTCTACCGTGACTTTGATATTTGGAGCACAACACTAGCCATTTCCTTTCAACAAATTTCACCCTCATGAACTAGACAAACCACTCTACACACATGACATAACCATCCCACACAAATATACCATCATGTGCTCCATTTCAATTACACCACATGTATGACCTCTTTTCCCTTAGAACAAACCCGGATGCCCATTTTTGTCCCATTTAATTTTAACCACGCAATATCGACACATTCCCTCAAATGAACTAAATTCCCATGATCCATGCAAGACTAAGAAAACCCTACCTGATAGAATATGTTGTCAGTTTGGATTCCTTCTATAACTACCACCTCCATCTTTTCAGGAACCGAGTTATGATTTGATAAAATTACTCCCCCTTTGTATCCAACCTCATTATTTTTATTATTATATTTATATTAAGATTTATTTTAATTTTAAGGACGAAATTTTTTTAAGTTGGGTAGGATGTAAACCCCCAATATTTTCAAAGATTTTTTTTCAAATTTGCTTAAGTATATGATTTGGAATCTTTGTTATTTATATATAAATAATGTCTTAGTCATGTTTAAATTTTGTTATGCACACTGATTAGACAATACGGCACGGCTAATGTAGTCAAGTGCCTTGACTAGCCTATTAACTTTAGATGCCACTAGATTTATTTTATTTAAATATTTAGATGTTTAAATTTATTAAATCGTATCATGGCTATATGTTACCATTTTTAATATTTATTTATTTATTATTTTAGGAATTGAAAATATTAATATTTGTTGTAAAAGTAATACTAGTAAGGAATATACTCTCCCCAGATTTATGACATCCTATTATTTTTTGTAGGAATTATTATTATTATTATTATTATTATTATTATTATTATTATTATTATTATTATTTTTATTATTATGATTATTATTATTATTATTATTATTATTATTATTACAAATGATTTTTTTAAAACGAGGATATCTAGAATAAATAAATATAAACCTATTTTTTAAAAATAGGCTGTAAATATTTCTTATTGTTATTCCATCTTTAAAATATTTTGAGTATATCATGATTTTTAGAATTGTTACATTTAATGTACGGGTTATATATATATATATATATATATATATATATATATATATATATATATATATATAATATATATATATATATATATATATATATATATATATATATATATATATATATATGTGTGTGTGTGTGTGTGTACATATGGTTTATTTACGTTGATGAAAATATATATTATATACATACTGATTTCTTTAATGAATAAATTCTTGTTCTTAATAATTGTAAGGAATATAATGTTTATATATATAATTTTATATTTTAAAGATTCGGGTATTTAGAATTTTTTATATAAAACTACTTGGAATTTACAGTGTATATATATATATATATATATATATATATATATATATATATATATATATATATACATAATACCTTGTGTGTGTGCGTGTATATATATATATATATATATATATACACGCACACACACAAGGTATTATGTATATATATATATATATATATATATATATATATATATATATATATATACATAATACCTTATGTGTGTGTGTGTGTATATATATATAATATATATATATATATATATATATATATATATATATATATATATATATATATATATATATATATATATATATATATACATATACATAATACCTTATGTGTGTGTGTGTGTGTGTGTATATATATATATATATATATATATATATATATATATATATATATATATATATATATATATATATATATATATATATATATATATATATATATATATATATATATATATATATATATATATATACATAAGTGAAAAACATATATACATAATACCTTATGTGTGTGTGTGTGTGTGTATATATATATATATATATATATATATATATATATATATATATATATATATATATAAATATATATATACACACACATAAGGTATTATGTATATATGTTTTTCACTTTAAAAAAATATAAAAAATGAACGACTGCTACTGTTCCCCAAAGGTGGGAACAGTAATCCCAAACACTCGAGCCCAGAGAGAAGGGGAACTCGATAGTTTCCCTACGAATACATCTGTGAGGAAAAGATTTGAAAAATAATCTTATTCAAATTTTTCTCCCCAATCCCTTCCTAGTACCAATCCTCTTGATTCTCACCGACCCGAGGATCTCAAAGACATGATCTAGATAGATTATCCACCCACAATAGGTTGCCTTACATGTTCGCCCGATACACACAGGATTTTCATAAAATCACCATCGAAACACCTTGCCAACCCAATCTCTTAACTCCAGAGAACTGCCTCGGGGTCGTTTCTCTCAATTACTAGAGAACCCCCGATGATTGGCGCACCCCACTGTGATGCACGCCTGCAAGCTACCCAGGCCGCCGACGATCACCTGAATAGCTAAGAAACAGAGAAGACTCTGTTCATGCCGCAGTTAGGTACTTGATTTGTGCATCTCGTTTCTTCTTCTATACTTGATCATTTTTTATTCCGTAAACTATTCTAGGAACCCTACATGACCCTCTAGAAAGTCCCAGTAATAGTTTCGGATATAATGGAAAAACTTGTCCACAAAATCGATGCAAAGTCGACGCAAAACTGACCAACAACTGGACACAGAAACTGTCCCAACACCCCTCCTTGGAAGGAATTTTTTAACCTAATATTAGGAGATTTCAAAATCTAATTAAAGATAGTCCTAGGAACCTATAGGGATTTGAACCCCTTTTTCTAGAATTGGATTTTGTCGACTGTGCGTCGAGAAATCTGATTTCTAAAACTGACAAAAACCTATTTTCAAAACTGTAGAAATTTAATAAAATTGACCGATATGCCGTGCGTCCCATAAAATCGGGCGACGTGGTCGCGAACCGAAAGCATCGAAAGATGTGTATCGACTTCATGGACGTGTAGACTTTGACGGAATTCGAATTGGTTGCATGTGCGCGACGAATTTGATGTGTATCCGTCGAAATTCACCGTATCGACCCCTTTGCAAATTTCTCAATTACTTTGTGCACATTCATCGTATCGATACGAAACTTACGCCAACAGGACCGTATCCGTGTGCCAAGTTTTGTCCGATTCTAAGAAGGTCGACCGGAATGCCTTTTTGGCGGGCCCACGATCCGATCCAACTGGCAAATTTGTGCACAGCCCACCGGAATCCAACTTTGGACATACGATTGGGTTTGTCTTCTCAAACAGGATCTGTAGACATGTAGTTTGACGACATTAGAGACCATAGATACTAGCACGTATTTCAGTACGAAATAGGTCCAACGACGGACATCGTTTTCACCCAAAATTATAATTTTGCCCCTGTGTCCAGAATTGGACTTATGGGTAGTCTATCCTTGCTATTTTTCTTATTTTGAAAATATTCGTGGTGTTTATTTCAGCATCCGAGGACGTTTGTGAGATTTGATATTTTGTGCTTCACTATTCTATCGATTCGAGCTATTGGATGTCGCCCTTTCTGCACACAACCTCAGGCAAGATACATTGCCATTTGCTATTTATTTTACTTTAGCTCATATTCATGCATTTATTTATTAATTATTTTTTGTAAAATAAATTGTGCTACAAAGTTATAGATAGATAGATTATAACTGTGTAGTTCTATTTTTTCGTACTTATTATTTTATACATGTTAACCATAGATTTAAGGGACCTAGTTTGTGTTGCATTCATTGGCCTTGACACATTTGTGTCACGAAGTCACGATTCGCATATAGAACTCGATTATATGTGACTGGCTGGCCGCCAGTACGCATAAGCCATGCGATAGGGCTAACCGCTAATAGTATTGCATGATAGTTTGACTTAGTGGTTATAGAGGTTATATATTGTTAAGGCAACATATAGGCATTGGGTGGGGACTACATATTCTTACCGTATGGACTACTATGCACATTTCCCTTGTGACCGTACGCTCTGACAGAGATGCGGGTTAACGACCCCTTTATTTTGTTGCTGGCCACTGACGTTCGAGGAAAGGTTATGCTTGAGGCCCCTGGTGCCCCAAGTGGGGACTATGTCGTTCCCATTTCAGCCAGAGAGCCCATGCGACGGAGGGATGTTCTTAAACTGCATTAACTTAGATTGGTTAGGCTACCTTATCCGTTAGATATGAGTACTCTTGGTTTGGGTACTTGTATCTGATCGTGGCTTGGAACAGTAACTTGTCACAGACTAGTTTGCCACATCTTGTCCTTGTTTGGTTGTAGGTGAGGCACACTAGTCCGACGAGAATGTACTGATCCTTGTTGTGGTCCGGATACCATATTGGATTCATGACTTGGAAATATACTTCATCATGGGTTAGTGTGACATCTTATGTCCTTGTTTGGTTGGGGGATGGTACGTTAATTCAAGGGTGGAGTATTGGACCATGTTATGATCTGATTGACTTATTATTGAGCAGTACTTATTCAGTTTATATGTCATGATATTATGTATCTTGTTACGACCCTCTGAGAACCTGGTGATCTCTCCAAGTGTGTGTTCTTGTCTTCCACAGGTATTCTAGCCGAGGTCGTGATCTTCTCTGTTCTCGACAAATCATTTCATTCTCCAGGTGTGTGTTCTTGTCTTGGATCTTTCTTTGCTAATCTCGACAAATTATTTCATTTTCCATGTATTACTTTTCTTCTAACTAGTTGGTAGTGGATTTGTCTCCGTCCAATATTTTGTACAATGATAATTCAAAGTTAATTTATGACATATCTTTTATTCTTTAATTTGTGGATGAGATTAGAATAGCCTTAGTTTACTATATTTTACAGCTTACGTATATCTATTATACGGCTGGCATGTCTACTTTTCTAGTCCTACGTATTTTGGGACTGGGGCGTTACAAGTCTATTTTTACTCGTTTTTGCTTATCTTAATTTTTGAAACACATGTCCGTTGCCGAACCCTATTCTTGCATGAAGATAAGTTT
This sequence comes from Iris pallida, assembly GCA_029216955.1. Taxonomy (NCBI): domain Eukaryota; kingdom Viridiplantae; phylum Streptophyta; class Magnoliopsida; order Asparagales; family Iridaceae; genus Iris; species Iris pallida. The sequence goes on from JANAVB010021599.1 coordinate 654,440, forward strand.
ATGGACCCCAGAAGGAACAAAAGAGTAGGAGTTGAACTTCTAACTATTTGGATTGGTAAGAGGGATGACTAGTCAATCTTATATATGAAGGTTGAGATCTATTTTGGAAAAAAAATTGAATTTTAAACAAGATAGTACGTTTGGAACTCGAGTTTAATGAAATAAGTTGAGAAATAAATGGAAGATAACAATCTAGAGAAATATGGATTATATAGTCAAGCCAAGAATGATTTATAGATATGGGTTATAAGTTTAAGGGATTAGAGGATAGCGTTGAATGGACTTGCGTCAAGGAAAATGTTAAAGAGACGTTGTATATGATTTTATAGTAGTAAGAGCTATCAAAGAGAACGTTGGATTATCTTTCTTGCTTTTGTAGCCAAGAAAGTGGCACGAGATGTGATTATTATACACGGGATGGGATTTCCTAAATTTTAAGGAATTACCAAGACATAATAGTTGAAAGATTTCAATAAATTTGTAGTAGAAATGACTGATAACTGGATTAGGGATACTTAAGGTTTACAACTTATTTTGAGGATTGGGCAAAGCCAGAGTTATACAAATTTGATCAGTTACTGACACATGAAGTTTTAGGAACGGTTGCATATATAGGATTCCTGATTTATACGGGATCTTCGAAAATTTTATTTTTGACTATGAATAAAATTGAGATTGCTAACGGGATAAATGATAATTCTTGAACTGGGTTTCTATCATCTCATATAAAAAAAATTCATACACGGAGTAAACATTGGTGGATGATAAGAGGAGAAAAAAATGATAGTAGGAGATTAAACATTGGACGTGAAAGTTTAAAAAAAATTTATGAGTAGCAAGTAGATAAGTGACCCTAGGTATGGGATTAGACAAGACTATTAGCAGTGGATTATTGGTGTCTTGGAGTTACGAAAAGGATATAGTGAGGGAGAGTGATTTTTAGACAAGGTGAATATCTTGGAGGTTGAAAATTTTGCTTTTGTGACTTTGGACAAGTGCAAGAAAAAGGAAAGGATGACGACTTCGTTATGACCATATGAGCAAGGAAAAATTCTTATCATCATTCTTTTCCGTTTTGATTAACTTTGTCCTATCTACATCCACAACTAGGACATAGGTTCTCTAGAACTCCCTAACATGATTGCTTTCATATTACATTCTCTCGACAAAATTGCTTTTGTATTTCATCTTTCCTATGATTTGCCTAAACTCTTTTTCGTTAACCTCTTAGGTAAATCCTTCTCATCCTTCTTGGTAACTGTTTATGGATTGATCAACCTAGTCTTTGGCCCTTGCTACCTTTTATTTAATAGACAACCTCGTCAATGGATTCCATAGTCTAACTATAATATGTTGTGTGATTATGATAAGTGATTTCCTAGAGATTGATTAGGTTAAGCTTATAGGACAGATATGAGTGACTGACTATAGTGGACCTAGAAACCATTAAGAAGGTTTGCCTTGATAGTATAATTTGATGATAGGGTATCTAAGATGGAGTAATGAAATATTGTATTGTTGTGACTACGGATCGAGGATCCAAACCATGTACCTACAAATTGAGGATTGAGCATTTGTAGGATTTTGGTTGGTTACCTATAGACTAATTACATATTATTGGAGGGTAGCTCGATATGTCACTACCTAAATATCTCATATTAGTGACGCCTAACAACGTCACTAAAAAGCAAAAAATGTCGCTAACTTCTGACAGCGATATTTTTAGCGACGTTTCGGGCATGTCGCGTTATTCATGGTCTCTAACTTGTAAAACGTCGCTACTCGTCGCTATAGCGACGTGATTCGGCGACGCTCGACGTCGCTAGTTTTAGTGACGTTTACAGACAAAAATGTCGTCAATTAGCGACATAACTTTTCGTTGCTGATTGTCGCTGTCCATTCAGGTTTTAGCGACGTTACAATCAGAGATTAGCAACGTTTTTCGACTCTATATCTGGCAATGGTTGCGATGTCATCATTTTTGCGACGTTTTGTGACGTTACGATACTTGAATACCGACGTTCGGATACTAGATTTGCTGGCCTGTACAATTTGCCATGTCAGACGATTAGCGACGTTTTGATTCTCAGTTTTGCGACATTCTAGCGACGTATGTATGCGTCGCTGACCGTCGCTAAGCGTCGCTAAACGTTGCTAATTCCAAAAAAATTTAAAAAAATAGAATGCAGTATGCATTTCACATAAATAACAGTTACATTAAAAATATTTTACCTGTATTTAGAGTTTTGGTTTGCAAATAATAGACCCGGAGCAACCCTTCGTAGAATTCTCTGGGTTCGCCGACCCCTTCGGTTGAACACTCAACACCGGTAAACCAATATAGAGACAAATAATAATAATGCACTAACAATAATCAAATAAATAGAATCGAATGATCAGAAAGACAAGAAATAGCCGGGTGGATACAATGGGTCACCAACAAATACCTAAAGACACAACAATGGGTCACCAACACAACAAATGAAAACAAGTCCAATAAAGGACTATGCCTGGTCAGGATGAGGAGAAGGAGTAGGCAGTGCCTACACCTGGGACACCAGGAACCTATACTGCTCCGGGGTCACATCACCGGTGATGACCCATCAGTACGAGAAAGAGGAGGCAGTGGAGCCGCTGCAGTCGGTATGGATGCCGAAGCACGACAAGGAAGTGTCCGCTCCATGGCCAGCAGTCTGGAGTTAGTGGAATCCATAACAGCCGCCAGCCTCGAAACCTGCTCGCCAATGGCCACCTGCGTCTTATGCAATGCATGAACGGCAAGATCCGTCCTCTTCTACACCGCCTGAACGGCACGATCCGTCCTCTCGCCTGTCTCCCTAATGGTACGCTCGAGCATATCAAATCGTGAGGTGAGGGCCCCATCGTCCCGCAGCTCAGTAAGCTGGCGACAGAGTTCCTCCACTCGGACCGACTCCTCTGAGGGCTGTGGGGAATGCACACTGGCAGAGGAGGCTCTAGATGACTACGTCACCACAAAGGTGCCGTAGGATCCCATACCGTAGTACGTACCCCTCTAAAGACCACCAACGGCGGTCATACAGAGCTCGTCCATCGTCCGAGCTGGAGGGGGCTGCGAGGAATTACTAGCCCCTTCCTCCGCAGATGCACTAGTAAGCTCACGCTCTAGCCTAAGATACTCACCCTAGAAAAGTACGCATCTCGATAAGCCTAATATTTACTACCAACCTAGTTGTTCCACGTCTATGGATATATTTGCATATTTCTTAAGTTATAATAAAGTTAGTGACACGTAAAGTAATACTTACATAGCACTACGTAACCCGATCATCGATGAGCTTTCCATCCTTCCGATGGGTAGCCAGAAAGACCGTCACCATGTTGGAGTTCACACCCTTCTTTACCTGTTATAATAAAATGTTTGTCATTGAAATTAAATATTTTATTACTACTTTTATTAAAATAATATATTATAGTAAAATACGTGCCAGGCGACGAAAATGTTTCGTCATAGGAATCGAGCCACTACACCACTTCCCTGCCCTCGTCCTAGCCACCTTCGCCTTCTCCGACCATTCCTTGTACCTAGGAGCGTCGAATCTAGCCTTCATGGAAGTCCACTACTCGGGCGTGATCCAACCTTGGATCCCTTTTTCGGAACGGTCTCGAGCCTTCTGGTCGTCGATCGCATCCCGGATCAACTTGGTGGCAGCGGCAGGAAATTTTTTCTCAATCGTCTCAGCCCGGTGTGGTGGATAAAAATATGTTTTCTACAAGAATTAAATTAGTTAGCTATACAATATGCATAAAATATAATTTATACTAAAAGTAATATACTTTAGTTACCTTGAAGAGGGCAAACCAGAATGCCTTCCTCTCGTCCGAGGCATCCGAGTAGTTGATCCAAGGCCCTCCATAGTTGGACCTCAGAAATAGCCCCAATTCCCTCTAAATTGACGGTGGATGATATCTACACAACGATAATTAAATTCATTAATATATAGATATAAGTATAAATAAATGTTAACTAATTAACTTACTTTGTAGGCCCGTCGGACCAAATCTTTATCCTCATCTCGTCCGGAGGAGCGCACGGGGGATCGCTCGGATCATATGTAAACGGCGTAGGTGGGACCTCCTCTACCCGCTCCTCCGTCTCCATAGTGACGTCAACAGAAGGAATGTTGCTAGATGGGCTAGGATCAGGCCTGGAACTGTCCGTCCCAGGAGTGCTGCCACGTACCGTCGACGTAAACGGAGGTCCGAGTGGCTGATACACTGGAGTACTATAAGACGAGGGACCAGCACCGTCATCCACTAACGGAGTACCACTCCGTCCACCGGTGGAACCTCTACCTCAACGGGATACTCCTCTACCGCTACGGGGGTACGATCCTCTGCGTCCTGCCATACCTGATAGAAATAGATATCTACACGATAATAACCATGCATTTAATATATCACAGTTTATAAAGATAGACCCGGAGCAACTCTACGTTAAATTTTTAGATAATAAACATGCATTTAACATATCATAGTTTATAAAGATAGACCCGGAGCAACTCTTCGTTGAATTTCTAGATAATAACCAAGTCTAGATAATAGCATCCATAAACATCCAAGTCTAGATAATAACCATGTCTAGAAAATAAGAAACATCAAGAGTTGTAAAAACATCCAAGTCTAACCCAGAATTAAGTCTACCGGAAACAAATTCGGTCAAAAGTCATATCATACTACTCTACCCTCTACGCAGGCGCAGAGAGATCTCCCTCCTCAGCCACTGTGCATAAGTAGGATCCACGCCAGCAAGATCAATATCCATAGGAGCTGGATGACTGGAACTCCTAGTGTAACTGCCTTCAGGTGCCACCTCCTCCTTCACAGTTATCTCGGCTTTAGGAATCACTTCCTCCTTAATAGTAGGAGGAAGTTCTTCCTTGACCTTCATCTCTGCTTTAGGTATCACTACCTCCTCAACTGTAGGAGGAAGCACTATCTCCACAGCAACAGGAGGTACCACTACCTCCTCAGCAGCCATCTGTGCCTCTCTCAAGTGACGTACTTCGGTCATAGGTGCCATCTGGATAGATTGATGAAATATAGAGATTAATTAGAGATTAAACAAAATAATAGTATTAGACGTGCAATATGGAAGATTCATTGTTGCATGGAGATTAATTAGTGGTTAAACATATTTTACATTTTAATCATCTTCTGAAAATTTATCTTGTTCATCCTCCGCGTCCTCATCTTCCTCTTCCTCCTCATCTTCGCTTTCATCTACTTCGTTTTCCTCTTTGGATACTTCTACCTCTTCTACATGATTAGATGTGTGATATAGAACTTCCATTGTGTCCACGTCAACTGTATTTTTTACAAGTGGTAGCTTGTCCTCCTGATAAGCTATTTCGTCAACATCGTAGGTATTTCTGGTTTTAGTCTTGCTTACTGTCCACCAGTCCAACCTAGTTGTTCCATGTCTAGGATAAGTAGTAAAGTAAACTAATGAGTGTTTTTAGTGTTATTTCATAGTACTTTTGTGTCATACCCCAGTACCAAAATACGGAGACGAACTAGGCCAGCTACTCCATATGAGGTATGCAAATGTCATACGGCGATCGTGGCTGTCAAGAGACAAGGGGGTGCATGATACATTCAAGTGTCCTATGGTCTCACAGAGCATCTATGTCTCAATCATTCAAAGCAAGAAAAAATCAATTAATGAACATATGAGATAAAGCAGTAAGGTAACCCCGATGCTTCATCAAAATGATCATGGATATCTAGCTTTATAAGTTAGCTAGCCCAGAGAGTCATAGTACATAATTGTATTCAGCTGCAGTTTGATTTAATTATAATTACGCAAAAGACAAAATATCTAGATTAGCCGGCTAAACAGGTGCCGGTGGCTAAACGCCAGAACATAAGTAAAGATACTATAGTGGTGGAGAAAAAACCCACTCAAGTCCCCTGCCAGCCATGCTCCTAGTATGCACCAATGACGTCAGGGAGGAAGGTCGGATCCTCAGGCTCTGCTACGTGATCTGGCCAAACAAAACTAGCGGGGTTAACCCCGAATAGCAAGTACCATAAGGTAGCACAAAAGAGTGAGATAAAACCCAAGCATAAAATAATAATACTAGTAATAATAAAAGCTTCCGGTCGTAACCTCGGTCCACAGCCTGTCCTAGCACGATAGACTAACCCAACAACCAAACAAGGACATGGGTTGGACCACGCACCATGATAGTCCATGTACCTCGGCTACCAATAGAAGGCACAAGGCACAGTCAAGTCGTTTTTAAAGCGGCCATTCATTCCTGTGGCTTTCTATATTTGGCGGAGTTATCCCCGCGATACTGATTAAAAGGAATCCTCAGATCGTGTTAACCCAACAGGGCTAGCCAAACCATAAGACATATAGCACATTGATTATATACCGGTCCCCCGGAGGGCTACCGTGCTAATTCATATAACACTTAGCTCATAGAAGTCGGATATAGTCATCTGCAAAAGGCGAATGACACCATATCCGTGGCGGCCAACCTGACATGTCAGGACTGAACCTGGGGTGGCTAATATGGCATGATCTCGGGATTCTTCCCACCCAATGCATCTACCAAGTTAGTTGTCTAGTTAATCCCTAGGTTATCTTCGGAGTTTACATGTCGTGGTCACATGCTCACTCCCCTAGATGTCGTACATTGTACGAGCACCCCAACAAGGGATCTGTACTGGCTCATAGAGTCATACGTATGTACCCCCTTCTTGGTGTAATGCAACACACAACACATACCACGTCATTGCTACCGACCATTTGCTATGTAAATGTTGGACTCTTGGAGGTACTGGCAGGTATCACATAGGAACACTTAGCACATAGGATAGCACCTCGATGCTCACATAAATTGTACCTTAGTACACACATAGGCTTATCCAGCACATGCATAGGTAGTCAGATCAGGAATGAGGTCCCAAACACAAGAGAGAAGAGAACAAAAAGGCACTATGTACTTGGGGTATGAAGTACTCGCAAGTCATGAAGTAGCCCAAACAGCGCACGGGCAATGTGTAAGGTAAAAGGTACATAAGGTGCAAGGTACACAAGGTGCCAAAGTCACATATGAATTCTGGTTAAAGTGAGACAGGAAGATTCTTGAAGCCAAGACAAAGATCTAAAACTTTCATATTGGGAGTTGGGATAAATTCTGGCCACAATTCAGCCAAATAGGACATAAAACAGCCAAAAATAGCCAAAATAGCCACTATGCGGCATTCTGCGGCAGTATGCAGCCTTCTGCACCACTATGCAGTATTCTGCGGCATAATGCAGCTTTCTGCGGCACTATACGGTACTATAAGGCCTTCTGCAGCACTATTCATCCATACGGCACTATGCAAGCCTATGGCACTATTCATCCATGCGGCACTATTCATTCCTGCGGCACTATTCATCCATGCGGCACTATGCATCCATGCGGTACTATTCATTCCTACGGCACTATTCATCTATGCGGCACTATGCATCCGTGCGACACTATTCATTTCTGCGGCACTATTCATTCCATGCGGCACTATTCATTCCTGCAGCACTATTCATCGTCCCTGCCAGAACCAGTACAGATGAACTTAGAAGATGTTCAAATATTGTTTTGGCCATAACTTCCTCAAAACAAGTCAAAATTTAACTTTTCAAAGGTCAAAATTATGTAGAATCAAATTTTCTACAACATAGGACCATTAGTTTTTAAAAACAACCAAGTTTGATAGATCAAAACCATGAAACCCTATAAAATCCTAGTTTTTGAAACTTAGATCTACACAAAACTAGACATTAAAATCAAAAACTCCAAGAACTAAAATTGTAGAGAATGAAGAGAAGAACAATATAGACAAATAATATCAAAAAAAGTCAAAGAATGAGAATGCAAGAATCTCTTTATTTGGTGCAAGGTGTACTTGCCTAAGAGGGTTGGTGGTTGAGAGAAATGAATGAGAGAGTGAATAAGAAAAGAGAGTATGGAAGAGATTATTTATAGTGGGTGAGGGTTGGCTTAAGAAAACCCTAATCTCTAAACATGGTCTAACCATTCTACTTATGACATGCTTAAAAGCTACATGCAACCATTAATAAATAATAAATAGAATTATGCACATGCTAAATACAGGATACCATGTACAGAATTCATGAAAGAATACGTATATCGGGATCAGGGAGTGACATATCTACCCTCCTTAGAAAAATTTCGTCCTCGAAATTTCTGCCAGGACAAGATAGAGAAAAAAATCAAAGCAAGCAAGATACTAATTACAAGGCTAACTATGCATGCAATCTTATCAATTTTAACAGGCAATAGAGAATAATTATCCACCCTAATGGGTGCAACAGGAAAACATATTACAAAGACATAAGGATAAATATACCTTTTGAGTCGAACAAGTACGGATATCGAGATCTAATCTCGTCCTCGTGCTCCCATGTCGACTCCTCCGGTGAGTGATGGCCCCAAGCGATGCGAACAAGATTAATAGTCCGGTTCTTGAGCACCTTCTTTCGTCAATCCAAAATGGATACGGGTTGCTCCTCGTAAGTCAGATCGGTACCGACGACCAGCGTAGAATGATCGAGGATGTGACTCGAATCCGGGACATACCTACGCAACTGAGATACATGAAACACATCATGTACATCACATAGCGAAGGCGGAAGGGCAAGACGATAAGCAACATCACCTACCCGAGCGAGAATACCAAATGGACCAACGTATCTCAGACTAAGCTTTCATCGGGTTCCAAATCTAATGACACCCCGAGTAGACGAAATTCGCAGAAACACTTGGTCACCAACACCAAACTCTAGAGGCCTACGATGTTGATCTACCCAGTATCGGTGTCTGTCCTGCACAACTCGAAGCCGCTCTCTGATCAACTTAACTGTCTCCACTGTCTGCGTGATCATCTCAGGTCCCAACAATTTTTGTTCTCCCACATCGTCCCATGCCATAGGGGACCTGTATTTTCTTCCATATAATGCTTCAAACGGTGCCATCTGTATACTTGCCTGATAACTATTATTGTAAGAGAACTCTACTAAATGAAGATGATCTTCCCAAGTTACAGCAAAATCTAAGGTACAAGCTCGTAACATATCTTTCAATGTCTGAATGGTTCTCTCTGACTGCCCGTCCGTCTGTGGGTGGTAGGTTGTACTGAACCTCAACTTGGTACCCAAACTTTGATGCAAACTCCGCCAAAAGTGAGAGGTGAATCGTGTGTCTCGATCTGATACTATGCTGACTGGAACACCATGTTGTCTCACAAATCTACTTCATATATATTTCTGCCAGCTATTCAGTAGACTGCCCTACTCTAAAAGAAAGAAAGTGAGCAACCTTCGTGAGCCAATCCACGATTACCCAAACTGCGTTTCGACTGGTCGGAGATCTAGGTAAACCGGCCACAAAGTCCATCATGATGTGCTCCCACTTCCACTCCGGAATAGGAAGCGGCTGTAGCAATCCTACTGGTCTCTGCTGCTCTGCCTTCACTTACTGACATACTAAACATCTGGATACAAATCTCGATATCTTCCTCTTCATGCCATTCCACCAAAAGTGCTGCTTCATATCCTGGTATATCTTTGTGCCTCCGGGATGAATGGAATAAGGAGAACTATGAGCCTCTGACATAACTTCATGTCGAAGGTCTCCATCTGGTACACAAAGACGGTTTCTGAACCTAAGTGTACCATCCTTATGGATTACTAACTCCTTCCTGAGACCTGACTCACACTCTGATCGAAGCTTCTGGATCTGCGGATCCTCTGCCTGGGCTGCTCTAATCCTCTCTACTAAAGTAGACTGAATCTGCAAACTGGCCATAACTCCCATATCTTCTGGCAAGATCACTTCAATTCCTATTTCCTGAAGATCTTCTAAAATATGCCTCTGCGAGGTTAAAATGAATGCACTGCCTCTCCTGCTCATGGCATCTGCTACCACATTCGCCTTGCTTGGATGATACTGAAGATTTACATCAAAGTCCTTCAGTAATTCCAACCATCTTCTCTGTCTCATGTTCAGGTCCCTCTGGATGAATACATATTTTAAGCTCTTATGATCAGTGTAAATTTCTACTCGGTCCCCATATAAATAATGCTTGCATAACTTAAGCGAGAACACTACTGCTGCTAATTCCAGATCGTGAGTCGGATAGTTCTTCTCATGGTCCTGAAGCTGTCGAGATGCATATGCTATCACCTTACTATGTTGCATTAATACACACCCAAGTCCCTTTCCGGATGTGTCACAATACACTGTAAACCCTCCCGATCCTACTGGAAGTGTCAAGATCGGGGCTGAGATTAATCTCTTCTTTAACTCTTCAAATGATGTCTGACACTCTACTGACCAAACAAACTCTACATCCTTATGCGTCAAACGCGTCAAGGGTGCAGAAATCTTGGCGAAGTCTGCCACGAACCTCCTGTAGTAACCTGCCAATCCCAAGAAACTACGCCCTTCTGCTACCGTCTTCGGAACTAGCCAATTCTCTACTGCCTCAACCTTCTTCGGATCTACTAACACTCCTGCTCCAGAAATAATGTGTCCCAAGAACGAAATACGATCCAACCAAAACTCACATTTACTAAGCTTCGCATAAAGTTGATGCTCCCTCAAGGTCTGCAAAACTGTCCGAAGATGTTTCTCATGTTCTTCTTCACTGCTGGGATAGACGAGAATGTCGTCTATAAACACTACTACAAACTTATCCAAGTATGGCATGAAGATGCGATTCATCAAATCCATGAACACGGCTGGGGCATTAGTCAGTCCAAATGGCATCACCATAAACTCATAATGCCCATACCACGATCTAAATATTGTCTTGGGTATATCCTGCTCCCGGACCCTCACTTGATAATATCCAGATCGAAGATCAATCTTAGAGAAGATGCAGGCCTTACTCAATTGAACAAACAAGTCATCAATCCTTGGTAACAGATACTTGTTCTTCACTGTCACTGCATTCAACTGCCGGTAATCAATGCACATTCGCGTCGATCCATCCTTCTTGGGTACTAAAATCACCGGTGCTGCCCAGGGCGATTCACTGTCTCGGATAAACTTCTTCGCCTTCAGTTCTTCTTCATGCTGGTGCAACTTGTCCAACTTTGACTGCGACATCCTGTAAACTCTGCCAACTTTAGGCTCCGTCCCAGGATTCAACTCAATGCAAAACTCCACATCTCTCACCGGTGGTAAACCTGGAAGCTCATCTGGAAATACATCAAAAAATTCTCTGACCACTCTTGGTATCTGCTCCTACTCTGCCAATGCTTCTGCAATAATGCCCTTGGGTCGATCATCCAATAATCGAACAAAGACGAACTCCTCAACGCTAGGTAGATTAAATACTACCCTACCTCCCCGACAATCTATTCATCGCATGACTGTCTCTCAACCAGTCCATACCTAGGACAACGTCAAAGTTGCCCATAGGGAACTCAATCAAAGATACGGGCAATAATCGCCCACTCACTACGACCGAACACGCTAAGCACACTCTGTTAACTCCTACGAGCCCATTACCAGTGAGTATATTCATCCTCTCTGGCAATGCCTCGAACTTCAATCCAATACGTGTCGTAAATCGTGCAGACATAAAAGAGTGGGTAGTGTAGTGCCCCGTCCCGCTCAGTCAATCGGAGGAATCAAAATGCCGATGGCGTTCGGACTTAGCCTTGCAACGGCTACTCGGAGACATCGCTCGGCCAAGGCGACCGCTCGCTCAGGTGGGGTAGTTTCGGTGAACTTGCCTCATCTTTCCATTCATATAATAAATTGCATGTTTTCAACTTGCACAAGTAGGCTTGATAATAAAAGAGACGAATCCACATAGCTAAATAAAATAATCCCGACGGGTCGAATTGAGTTAGAATATGGAAAGGTCCAACGGTCGGCCTAGAGTTGGTGTATGGCGTGCTTTGAAAATGACACTCGATCCTTTGTCCCGTGGCGTAGGAGAAGAAAAGTTGGTTGAGTAGGCGAAGTCATGAATCGTAGCCTAAGTCATAGGCGTCACCAGCATGAATGCTTCATAAAGCATGCACGGTCCCATCGTCCAAGGCTTGGCATAGCCTTGACCTGCCCTATGAGTTAAGTTGCGTCGTACGGTTGCTGGCATAAGTCTAGGCGCCTAAATGACTTGGTCGTTCAGAAGTCGAACGCATGCGCGACACATTTTCGTAATGCGAGGCTTGACGCAGCCTTTGCTCGTCGTGTCATTGTGCGTTTAAGTCAGGCAAGTTAAGTTAGGCTATCGGAGTGGTAGCAAGCACGGTCCTACAAGTTCTACGGTTGGATATAACCAAATAATCTTACGGTCTCAAGGCCCGTCATATGAAGTATGACTTGGGCGAGAGTGTCGCGTAGAGCAGAAGTCGATTTGAGGCACGATGCACAGACTTAGTGTTTAAGGCATAAACCACGGTTGATTGAATGAGTTTTGGAGGAAGGACTATCGAATAGGCATTGAGTTGAATGAAATAATATGGTAACATGGAGAAGGCTCGAGGCCGTGGGTCGTCGAGGGATCTCAAGGAGCATCAACGGAGAAGGCTCGCGACCGTGGGTCGTCGAGGGATCTCAAGGAGCATCAACGGAGAACGCTCACGACTGTGGGTCGTCGAGGGATCTCAAGGATAGAAGTCTTGATATTGGTTTGAAAGAGATGGTAATATTGGAAGAGGAATGACTGTGTGAGACGTCAGTTTGTGTCGAGTCTTGCATGGTCATTGGACAACTTGTCGACAAAGTAGAGTTTCCACGCACGACAACCCTGGGTGCCGAGGGACCGCATCGTTCCGGAGGGAAACACGGTATAGCCGTAGCTGGATGAACCGCTTGGGTCATTCGGGAACTTTCAGCGGGGCTAGCTACTTGCGTTGAAAGGGTCGCCGAATGGCAAGGCTATAAGTCCATGATAGCTTGTGGTGTTAGTGACCAATTCATATAGATGGGTCGGCACGAGCGACAATCCACGTATGTGCCTTTAGATTTAGTCTAGTTGAATGTGTGTATGGTTGGAACACAAGTGTTTGGGCCTAAGAATGGCTACGACATAGGCGACATGCTTCGGCATGAGATGTGGCGTTGAGTCTTAAGTTGTTGGCATATAAGTTGCATAAGTTAGTTTGAGTTGTCTTGAGTTAAAGTCAGGAAACGTCGCAAGGCAAAGTTGGTCGAGTGACACTTAGTTCATAAGTTGGATGGGTCAGTTGATGATTTAGAAGCGAAGGGCCGCAAGGCGGCAAGGGCCGCGAGGCGGTGGTATGATTGAGTTAGATTGAGTTGCAAGGCATGGCCTCAAGAAGGACTTACAGCACGGTCATACGGGAATGGAGCCTCATCGCGTAGTTGCGTCTCTGATTTTGGCCGAAAGGCAAGCACGACTTGATAGGTTAACGTTGTTGAGTTAACATTGAAATGTTGCGAGCACGGGATGGTCTAAAGACACAAAATAGGCAAGGCGTCTGTCCTAAAATCGATCCTAAGAAAAGACTAGAAAGACAATCGTAAAGGGACTTGTATTGCACAAAGTAAATCAAACGTGTTGGGTTTGTATGGGTGGACGAGGAGCTTATTCTACCAGTACAGTTGAGTACTGACACCCACATAGTTTACATGTGCAGGCACAGGTAGAAGCTCATGGTGCGAAGCTCGCTTGGATGCGTCGAGGCACGGAGTTCCTTGGCGATTCGAAGCGCACGGCCGTATGGAGTAAAGACTTATACAGGACATAATATATGGACGTCGCCTTCCGAAGCATCCGCTGGCTAAAGACTTATAATTGAGAGATGAGAGAGAGCTGAGTGACTTATAATATGAGATTGAGTGAGCTTGAGAGACTTGTAACCTTGGCCTTGCGCCCCCAATATAACCGTTGTTTCAATATCAATAAAGAAATTCATTGTATAACTTGTGTTTTGTTCTAAATTTCGCTGCTATTATTCAATGTCTCTGTTTGGGACTTCTGTGCGACGACCCCGTCGCAGCCACTGAAATCGGCTGTCATGGAACCCGCCTTGTACGAGCGCAATCTAGGCTCGTGCGACATCATGCCTTAGCGAGGACTTTCGCTTCTACGGGAGCGGGGCGTGACATAATGGTATCAGAGCACGGCTTTACGTCCTTGGACTATCGATTGAATTCTTTAACTCCGTTGTTTTCGTAAACTCTGAATCGTTGCTTCCGTAAAGTTGAAATCGTTGGTGCGCTCTCTCTCAATTGTCCCACGGGATGTCCATGCAATAAGTCTATCTATTTTGCAAAACGTAGGAGAACAGTTTTTGATAAAACAAAAAGATGGTTGCGTAAGCACGGTTGGCTAAGTCGGGCTGGGCATATACACCAAGGATTGCGTCGACTTTAGCAAAGTCGAGTGCGGGATTAGTAATGTTTTGAGCTAGAATGAGTGGAACTTGACTGCGTAAATGAGATGACTATCGATAGGGGTGCTATCGAACGACGATGTTATCGTCGGTGCCATATAAGGTGAGCGTGCTTGAAATTTAAGGAATCGTTCGGACGGAAATTCGAGGAAGTAGATTATGAATCGAATGATAGTTTTGAGGATTTGTTGAATGACTTCATTCCTGAGTGGTGTATGCAATAGTCTCAGGAATGTCGATCAATCGATTGAGGATGTGGGGTATCGACGAGTCTATCAGCAAGCGTCGTGTGAATGCAAAGCCCTAGATTGAATATGATTGAGCAAAATATAGTCTTAAAGATTTTGATGAGTCGATTCAAACAACTTGGAAATTGACACGCATAGAACGTACACGGGATTGAGGATTGCGTGAAGTATGAAACACGAAAACGATTGAGTAGGTGAAATCGAATCGAAAAAAAGTTAAGGTGTAGCGAATGGATAACTTGATCGAGGAAATTGATACGGATCGTATACAAAAAGTTAGCACGACAGGTAGATAGCGTGCATGAAAGGTTTGATTTTAAAATTACGCAAACGACTATAAGGATTGGATTGAATGTTGCTCGATGATTTGAGTTAGCAAAGAATGATGCGAATTGAGGAAATACGTTGGTTGATAACTTAAGATAGACGAATGAACGATACGTGAATTTGGTTTGAGGAAAATTGATGTTGTGAATGATTCGAGGGATAATGATCGAGCTTGAATTGAATGTCGAGGAGATCATCCAAGTCGGATGATAGCATCATTCGCACGACTCGGAAATTGTTGCAAAGGAAGATCGTCAGGTTACGCATGTCATCGATGGTATTGAGGCATATCAAAGATCGATATGCGATAACTCGGGGGTACTCTGACTCGGCGAATAACAATCGTGTAAGTGTTATTGTTCGGATGGATGCAGTACTTAGGACTTTGATTGAGAGGAATGTTGGATGAAAGTGATCGTGTCTTGATGGTTACGCGGATAACCACAACGTCGACGATCATGTTTTGCGCGAGCGCAACTCTAGCCTCGCACATGTGTCACATCGGATTTGGGACGATCGTTCTGCGTGAGCGTTGACATGGTGATTCATGTCACGGGAATGATCGAACTCAAAAAATCAGGATGCGGCAACTTCGGTTGTCTCGACTTGTCGGTTTGATGTGAAGGACAATTTGAGGATGTTAGGACTTGCAATTGATGATTGAATAAACTTGAGGATTGAGTAGGTCCAATCCACGCATCGAGAATGAATTAGTCTAGACGCAAAATAAGAGTTACGTCCCGATGAGGATAATTATCTCGCGGGAGCGTGCATGGTGATTCGTGCCCACCGTGGATAATCTGACTCGCGTGAGATCGGGGCGCAACATATTGTTAAGTTAGACGACCTCATGATCGAATACGCGAATTGGAATAGATGACTTAGGAAATATGGAATGTGAAATTTTGGTTAGCGACAATTTGTGTCATAGCGTGCTTGATTCGAGAAGGATTGATAGGCGTATTAGTTCGAAGAAATATACTATGAGAAATGGCTTGACGGACGAGCGATATCTATACGTCAAGGAATTGGTTGAAATGTGAGTTATCGTAGGATGGCTTTGCTGAATGACTCGGACCTCGTGCGACAAAATGTTAGGATGTGTGTAGGCGATCTATGCTCGAAGTTTAGAAATCGGAGTGATGCGAGCTTGGGTAGAAAACCCCGTACTATCAACTTGGTTTGACCTTAGGATGGGGTCAGTGTTGATATTGTTGTTTGGGAACTATGATTCCAATACTGACAGAAAGACATAGCCTAGCGGTTAGGCAGACGTTCCGATACGGAGCGATAGGAATTATGGAGGCACCACTCATGAGGCTCGATTGACATGCATGTATATCAAGGACGCTTGAATGCGTGCACGATCCGACTCGAGTGGTGATGACGGGGTTCGCTATCACGAGGCTTGGTTGAAATACATGTATTTTGGGGACGCCTAAGATATGTGCACGATCCATACTAAGTGATACGTTGAATTCAAGCGAGACTTGAGGAATGGGAAAGTGTCGAGGAATTTGAGATCGTAAAGTTTTGAAGAAAGGATTGAGGGTGGCACGAGCGTGGCTCGAATTTGAGAAATGCATAGGAAAAATGTGTACGAGAAACGTAGGATGTTGAGTCGAGTGATAAGTCGATAAGTGTACTCAGTTAGTTTCGAGGACGAAACTTTTTCTGAGTGGTGTATGATGTAGTGTCCCGTCCCGCTCAGTCAATCGGAGAAATCGAAACGCCGACGGTGTAAAACCCCTAAATTTTCTCCTATTTTTTTATTAAATTTAGTACTGATTTAAAAAAATTTGTAATATACGTCGCGTAGACGTATTATACATCATGCACGACCTTTTATTTTCTTTTTCAAATTCGCTCGACGAGTGCGAATATGTGTGAGCGTACATATTTTAGAAAAACATTTTTTTCTATTTTATTACACTTTCAAATTATTATATAGAATTATTATTCTTGCTATAAAAGTCTTTTATTTTTAGCAGTTATTAATAATAAATAATATTCTTCGTGCAAAAATATTTATTTCATAAATATTTTATTAAGTTTATTTTTAAATAATAAGGTATTTTCGAAATTATTATAATAGTATTTTTGGAAAACATATTTTGAAAATATTGTGTCAATTTAAATCTTGATTTATTTTTTGGATTCATTTAAATAGATTAAGTTAATATCTATAATTGGAATTTGATTTATTGAATTGATTTGATTTTAAACCAAGAATTTAATTTAATTTAAATTAGATTTGATTTAAAATTGGATTTGATTTGAGATTAGATTTATTGAATTATTTAAATTAAGTATTGAATTATCTATTTTGGGGTTTAAATTATTCCTAATCCATATCCAATTGGGAATTTCCACATCCTATAAATAGGCAGGTACTCCTCCAACTTTTCATTATTTTTCCACAAATCTACGTGCATCGTGTCCGTGTTCTCCGTCCAAATTCTTATTCGACTATTTTTACATATACATGATTCTATATCGTGTCGACAACCCCGACACTATACAAAACCCCAATTTCCTAATCCCTAATTCCTAAACCCTAACCCTAATCCTAACCCCTGCCACCAACCACCACCACTGCCGACACCGACGCCACCCGTCAACACCACTGCCGACACCGATGCCACCCGTCAACACCACCATCACGGACCCGACCAACCCTCTCCAGCAACTTCTTCCCTTTCACCCCACCACCATCGTCCCAAGGCTAAGCTTTCGGCCAACCTATCCGACGTCCACACCCGCCAATCGATTTCCGACCAACCACCCAAGTCAGCCAACACCACCACCACACGCAGAGGAAAGAGAAAAGGAAACCCTAGAAAATCACCTGGACTCCGCCTCGCCGAGTGCCGCGCTTCCTCGTCTGAAGCACCGTCCTCGGCGACTGGTGGTTGCGCTCACCAAGAAACCCACCGTGAGCCGCTTCCTCGCCAAACCACTTGCGCCGACCATCCGCCTCCCGTTTGCCGCCTCCTCCGACGTAGCGTCCACCGTACGCCCGGACAGCCCGCCGCCACCACCAAAACCGACGCCTAAATCGACCGCCCCGGCGCGACGAACTAACAGCACCGGAGCACCGCCTGAACCCTCGCGGCCAACGCGCGCCCTAGATCCGGCCGCCCCGTTGCTGCGGCGTCGGCCACCGCGCGAGATCCACCGCCTCCTTGCGCCGCTCCCTGCTCGCCGCCAGAAGCCAAACCCTCCGACCGGCGAGCGAGCCGCCCCGCCGCCCTACTCCAGACCCGCCTGAGCCGGTGACCCCGATCCACCCTCCAACGCGCACAACCCATTTCCTCCGCCGCCCTTCGACTTCCACTCCGCCGGACCGCCGATCGCCACCAGCCTCCGAACCCCCTCTCTCCATCACGCCTCTCTCTCTCTCTTCGTATCCTCTCCGTTCGAGAAAAGCAACAGTAGTCAGTCAGTACTGATTATTAGTGGTTTGGTTTCCCATTTGGTTTCATTTTTATATTTTTATTATTTTCTTCTTTTCTCTTTTCCTTTCTCCTTTTTCTTTTTACTGTAGGAATTGAATTGTCAAAATTATTATTATCGTTACCATATTTATTATTATTATTATTATTATTATTATTATTATTATTATTATTATTATTATTATTATTATTATTATTATTATTATTATTATTATTAATATTATTATTATCATTAGTATTGATGTATTATTATTATAAGTATTAATGTATGTATGTAGTGCATTTTTATTAATTATTATTACTATTATTATTATTATTATTATTTTGTCTTAAAGAGAGAACAACAATGTGATTTTTCTATTAAAACTTTTTAGTATTTTTTTTGTAGTTTCACCTTTGTTTCATTAACAGTATTAATATTATCTCAGATATTTTTATATACAATATTTACCAAGTACTGATATTATTTATTGCTATCATAAAAGATAGATAATATTTTTACAAAATTTATAATAATAAGATTTTTGCCTATATTCAAATTTGGTTTTAGCATTAACTAATTTTCTAAAATTATTTTGTATTTATCCAAAACTATGTTTGAAAATATTGATTTGAGCTAAAATAATATTTATCTCTAAAACATATTTTGACTAGTATAATATATTTTCAAGTATTATAAATATTTTCAAAAATAGTAAATGTATTTATTTCCCAAATTTCCTTCGGTTCTCCTCTTGTCCGTGACTAATTCTATTACCCCTATTCCCTAGCCAAATCAAGACTACCCTATGTCCATCCTAACTAATTCAACCGTCCTGGACCCAATGAAACTGTCCGTGCCACTATCCGAGGTCACCTTGCATAGTTGTTACACCGAAGTCGCAGTTTGTGCCACCTTGATCATCGCAGCACACCAGGCGTCCTACCAGGCAAGACACCTTGCCATTTGCTGTTTACTTATTTTAGCTCATATTTCATGCATTATTTATTTTCTTTATATAAAATAAACTGTGATACATGGCATAACTGTTAGAACTTACTGTTCATTTATTTTTCCTGCTATGTATTATTTTTCTCACATTAAACCTAGACTTAAGGGACCACCTTGTGTGTTGCATTCATTGGCCTTGACACGTTGTAACACGAGGTTGTGTGTCACATGTAGAACATGGAAGTGCGTAATTGGCTAGCCACCAGTACGTAGAAGCCGTACGATAGGAATAACCGCTAATAGAGATTGCATGCTAGTTTGACTTAGCGGTTATAGTGGTTTGTGTTGTGGATACAACACAGTAGGCATTGGACGGGGAGGACAATTCCTTAGCGTATGGGCTTCGATGCACTTCCCTTGTGACCCGGACTCTCCGCTGGAGATACGGGGTTGATGACCCAAGATTACTGACGGCCACTGACGATTCTGCGGAACGTCATGCTCTTACTGATGGGGCCTCTGGTGCCCAAGGAGGACTACGCCGATCCTATTCAGCCAGGGCCCATGTGCAGGAAGGATTGTTCTTAGCTACATTTCACTTAGAACGGTAGGCTACCTTTATCCGTTAGGTATGAGTACTTTTGGTTTGGGTACTTGTATCTGACCGTGACTTGGAACAATAACTTGTCACGGATTAGTTCGTCACATCTTGTCCTTGTTTGGTTGTAGGTGTGACTTACTACTTTGATGAGAAGGTATTGAACCTTGTTGGGGTCCGGATACCATATTGGATTCATGACATGGGAAGATACGTTACCGTGAATTAGTTTACCATCTCCTGTCCTTGTTTGGTTGGGGGGATGGTACGCTCGTTCAGTAGGTGCGTATTGGAACATGTTATAATTCGATTTACTTATTTATTTGAGCAATATTTATTCAGTTTATATGGTCTGATATTATATGTCTTGTTACGTCCCTCTGAGGACCTGGTTATCTCTCCAGGTGTGTGCTATTGTCTTTCGCAGGTGTTCTAGCACTAGCCGTGCTCATCGCTATTCCTTCGAGGATGATTGCATTTGGATCGTTTTCGCTTCGCTCGCCAAATTTATATCTTTTCTTATGTATTTTTCCTTTACTTGTTGGTAGTGGATTTGTCTCCGCCCAACCTATTATATCAAGACATTTCATTATCTTTATATGATGTCTTTTATTCTTTTATTTTACGTGGATGAGATTAGTTATGGTTCTACTGCATTTTACAGCTTATGAATTTATACGAGGCTTTCATATATTGGAGTATACTTCGTATGAATACAGCTGGCATGTCTACATTCCTAGTCCTACGTATTTTGGGACTGGGGCGTTACAGACGGCGTTCGGACTTAGCCTTGCAACGGCTACTCGGAGACATCGCTCGGTCAAGGCGACCGCTCGCTCAGGTGGGGTAGTTTCGGTGAACTTGCCTCGTCTTTCCTTTCACATAATAAATCACATGTTTTCAACTTGCACAAGTAGGCTTGATAATAAAAGAGACGAATCCACATAGCTAAATGGAATAATCCCGACGGGTCGAATTGGGTTAGAATATGGAAAGGTCCAACGGTCGGCTTAGAGTTGGTGCATGGCGTGCTTTGAAAATGACACTCGATCCTTCGTCCCGTGGCTTGGGAGAAGGAAAGTTGGTTGAGTAGGCGAGGTCATGAATCGTAGCCTAAGTCATAGGCGTCGCCCGCATGAATGCTTCATAAAGCATGCACGGTCCCATCGTCCAAGGCTTGGCATAGCCTTGACCTGCCCTATGAGTTAAGTTGCGTCGCACGGCTGCTGGCGTAAGTCTAGGCGCCCAAATGACTTGGTCGTTCAGAAGTCGAACGTATGTGCGGCACATTTCCGCAATGCGAGGCTTGACGCAGCCTTTGCTCGTCGAGTCGTTGTACGTTTAAGTCAGGCAAGTTAAGTTAGGCTATCGAAGTGGTAGCAAGCACGGTCCTACAAGTTCTACAGTTGGATATAACCAAATAATCTTATGGTCTCAAGGCCCGTCATATGAAGTATGACTTGGGCGAGAGTGTCGCGTAGAGCAGAAGTCGGTTTGAGGTACGATGCACAAACTTAGTGTTTAAGGCATAAATCACGGTTGATTGAATAAGTTTTGGAGGAAGGACTATCGAATAGGCATTGAGTTGAATGAAATGATATGGTAACATGGAGAAGGCTTACGGCCGTGGGTCGTCGAGGGATCTCAAGGAGCATCAACGGAGAAGGCTCGCGACCGTGGGTCGTCGAGGGATCTCAAGAAGCATCAACGGAGAAGGCTCGCGACCGTGGGTCGTCGAGGGATCTCAAGGATAGAAGTCTTGATATTGGTTTGAAAGAGATGGTAATATTGGAAGAGGAATGACTGTGTGAGACGTCAGTTTGTGTCGAGTCTTGCATGGTCATTGGACAACTTGTCGACAAGGTAGAGTTTCCACGCGCGACAACCCTGGGCGCTGAGGGACTACGTCGTTCCGGAGGGAAACACGGTATAGCCATAGCTGGACGAACCACTCGGGTCATTCGGGAACTTTCAGCGGGGCTAGCTACTTGCGTTGAAAGGGTCGCCGAATGGCAAGGCTATAAGTCCACGATAGCTTGTGGTGTTAGTGACCAATTCATATAGATGGGTCGGCACAAGCGGCAATCCGCGTGTGTGCCTTTGGATTTAGTCTAGTTGAATGTGTGTATGGTTGGAACACAAGTGTTTGGGCCTAAGAATGGCTACGACATAGGCGACGTGCTTCGGCACGAGATATGGCATCGAGTCTTAAGTTGTTGGCGTATAAGCTGCATAAGTTAGTTTGAGTTGTCTTGAGTTAAAGTCAGGAAACCCCGCAAGGCAAAGTTGGTCGAGTGACACTTAGTTCATAAGTTGGATGGGTCCGTTGATGATTTAGAAGCGAAGGGCCGTGAGGCGGCAGTATGATTGAGTTAGATTGAGTTGCGAGGCACGGCCTCAAGAAGGACTTACAGCACGGTCACACGGGAATGGAGCCTCATCGCGTAGTTGCGTCTCTGATTTTGGCCGAAAGGCAAGCATGACTTGATAGGTTAATGTTGTTGAGTTAACATTGAAATGTTGCGAGCACGGGATGGTCTAAAGACACAAAATAGGCAAGGCGTCTGTCCTAAAACCGATCCTAAGGCAAGACTAGAAAGACAATCGTAAAGGGACTTGTATTGCACAAATTAAATCAAACGTGTTGGATTTGTCTGGGTGGGCGAGGAGCTCATTCCACCAGTACAGTTGAGTACTGACACCCACATAGTTTACATGTGCAGGCACAGGTAGAAGCTCGTGGCACGGAGCTCGCTTGGATGCGTCGAGGCACGGAGTTCCTTGGCGATTCAAAGCGCGCGATCGTATGGAGTAAAGACTTATACAGGACATAATGTATGGACGTCGCCTTCTGAAGCATCCGCTGGCTAAAGACTTATAATTGAGAGATAAGAGAGAGCTGAGTGACTTGTAATGTAAGATTGAGTGAGCTTGAGAGACTTGTAATCTTGGCCTTGCGCCCCCAATGTAACCGTTGTTTCAATATCAATAAAGAGCTTCTTTGTATAACTTGTGTTTTGTTCTAAATTCTGCTGCTATTATTCAATGTCTCTGCTTGGGACTTCTGTGCGACGACCCCGTCGCAGCCGCTGAAATCGGCCGTTATGGAACCCGCCTTGTACGAGCGCAATCTAGGCTCGTGCGGCATCATGCCTTAGCGAGGACGATCGCTCCTACGGGAGCGGGGCGTGACAGGTAGCCCCCGAATCAAATAATGCTACTACAGGAAAAGAGGTAACAGAAACATTACCTGCAACCACGTCGCCTGAAGCTAGTGCATCCTCTAGTGAAAAGGTGAAGGCCTGACCTTGGCCTTACTGAGCTCCCTGCTGCTGTCTTCCTCGACCCTGCTGTTGCTGCGACCTCTACGGGCCTTCCTAGTTCTACGCCTGTTGAAACATCTGAGCCTGCGTCGGCAGACGCTGGGCTAGTGGCCTTACGGCCAATGCTGGTCCTCTGTTCGGTGCTGCCCCCGGAGCTGGCAATGCCAAAAACTGCTGAACTGGCCCTCCTAGCCTCTGCATCATAGGGCAATTGGCAATCCTGTGGTCTGGACTGCCACACCTCATGCATAATCCGTTAGCTGAATAACACACATCCCTAGTGTGCCCTTCCTTACCGTAATAAGTACATCCAATGGGCACCCCCTTGCGCTGCTGCTGGTTCCTCGGCTGCTGATGCCGAACTGGTGTTGTTATCTCTGATACCGCCATCCTCTGCAGTGCTCCTGACTCATGAATACGAATGCCAGTTGTTGGCACCGATGTTCGATGCACTGCTCCTCCGTCCCTACTCTGGGGATGGGACCTCTTTTGGCCTCCATGTCTTGTCACCAACCTTTGTTGGATGAGTTCATGCCTCCGAGCAGCCGTTAAAATGGTGTCAAAAGTCTGATAGTCGTGCCCTTCTACTAGCTGTAGAATCTCCAAATAAAGTCCCTACTGGAACCTCGTAGCCTTCTCTGGCTCTGTAGCCACCATCGTTAGTGCAAACCGACTCAGTCTGCAGAACTCCGCTGCATATCCATCCACCGTCTTACCAGGCTGCTTGAGACTGATAAACCTCTGTTGTAGCTCATACCGCGCTACTATGGCAAAGTACTTGGCCTTGAATCTGGTACTGAAGCTATCCCAAGGGACAGGACGCCTCATTCCAACCTCTTCTGATGCCCACCAGTCGTGGGCTAGGTCCTGAAGTAACAGTCTGACTTGGTCAACCTTCTCTTTTGCTGGAACCTTTGCTGCGGTCAATATGGCCTCAATATCTTGAAGCCAAGCATCCGCCGTGATGGCATCCTCCGTGCCGTCAAAGTATCTCGGGTTAAGTCGACAAAACCTTCTCGACGCTCCCGAATTGTTCCTAACACTTATCTGGCTAATTGTAACCCCTGATTCAGTAGCACATTCTGTTTCTACTGCTGGGTCTGCTGTTGTTGATCGGCTGCCACCTAACGCTGCTGAGTGGCCAGGAATCCCCGGATAACCTCGAGGAGTGCTGCAGCATCAGGTACTATCGTCGCTGCCGGCACCGCTGGGGGTACAGGAGTTTCTAGAACCTGCGGTTCTACTGGCTCTGATATCACTTCCACTTAGATCTGGTCAGGAGAAGGTATTCTTTCCTGCTGCTGCCCCGTCGAGCCATGCTCTACTGGACGTTCCTCCATGTTGGCCTTGCCAGCTACTGATAAAGAAGCACCCCTATAGGGAAAGATATATGATATTAAATAACAGGACGAGGAAGATTCGAGGATACAATTCAGGTTATCAATCAAGGTGAGGGAAGAGAAGTCGAGGTAAGAGATTCAAAGGGAACAAGTTTTGATTGAGACCCTTGTAATAGTAACACCCCTCAAGTCTGAAAATCAGACCTGCATGGGCCACCAATAAAACCTTGTCACGCTCCAGTACCGAAATACGGAGACGGACTAGGCCAGCTACTCCATATGAGGTATACAAACGTCATACGGCGATCGTGGCTATCAAGAGACAAGGGGGTGCATACTACATTCAAGTCTCCTATGGTCTCACAGAGCATCTATGTCTCAATCATTCAAAGCAAAAAAATATCAATTAATGAACATATGAGATAAAGCAATAAGGCATCCCCGGCACTTCATCAAAATGATCATGGGGATCTGGCTTTATAAGTTAGCTAGCCCAGAGAGTCATAGGTACATAATTGTATTCAGCTGCAGTCTGATTTAATTACAATTATACAAAAGACAAAATATCTAGATTAGCAGGCTAAACAGGTGCCGGTGGCTAAACGCCAGAACATAAGTAAAGATACTAGAGTGGTGGAGAAGAAACCCACCCGAGTCCCCCGCCAGCCATGCTCCTAGTATTGTCACGACCCACACCCGCTTTTCGGACGCGAGCTCGTGAGCAAGCCAGCTACGTATCGAGCGGACTCCAGCCCGACTCGAGTACGTATAAGCTGTCCAGAATAGGGTATCATGTCTAATCTAAACTATATCTCAATCCATAGGAATCATATAAACAAGAATGAACAAGTATGGGTCATGGTCTGCAGTCCATTATCATATTGTCCGATTAGACTCCAAGAATGATATGAGTCTATAAAATAAGAAGAATATAACATGGTACGGAATATAAAGCACGAGAGGATAATAAAGAAATATCACAAGCAAATACCTGTATCATACATCACAATCCTCTACCATCCCGCTCTGCTAACTAACTCCATGCAGTCACTAAACCTGAAAAGATCATCAGGTCCTCAAAGGACTAGCAAGATACATAATATACAAGCCAACATGTAACAGTACAAAATATACCAAGAAGTAAGGAACAATCAAGGATATCCAACGAGGCAAAATAAAGTAAGACACAAGATCTAAACACATGGATCCTAAGACACTGGCATGCCATACTAGAAATGGCTAATAGGTCAAAGCTATAGACTGCAGTCAAGGCAAGCACTCATAATCTATAGTGTCTCAATCGCAGTCAAGGCAAGCACTAACAACCAAGACGATAGCCAATCCTAGTATAAAATCCTATAGACCGTAGTCAAGGTAAGTACTCACAATCTATAGAATTTCAAATTCAAGTCCTACTCAAGTCATTTCAAGTCAAGTCAAGTTATAATCAAGTCGAGGGAAACGTGGTGTAGGACTAGACGACTCTATCAAGGAATACATATGAAACTAACACAGTGTACCAGATAGAAATATCATAACAGAAAGGAACAAGAATGTGCAGACAACTAGAAACATGTAAAGTAAAACTATAACAGGATGAGTGTACTAGACATGGAATAAAGCAATCATGAATGTAAAGAAAAGAATAGCAGCGAGATAATGAACATGCATATAAATTATATTGTACAAGCTGGCAAGGTATACTTGCCTGAGCGTTGCACGAAGAACCAACAATATATCGACTGTTGTTACTGCAGGGCTCTTCTCTGTTGCGCCCGGCGGCCCTTCGGCGGCCCGTCGACAACTTCGGTCTCGCGGTGACACTGAGGTGGTCGCGCCGTCGCCCTCGAGGTCGAGTGGTGGTACGATTAGGTTAGGTTTTTCGAGGAATTCCCGAAACTCCTCTCGATCATTATGTACGAGTAGTCTGCTGTGTTCGAACAGGATCGAGGCTCTAGGCTCTCAGGCTGGGAACTCGTGGGCTGGGCCTCTGTGCTGTGGGTTAGAATTCCCTCTGCTTGGCTGGGCTTGTGGGCCTAGCTGCTGCATTTATTCCTTTGCATTTTCTTTTTTTTTTCTTTTTATTAGTAATTAATATATAAATACATTCACATATATTTATATATACACACACATATATGTATACATAATACTATACATATATATATACACACACATACGCACATATATTTATATATTCATATATACACGTATACACATATATATACATTTATATATTTATACACCTATATATATTTATATATATACACATACACATATCCTCCTATATATATGTATATATACACACACATATGTTTATATATATACAAACACATTTATACATTTATGTATTTATATATAAATACACCTACACCCATATACATATATATATATTTTTATATAAATACGCATACACACATATATTTATTCTTTTGATAAAGAATAAATTAATAATAACTAATAATAATAAATAGTTTATTTTCAATAACCATAATAATAATATTATTAATGATAATAATTCCACTAGTAATTAAAATAATTCAATAGTAGCTCCTGGATGGGCATATCATATACTCCCATTACCTGGCCCCAGAAAATCGTATAAATATTCCAAAACGCTATTTAATATTAATAATACCTATAATTTACATATAATAAATATTTAGAAAGTAATTGCCAATTCTTAAAATATATACAAAATCTTTGCATTTACCAAATATGTCTACAAGGCCGTATTTGGTCCTACTACATGACTACATGGGCTTGGATTTGACTTGGATCCAATCTGGACAGGTTCGGTACAACCGGGTTCCCGAAAACTCAATAATATAATTAAATAATAAATAAAATCTTTGGTAGGGTTAAGTCGCAACTTGGCCTGGTTTTCCTAGTTAGAACAATCCTATGACTCGGCCTTCCCCTACCATGGCTAAACACTAGTCAAAGCACGCTACTGTACTATCTGTGCCATGATTCCTAGTCGTCTTGTACTCCAAAACTTATTTGTGGCTAAAGACATCTATCGTAATAATTATCTAATAATTATTTACAAAAAATTCTAAAATCACTATTAAATCAAATAAATGAATAAACAAATATTTCAAAAATATTTTTCGGGAAGGGGAGCTACAAATCTATCCACCTTAAAAATAATTTCGTCCTCGAAATTCTAATTCATAATTACTCCTTAAAATTTAAAGTCTACTATTACCTTAATCTCCTCAAATTTAATTTCTCCAAAAATATTTCATGACCTTCTCTAGTCATTTTATAACTCTGAATACTTGAGGACTTCTACCCACCTTTGGTCATACTACTCCTCAAAATACGGTCACTAAATCTTGTAACATCCAACTAGTTGCTAACATCACTATTCATAGATATCTAGGGCATATGGCAACTATAATCCTTCATATCTATAACCAACAAAAACTCAATAATTATGCAATATTATATTATAATTTAAGAATTTTTGGTAAATCCTAGACAGCACGATCATTCGTCACCCCGAAGTAAAAGGGACGAGAATCAATGGCACATGAAGCAAGGAAGTATAATCGAAAGCAAATATAGAGTTTTCAAGGATGTAGAGAATTTCTAGGATAATTTTCAAAGTAGAGTGGATTGAGATTCCTAAGGGTTTAGTCAAATTCGTAGGCTCGTATCAGTACAGTTACGTAACCGATACGATATGCTCTGACCTGCATGGGCCACCACAAAAACCTGTCACGACCCGCACCCGCTTTTCGGGCGCGAGCTCGTGAGCAAGCCAGCTACGTATCGAGCGGACTCCAGCCCGACTCGAGTACATATAAGCTGTCCAGAATAGGGTATCATGTCTAATCTAAACTATATCCCTATCCACAGGAATCATATAAACATGAATGAACAAGTATGGGTCATGGTCTGCAATATTGTCCGATTAGACTCCAAAAATGATATAAGTCTATAAAATAAGCAGAATATAACATGGTACAGAATATAAAGAACGAGAGAATAATAAAGAAATATCACAAGCAAATACCTGTATCATACATCGCAATCCTCTACCATCCCGCTCTGCTAACTAACTCCATGCAGTCACTAAACCTGAAGAGATCATCATGTCCTCAAAGGACTAGCAAGATACATAATATACAAGCCAACATGTAACAGTACAAAATATACCAAGAAGTAAGGAACAATCAAGGATATCCAACGAGACAAAATAAACTAAGACACAAGATCTAAACACAAGGATCCTAAGACACTGGCATGCCATACTAGAAATGGCTAATAGGTCAAAGCTATAGACTGCAGTCAAGGCAAGCACTCATAATCTATAGTGTCTCAATCACAGTCGAGGCAAGCACTCACAACCAAGACGGTAGCCAATCCTAGTATAAAAATCCTATAGACCGTAGTCAAGGTAAGTACTCACAATCTATAGAATGTCAAAGTCAAGTCCTACTCAAGTCATGTCAAGTCAAGTCAAGTTATAATCAAGTCGAGGGAATCATGGTGTAGGACTAGACGACTCTATCAAGGAATACATATGAAACTAACACAGTGTATCAGATAGAAATATTATAACAGAAAGGAACAAGAATGTGTAGACAACTAGAAACATGTAAAGTAAAACTATAACAGGATGAGTGTATTAGATATAGAATAAAACAATCATGAATGTAAGGAAAAGAATAGCAGCGAGATAATGAACATGCATATAAATTATATTGTACAAGCTGGCAAGGTATACTTGCCTGAGCGTTGCACGGAGAACCAACAATATATCGCTAATCAACAAGTCAGAGAGTCCAAGTCCCATAACTGCCTCCAAAAGCTGTAATAAATGTTACCAATATTGTCAGAATAGTCAAATTAGCTAGGATTTCCTGTCCTTAAGTCCAATACTGGATACAGGGGCAAAACGATAATTTTGGGCCAAAACGGTGTTCGCCGTTGGATCCGCTTTGCACCGAAAAACGTGTCGAAGTCAATGGTCTCTAAAGTCGTCAAACTATATGTCAACAAGTCCGGTTTTCCGATACGAACCCAACTGTATGTCCAAAGTTGGATTTCGGCAGGCCGTGCACAAAATCGCCCGTTGAATCGGACCGTGGGGCCCGCAAAATGGTGATCCAATCAACTGTCTCAGAATCGGACCAAACTTGGCATACAGGACCAGAAAAATGATACGGTCCTGTTGGTGCAAGTTTTGTCTCGATCTGACGAGCGTGCACAAAGTAATTGAGAAATTTGCAAAGTGACCGATACGGTGAATTTTGACGGATACGTATTAAATTCGTCGCGCACACGCCACCAATTTGAATTTTGTCAAAGCCCACACGTCCGCAATATCCGTATGCGCCTTTCGATGCTTACGGTGCGCGACCACGTTGCCCGGTTTGGCGGGACGCACGTCGTATCGGATGGTTTTTCCAATATTTCTATTGTTTTAAAAACAGATTTTCTTAGTTTTCAAGGGTGAATAACTTCTTGCATAATTGATGAGAAATAATTCTATCTGAAGGGTTTCAATCCTGGTCATGTACTCTAAAATTTTGTTCAAATACAATTTATAATCTGGTGTTAGATCGATCCGAATCGATCTCTTAATATAGGTGCATGGACTGTCATAAGACCTGTTTCGGGACAGGGTTTTGTCGATATTGGCGTCGAATTTCTGGACAGGTTGTGACACTATCATCAAATCCCCTTGGCGGGATCTCGAGTGGGTTATATGTTCTACGCAAAAGATTTCGTAGATTACAAGATGATCAAACATGGAGGGAGGAAATTGACCTGGAAATCGGTGCACTAGAGTGCGACTGCTGTTACTGCAGGGCTCTTCTCTGTTGCGCCCGGCGGCCCTCCGGTGGCCCGCCGACGGCGTCGATCTCGCGATGATGCTGAGGTGGTCGCGTCGTCGCCCTCGAGGTCGAGTGGTGGTGCGATTAGGTTAGGTTTTTCGAGGAATTCCTGAAACTCCTCTCGATCATTATATACGAGTAGTCTGCTGTGTTCGAACAGGGTCGGGGCTCTAGGCACTCAGGCTAGGAACTCGTGGGCTGGGCCTCTGTGCTGTGGGTTGGAATTCCCTCTGCTCGGCTAGGCTTGTGGGCCTAGCTGCTGCATTGATTCCTTTGCATTTCCTTTTTATTTTTCTTTTTACTAGTAATTAATATATAAATACATTCACATATATTTATATATATACACACACATATATGTATACATAATACTATACATATATATATACACACACATACGCACATATATTTATATATTCATATATACACGTATACACATATATATACATTTATATATACACCTATATATATAAATATAAAAATATATATATATATATATATATATATATATATATATATATATATATATATATATATATATATATATATATATATATATATATATATATATATAATTATATATTTATATATATACACATACACATATCCTCTTATATATATGTATATATACACACACACACGTTTATATATATACAAACACATTTATACATTTATGTATTTATATATAAATACACTTGCACCCATATACATATATATATATTATATAAATATGCATACACACATATATTTATTCTTTTGATAAAGAATAAATTAATAATAACTAATAATAATAAATAGTTTAATTTCAATAACCATAATAATAATAATAATAATAATAATAATAATAATAATTCTACTAGTAATTAAAATAACTCAATAGTAGCTCCTGGATGGGCATATCATATACTCCCATTACTGGGCCCCAGAAAATCGTATAAATATTCTAAAACGCTATTTAATATTAATAATACCTATAATTTACATATAATAAATATTTAGAAAGTAATTGCCAATTCCTAAAATATATACAAAATCTTTGCATTTACCAAACATGTCTACAAGGCCGTATTTGGTCCCACTACATGACTACATGGGCTTGGATTTGACTTGGATCCAATCTGGACAGGTTCGGTACAACCGGGTTCCCGAAAACTCAATAATATAATTAAATAATAAATAAAATCTTCGATAGGGTTAAGTCGCAACTTGGCCTGGTATTCCTAGTTAGAACAATCCTATGACTCGGCCTTCCCCTACCATGGCTAAACACTAGTCAAAGCACATTACTGTACTATCCGTGCCATGATTCCTAGTCGTCTTGTACTCCAAAACTCATTTGTGGCTAAAGTCATCTATCGTAATAATTATCTAATAATTATTTACAAAAAATTCTAAAATCAATATTAAATCAAATAAATGAATAAACAAATATTTCAATAATATTTTCCGGGAAGGGGAGCTACTAGTATGCACCACTGACGTCAGGGAGGAAGGTCAGATCCTCGGGCTCTGCTACGTGATCTGGCCAAACAAAACCAGCGGGGTCTGCCCCGAATAGCAAGTACCATAAGGGAGCACAAAAGAGTGAGATAAAACCCAAGCATAAAATAATAATACTAGTAATAATAAAAGCTTCCGGTCGTAACCTCGGTCCACAGCCTGCCCTAGCATGATAGACCAACCCAACAACCAAACAAGGACATGGGTTGGACCACGCACCATGATAGTACATGTCCCTCGGCTACAAATGAAAGGCACAAGGCACAGTCAAGTCCTTTTTCAAGCGGCCATTCATTCCTGTGGCTTTCTATATTTGGCGGAGTTATCCCCGCGATACTGATTAAAAGGAATCCTCAGATCGTGTCAACCCAATAGGGCTAGCCAAACCATAAGACATATAGCACATTGATTATGCACCGGTCCCCCGGAGGGCTATCGCGCTAATTCATATAACACTTAGCTCATAGAAGTCGGATATAGTCATCTGCTAAAGGCGAATGACACCATATCCGTGGCGGCCAACCCGACACGTCAGGACTGAACCTGGGGTGGCTAGTATGGCACGATTTCGGGATTC
The DNA here is from genome assembly GCA_029216955.1 of Iris pallida. Taxonomy (NCBI): domain Eukaryota; kingdom Viridiplantae; phylum Streptophyta; class Magnoliopsida; order Asparagales; family Iridaceae; genus Iris; species Iris pallida. The sequence goes on from JANAVB010021599.1 coordinate 687,025, forward strand.
TTCCCACCCAATGCATCTACCAAGTTAGTTGCCTAGTTAATCCTAGGTTATCTTCGGAGTTCACATGTCGTGGTCACATGCTCACTCCCCTAGATGTCGTACATTGTACGAGTACCCCAAGAAGGGATCCGTACTGGCTCATGGAGTCATACGTATGTACCTTCTTCTTGGTGTAATGCAACACACAACACATACCACGTCATTGCTACCGACCATCCACTATGTAAATGTTAGACTCTTGGAGGTACTGGCAGGTATCACTTAGGAACACTTAGCACATAGGACAGCACCTCGATGCTCACGTAAATTGTACCTTAGTACACACATAGGGTTATCCAACACATGCATAGGTAGTCAGATCAGGAATGAGGTCCCAAACACAAGAGGGAAGAGAACAAAAAGGCACTATGCACTTGGGGTATGAAGTGCTCGTAAGTCATAAAGTGGCCCAAACGGTGCACGGGCAATGTGCAAGGTAAAAGGTGCACAAGGTGCCAAAGTCAGATATAAATTCTGGTTAAAATGAGACATGAAGATTCTTGAAGCCAAGACAAAGATCTACAACTTTCGTGTTGGGAGTTGGAAGAAATTCTGGCCACAATTCAGCCAAATAGGGCATAAAATAGCCAAAATAGGCACTATGCGGCATTCTACGGCACTATGCAGCCTTCTGCGGCACTATTCATCCATGCGGCACTATGCAAGCCTGCGGCACTATTCATACATACGACACTATTCATTCATGTGGCACTATTCATCCATGCGGTACTATACATCCATGCGGCACTATTCATTCCTGCGGCACTATTCATCCATGCGGCACTATGCATCCATGCGGCACTATTCATTCCTGCGGCACTATTCATTCCATGCAGCACTATTCATTCCATGCGGCACTATTCATTCCTGCAGCACTATTTATCGTCCCTGCCAGAACCAGCACAGATGAACATAGAAGATGTCTAAATATTGTTTTGGCCATAACTTCCTCAAAACAAGTCAAAATCTAACTTTTTAAAGGTCAAAATTGTGTAGAATCAAATTTCCTACAACATAGGACTAGTAGTTTTCGAAAACAACCAAGTTTCATAGATCAAACCCATGAAAACCCATAAAATTCTAGTTTTAGAAACTTAGATCAACACAAAACTAGCCATTAAAATCAAAAACTCCAAGAACTAAACTTGTAGAGAATGAAAAGAAGAACAATATAGATAAATAATATCAAAGGAAAAAAAATCAAAGAATGAGAATGCAAGAATCTCTCCATTTGGTGCAAGGTGTACTTGCCTAAGAGGGTTGGTAGTGTATGGAATGATATAGAATAAGTTAGAAGGAGATATAACATTACGTACAAGATCGGAAGATAGCAATTAAAGTAACAAGGAATAAATCAAGGACATGTATATTGGTAATAAATAAATCGGTAAATGAATCAAGAGTTTGAAATTGAGGGTTTATATTCGAAGGAGTTGTTGAGTAAACAAAAATAAAGAAAGATAGAAGGCCTATGCCAAGAATATGTGTTTAATATATAAATTCAAGGAGAAACTGTAGAGGAGGATGGAAGGCAATTAATAAAGAGAGCTTATGGTTGATAATATAAGGGCACTGAGGACAAGATAAAGGAACAAACTATTTACAATTGAGATTGAAAATGTGGTTGATGACCAAGCATTGTTGACATATATATACACATCTCAAAGATGACCTGTATTTTAGAGTATATGTAAAGGTTCTATATTGGTATGAAAGATTCTAAAGGGTAAAATGACATAGTTTTTAATGGAAGAAGCTTGTTGAACATGAACCAAAATATTTGTAAAGAGAAACAGAATAGATAATTACAGAGGTAGCAGATTGAGTACTGTAGCCGTAGCAGCTACATGCTATAGCTTGACCTATTGGATGATTTTTAATTTCGAGGACAAAATTCTTATAAGATGGTAGGATGTGAGCCTCCTGAATTTTAAGGTTTATTTTAAATTTTTCTAAATGAATTATTTTTAATAAATATTGTTATTAGTTATTTTGATTATTAAATATTCTTTTTCGTGACTTTGATTTCTAGAGCGTCAGAGATGTCAATCGCTGGAAACTTCCTTCATGAGTTTGTAGTAGACAAGATTATCTTTATTTTGATATATCATATCCCACTCAAACTTGTTCTTTTGTACTATATTTGCATCTCACAACTTTTGGATCAATTTAGGCTATTTGACCATTTCCACTTTTATTTATGATTATCATATGCACATTGTCATGACTTTTAATTTAGAAGCACAAGACTAGTTATTTTCTCAAAACCAACTTCACATGCATGATCTAGTCAAGACACCCTACACCAATGACCTTCGTGTCCCACTCAGACACACCATCTTGTGCTTCATTTTTATCGTACAACTTTCCTGACACAAGACCCAATCTTGATTCACCCTACGGAGTCACATTTATTTTTGACTTGAATTGGGGACACCATTTCGACCCAAACTTGTCGACCCAAAATATGGACACGACCCACATTAAGCCTACTACCCATATGTCACCTGTGTCCCATTCAATTGAGCTCACGCATGCTACTTATTTATCTGTGATCAGAAGCGGCTAAATTTAAGCCATTTATCGCGCCAAGCCCGACTTTAACCCAACCCGACTTAATCGAACCAAACCCAAGCTTCATGTTATCCCATCATGAATACCAACACATTCATCCCCCTACAAAGCACCAAACACCTATTCAACCAACTCAAAATATCCAATAGACAACTTTATTCATCATACTCCTCAAATTTAACTTAACCTAATCCCTATACTTAATCCTAGCCCTTGAATTATCCACCATTAATCACCACCACCAATTCCTACATGACAAACCCACACACCACTAAAAGTAGCAACGGCCGTGGCCAAACCACCGCCGTCGGCGACCATACGGCCATACGTGACCCCGTGCGGCCTCCACCCTTGTGGCAGCATCCATGCGGGCTGTGTACCCACGTTTGCCAGCGACAAAAGTAGCTGCGAGAGCAGCAGTAAAGGCTACAGTACAGCAACGCGACGACAGTCGCGCACTGCCTTCGTGACACCCCCTCTACCTCGGCGGCCATGGACGACCTCCCCATGACGTTCGTCGTCCTCCCTGACGCGTGAAATACTCGATTCATGCGTTTTGCATGAGATCCCATCGTGACGCACATTTTGGAAAAGTCAGAACTCGTTCTCGGGACAGCAACTTTGTGCACATTTCTCGAGAAATTCGACCGTTGAATTGACAAACTCTTTGCTCCTTTGCAATCTCGATATACACTCCTTCACTCCTGTCAAGTTTCAGCCGTTAATTCGATCGTTTGATAGATCAAAATCGACCCCTTCGTGGACAAGTACCTCCACCGTCACAGCTTCGTTTGATGTGCCACCAGTTCCTGTGCACAGCTGGTATAACCATCTTCTTGCCCTTCAAATTTTGTTTCATTGTGAGCTTGTTTGATTGGTTGAGTCTGACGCCAAAGTTGGTCGTCCGAATTCGTAATTTCTAACTTGTAAAATTCTAATTTTGGACCCAGGACTCCGAATTCAAATTCTGACACCACTAGCAGACTTGTGGCATCGGTCTGGCATGAATTCATATATAATTTATTGAATTTAGAGGACATGGGCCCTGACACGCATTTCGGTACAAAGTGGGCCCCACGGTCCGAGTCAACGGGCCATTTTGACATCGGCTCATCGGAATTCGATTTCGAATATAATGTTGAGTTTGTATCGTCATTCTGGACTCGTTGACATATACTTTTCTAGATTTAGAGGATCTTGGCTCCGGCACGTATTTTCGTGCAAACCGGAATTTTAATATCCTGGTCAACGGACCATTTTGAGATCGACTCATCGGAATCCAATTTCGGATATACCGTTGGGTTCGTACCGTCTTTCTGGATTTGTGAACATATAATTTTCTAGGTTTCTTGGACTTTTAGCTTGGCATGTTTTTTGGTGCAAAGTGGGCCCAATATGGACATCGTTTTGATCCGAAATTACCTTTTTGAGCTTGTATCCAAATTGGACTTATGGATAGGCTATCCTAGCTAATTTGACCTTTCTGGACACGTTGGTGATGTTTGTTCCATCATCCGACAACGTCTATAGATATTTTATTTATGTATCACTATTAGTTATAATTAATTCTTATTATGTTCCTATTTTGGAATTAGTGCAACGAAATTGAGATCAGTCGATTCCAGTGATCTCACATCGCTGAAATTGACAAGATGACCATGTGGATCACTATAATAAGATTGTTAACCTTACGGTTGATCATCTTATCTTGATTTTTGTGTCATGGGTTTCGATGTACGAATAATGAGGTGCAACTTGATATTTTAATAATCTACCACTTGCAATTCATATTATTATTAGCTAATATATATATATAAATGTTTTGTAAAACTCTAAATGATTTTGGGTTTCTAATATTACCTAATAGTATTTTGTAAATAAAATTATAGTTCTAAATATTATAAATGATTTGTAGATAGATACGTATTTAAAGTTATTCTTTCCCTCAAATCGTAAGTCACGACTATTATAGTCGTTTCCTATTTCCTCATCTCTATTATCGTGCCAAATCTTGATTCTAGACTGTTATATATCAAACTAGGCTATTTGGACTTTTCTGGACTAAGTGGAACCGCTTGTGCCATTGTTTGGGACCATCTTGTAGAGCTTAGCATCATGCCTATTCTGTGTCGACACGTTTATGTCGTGTACGTCGAGTTCTAACTAAAATGAGGCGAGTACATTCTCTGATAGTTTTTATTGTCTTGATATCTACTATATCCGATTCAGTTGTAGTGTTTTACTTGATTCTCGACACGAGGATACACGGACTAGTATACGTCGGATCCTGTCATGAGATATTATTCATGGACTTCATGGTATGTGGGTACAATGTTCGATCTTGTTTTCTATACTTGTATAGACACTAATTTGGGAGTGGGCTGGCCCCTTGCTTTTGAATCCTGTGTCATGATATGTCATGTCCGGATCTATTATAATATTCGAGGATAGGGAGTTATTAGAGGTTATGTGATCAATACCCATCATGTCACTTTTCTTGTGCTGGCCGTACCCTCACTGCACGTAGGGTGTAGCCTGACCTGATATTTCTTGTGCTAGCTTTCCAGGTTGGCCGGCTTGACCATATATATACATTTCCTGTAATAGCCGGACAAATGGAACAGCCTGATCCTGACCCAAGCCGATCACATAACGCTCTAATATCTCAAGGCACTGTTAAATTTACATTGTACATCAGATATTCTAGTACTGCTTACATTCTAGTATTTTTATACCCTGACATGATATTCACTTTTACATGTTCTACTTTATTTCCAGTCTTGATATTTCATCTTGTATTCCATTATAGTTGTCTCTTACAGTATTTGTCAATTCATTTGGAACTGCTGTTAGTTTATGTACTCATTTTTATCCTGACTGGATACGTTGACAAAAATTTAGGAATTGTTATGCCCCATATTATTGGACTACAGGATGATGCTAGCTGAGACAGATCTCGATATTCTTTTACCGTGTTGTCTCCCAGGAGTTCTAGGCCTGGTAGTTGTTTAATTTTGTTATTGTTTTGTCTCTGATACATTCTTGTCTCATATGATCTTTTTGTAGATTCTAGTTGTTCTAGTGATATTATTATCGCTTTTTTCATATCTTCTTAGATGCTTGTGATTGGAGTACATATTGTCGTTATAGATCATCTAGATATTGTAGATATTTATTAGGTACTTGACAGTGTTCTACCACCGATACTGCGGTGCAGGCTGGGCGTGGCTCATGTACTTGTGCCCGAATATCCGGGTGCGGGCCATGACAACAAGTCCCAGGTTCTTTAGACTTGGGTTTGAACTGAGCCGACTTCACCTTCAGATGGTGAACGTCCTTCTTCTTATGGTAGAAAGCCTTCTTCTTCTCGTTAGAGTTTCCTTCTTGCACCAAGTTGGCCTTGGCTATCTGTTTGGACAAAGTGTCCACGTTGAATTGAGCCTTCAACTCGTCTTCAACATGAATCCAGTGCACGAGGCGCTCATGATCCACCTCCAACTTTTTGTGATGCATGTCCGTAATGAAGTTGCTCCACCTAGGTGGGAGCTTGGCGACAATACCCCCGACAACGAAGGCATCGACCAAGGGCATGCAGTCATCCACAAGTTTCTTACGTAGCTTGAGGAACTCCTTGACTTGAGGCAATATCGTCTTGTCGTCCTCAAATCGCATCCTTTATCCCTTTTCAGTCACGTAGATCTTGTTTATGTTTACATCTGCCTTGTAGAGATTTTCTACAGACTTCCAGACGTCCTTGGCATTGACAGTCTTATTGTAAGACTTTGCCAGAGAGTCCTCCATAGAGTTCAAGATAAGTAACTTGCAGAGGTTGTTATCTCTCCTCCACTTAGATTGTAGAGCAGTGGCCTCAGCGACCCTCCGAGCATTTTTACCCTCCAAAATCAAAGGCTCAGGATCTATCAACACGTAGTCTACATTCACGAGGTGAAGATTAAGGCTGACCTTTCTCTTTCAGACATTGTAATGCTCCCCGTCAAACTTCTTAAGTTTGTTAAAACTTGTGTCGAGAAGGTTTGTATAGTTGTTCTCCATCGGATCTGGATCTTGCTTTGAGATTGTTATTCCCAAAACAGATCTTAGATGGAAGAACGAAAGTGAACAAAGTGATTCTGCAAACGAATTTACTCACACACTCTGTATATGAGAAACTTCAGAGAATTTAGAGCAAAAGAATTTGCTTCTCTAAAGATCCTATCGTCTATTTAAAGAATACGGAGGAGGATGAAATAGCAACTTTGCTGGAGTAATGAAGATCGCCGTTGCTCAAAACAAGATTCGTCCTACTGCGATCTGCTTCCTGGAACCAGCAAGTTCGAACAAAAGAACTTCTGGAGCGCTCACTGTCACCTCCTGACTGAACTCGCAGAACTCCTTGATGGCAGCGACCTCTCGACTCACTTTCTCTATTTTCTAAGTAAGTCATCAAAAAAGACATGAAGAGAGTATTTATAGAGATGGGAAGAAACCCTGACTGCAAAAAGATATGAACGAATCGTAGATAGATTTAACTGAATCAAATTCAAATTCCAAAAAATCGGATCTGTAATATTTACCCAATCTTTTTAAAACCTCCCGAATCTTCCAATCAGCGCCTAATAACAGCACATGCACACGGATGCACAGTAGCACGTGCACTAGTGTAGCAGCCCTAAGGCGCAGCACGCAGGAGCACGAGCAGACGCGGCTACACAGAGCCGTGCCTGCCCCCGTTCCTGCCCTCGCACCTGCTCCTGCGCCTACACCCGTGCATGCCCATACGCCTAGCTCATGCGCCTCGCGCATAAGACGAGCGCACAAGCGCAACAACAGCGCACAAAGTACCATGTGTCGATGTTGATGTGCTAAGTGCAAAGTGTGCCAACAAAGTGTCACTTTGTGCCCTTGAGCCCGAGTCTGAGTCCAAATCCGGGTTCGAGTCGCTAGGCTTAGCTCCATGAGCATGACAAAAAGCATAAATGCTTCCTTTCTGGAGTTAGCCTTCTTCCCACTAGAAAAATAACCCCACATGGCACCCATGTGTCTCACCACATCTAATGTGCATATCTCAACACAAGCAAAGCTTTATATATAGATACTCATCATTTGGTGTGAGCAATGTGGGACTATCTTTCTAGTCTCCAAAGGCAAAATACCAACATATATAAACTATACTTCACACATGATATATATACACTATACTATATAGGCATATAACTTTTATATTATCTAATACATCAATAATGATATTTTAAAAATATTAATATAGAAATAAAATAAATCATACGAGATATTATTTATATTATATACATGTACAATTATATTTAAAATTATCCATATCAAACAATTCAATAACACTTCATAAATAAATAAATAAATAAATAAAATTATTTTTTAAAAATATGGCAAAATTCAGGGAGTTTACATGTTTCATGTTTCAGTAGGTTCTTGCATCTATGGTATTTCAGGTTAGTCATGTTTTATTACATCTTTACTTGTACATGTATTGTACTTGTTTTACTGTTATGGATTGTATTTTGCTATTTTTTTGACTGTGTCATTGACATATTAGACTAGGGTAAGAAGATGTGGATGGCACTAGATTGGACGACGACTTTTAGACCTTTGGAGGATTCTAGAAGATTAGATTAGAATGTTTCATTATATTAGATTCTTTATGGGACAAATGTATTAAATGTTATCTTTGGAGGATATAGGTTACTGGATTTGTCTCCGGATGTTTTTTGTAAAGTTGTACTAAAAGAAGATAGTGGAATGTGTGATGTTGTGGTGATTTATTCTGGGAACGTGTTAGTAGATGTGATTAGATTGATTGATCATGTTATTTGGAGTTTTTCTAAGGTTTAAATACAGCTTACTACGTTGTGTCTACAGCATGGGCTAGATGTGTCCGACCCGTATCTAGTTATTTGGGAGCGGGTCGTGACAGCTTTATATTTAACTCATTCAGTAAGTGGACCACCTCTAGACTTGTAGAGACCCCTAACGATCACGCCAGAGAACCTGGACTAGGATAGGTTTAGAATGGATCACTCAAAACCCTAATTTTATAAACTTTTTTATTATGGCATTATACCGACTGTATAATGCAGGTATACCAGTCGGAAGGAATTTTTCCACGAAGGTTCATTTTTGGATGTCGTTTGATCGAATCGAATGGCCAGGTTTCTTTCGGAAGTTTATATATAAGTCATACACCCCTAAATCTCTCATATTTCTATGCAGTATCTCTCACTCTCTCTGTCTCTCTCTCCCCCTCATCTCTTCATCCTCGATCATCTTCCATCTATCTCGATCATTCTCTCCCCTCTCCTAGTCCCTCTATTTCTCTCCAAATCTCTTTTCTAACTCCTATATGACCCCCGTGAGAGCTTTTCGACCCAAGCCTAGGTTGTCATGGCAAGGAGTGAGGCTTGTGCACATGTGTGCCGACCTGGAGGTGGACCTGTAGCTCATATCACAGTCGGGACAAGTATTACTTACTCGACGTAGGGGCAGTGACTGAAACTTATTTTTTGTCATTTTGTTGGACACACGAAATTGAACACTCACTAGGCCATTAAGGCTATATGAATGTTGATTCTTTGTGTTGTGGAAAGGGTTTGAGCTTTGTGTATGGATTTTTCGACTTTAGAATTAGTTTTCTAGATTTTTTCAAGTCCCCTAGAACTAGTAGCATGCTAGGACACTTCGACTATTTACACATTGGATTCGCGCCACTGAATCGAACCCGATCCAAAGTATCAGTGTTTTTGACACTCATATTAGATTTGATATATCAAGAAATTCACCACACGATTCAACATTCAGATGCACGTGCACGAAGCACTGGTGTAGTTGATTACTGGTGAATTAGTAATGTATTGACGATTGGTGGATCAAATCGGGACTGAAAAGTCAAATCTCGAGCTCATGTCTGTGCTATGTCTACACGGATAATATACCATCGGTATACTGGTTCTGTGCTGAGAGTGAAGAAATGCCCTATCTGAGGTGAGTTTTCATCGATTTGGCTATCAAATTTCATATTCGCCCTTTTTTCTTAATATAGATTATATTTAGGGTATTATGGGTTGACTTTGCATAATTTAGTAGACGGTGGCTCAAAACAAGAATCGAATTAGGGTATATCGGAGCTGCCGTTGGGAGTGCGTAATAGTATACAAACGGTACACTACCTACTTATGGTATGGATATGGTATTCCCTAATTATTCGGGTATTATCCTTGATTTGAGTACTAATTTTGGTTGTACATCGGCCAACCCCTTTATAGTTATTCTTTATGTTTATGTTACTAATTTTCTTGGGTTTCTAGTTGAGTTTTGAGAATTTTTGTTGTGGTTTGTTGTCATTTTTTCGAGTTTTGCTTTCTATCTCAAGCTTCCTTTGTGGTACTTCTTGCTTAGGGTTTTGATTCCATTGGTTTTGTTTGGCCAAATGTATTTGCGGAGCTCGAGGATTTGTCGTACCTTCTGCTGGATGGCTTGTACCTTTAGATCAAGGACCCTAAGGTGCGAGTGGGTTACTTTCCCTACCACTCGTCATGTTTTTAGTTATTTTGTGGCATTTAGTCCAGGACAAATGTTAGTATTGTATTTATGGATCTCGTTTCCTCTGACTTACGTTAGTGTGGTTATACATAGTAGACCTAGACTAGTAGTATGATCATGTATATATTTGGACTCTACTAGCTAGTATAACATTTTGTCTTTACTATATTTACGATAATATATAATATGTATTGACCCCTTATTACCTTCATGTATGATGTACTCTTGTTAGTGTTGTTGATTGATTAAGATTCAAAATTTCAGCCTTAGAATTAATATTTTTTGCATGCTAGAGTCCTCCCGCTTGTCTTCTTTACATCCATGATTCTCGTATGATGTTCTGGTGTACCTTGTACTATGTAGCTTGCCTACTATGTCTCCATTTATTTTGGGACCGGGGCATGACAATTGCGCACCAACATGGGCATGGTTCTTTTTCTCCAATTTATACATTATATTCTTTTAGGCGTTTAGCCACATGCTTGTGTTAGCCTAAGTTTTGGGAGATTTTTCACACCTGCGGGTAACCTATTCATTTATATAGACTGCAATTATGTTTATGGACTCATACCAGTATATATTGCAAGTTTGTTGTATTTGTTATTGGTAGCTTCTTGATCTTGTATGTTTTACTGTTCGGGACGCCTTAAAGTTATACATGCATGTGATATATCTTTCTACTTATTTTTGTGTTGGATTGAGAATATGACATTGTGGACCATAAAAGACCATTGGTTTGTAGCTCCCCCTTGTCTGTATAGCCGTAACTGTATTGTACGGTATTGGTGTACTCTGTAATACGTAGATGACCGAGTTACGTTCTCGCTCTCCGAATTTTTGGATTTGAGGTGTGACACAAATATATACTTCCAAAACTTCTGGTAGTATCATGCATCTCTTCTCGCTTAACATTCTCGAACTTGTACTAAAATAAGATTCGATGCTACCGTAGACATTGTAGCCATTAGAAGATCACGAGCTAAAGAAGAAAGTATAGGGCAGAAGATTGACTAAAAGTATTAGAAGAGAGGAAAGAAAAATTATTCTGATAAATTTGGATAAATTAATATCTATTTATATTAATTTTTTGGGTTCTAAATGACCACAAGAACCATTTCGAATATAGTTGTTATAGGAATATTTTGGTCATTTTTAGCAAAATAATAAAAAATACCATAATTAATGTTCATAAATGGCTAAATAATGGTAGTATTTTGATTAAAAAATCATCCTAAAAGACCAAAAATACCCTTATGTAATGGTCGTTGTGGGGTATTTGGCCAAAATACCCCCGGGGTTTGTTGGTGGTGGTCTGGAACGAGTCTCAAACTGACCTCAGACCGGGTTGGGTTGGGTCGGGTTGGGCCCGAGCCTACAGATCTCTAAGGGTGAGCGTTTGGTTTCGGTTTCAACCGAACCGAAATAGTTAAAACTAAATAAACTGAATTCTAAAAATCCAAAACAAAATCGATCTGACATTAGTCAAAACCGAAATTGATACGAATTGAATAATGATTTGTTATATTAGGTTTGTTCGGTTGAACTACTTGTATTGTATAACGGGTAGGATCCAAAGTTGAAATCGTGGTTAAATAATATTAAAAATTATAATTTTTATACACAAATTTGTTATATTTCACTACAAGAAAAATATCCTGTTATAACGCCTGAAAATAAGCTATTACAGCGGTTCATATATAAACGTTACAGGATTTCAGCAACACCATATAATATGACAGTTTTGAAGAATTTTTGGCCTATTATAACGATTTATAGCGCTAAGCGTTATATATTGTTCACACATATATGACATTGTTACACGCAGACATTATAAAAAGTTCTAAAAAAAATTAGAATCCCGCTCGAACTATCCGCTCAAACCCGAACCCCAAAATTTTCAAACCACATTCCCTTCTTTTTCCTCTCTCCTCCCCCATTTTTCTTCTCATCTCCTCCTCTCCTCTTTCCCTCCGCCCCCGCCGCGAACCCTTCCGACAGCAGCAGCCGACAGTCCTCCCGGACCACCCATAGGAACGGCCACCCGTAGCACCTAGCTTGTATGTCATCTCCCCACTGAGACGAACATGACTGAGTACGACGGCTACGTCGAGCCACCCTGTCAGTCATCCTCGGCCCTCCACGGGTTCGCAGCGACTGCGACGACGAAAACCCTAACCCTAATTTTTTTGGGGCTTTAAGGAGGAGGAAAAGCGGAGCGTCGTCGAGCTATCGAGGCAGCCACCGTCGCTGCCGCAGAGTCCTACGTGTTAGATTATATTTGTAATATAAATATGGCCCATACCCATTAGCCCAAATGTAGACACTATATATATTGTACCAAACCCTAGCAATGAGAATAAGGCATTATTATTTCCTACATGGTATCAAAGCCTTCTGAAAAACCCTAGCCGCCAAACCCTACATCTCCACCCGAACCCCACGTCCGATCCGGCTGACCGCCCGGCGCCCGACTGCTCCGCCCGGTCCACCGACCCCGTTCGCCCGGCAGCGTCAGGATCCGTCCGCCCGACTGCGTCCGATCTGACGCACCCGCCGACGCCCTCCCGCGCCGACGCCGACCGCGCGCCCTCTACTCGACGATATAAGTTTTATCACTTCTAACTCCAGATGACTTGGTGGTAGATGTATACTGCATGCGCCTTCTACTCGACGGATTAGAACTTAGTTCTTCTTTTACTACATCATATCCTTTTCTGGTCAACTCTGAAGCTTTTGTGTCCTTCAATTTCTGAAATGCTAAAGAAACAGGTGCGAAATCAGAAGAAAGAGTTGACTTGATTTTGCTAAAAAAATCTATATATATATATATATATATATATATATATATATATATATATATATATATATATATATATATATATACTGCCGATTCGCCGCCGACCCCATCCATCAGCGGCAGATTTGTCGGAGTTGTACAAAATTTTGTACACCCGACATCCGCTCGCTCCTATCCGCCAGATCCGGGGCCCCTGATCGTGGCCGATTCGCCGCCGACCCCGTCCATCAGCGGCTGATTCGTCGGAGTTGTCCAAAAAATTTTTGTACACCCGACATCCACAATGGCAGATGATGATGCGTCCAGCTACTCCGTCACGACTGGCGGTGGCGGTGCACACAACCCAAATTATCCTAATTCGAAGGATCCATATTTTCTGAGTTCTGCTGATCAACCAGGAAATATTATTACTCCTATTATTTTTCGTGGACCGAACTATGCTGAGTGGTCTCGGTCGATACGTCTCTCCCTGATCTCTAGGCGAAAGATCACTTTTCTGGAAGGTACTGAAGTCAAACATGTTACTAATGCTAGTAAATTGCTTAATTGGAGATACGTGCAAGCGTTATTGGTTCAATGGGTTCTCAATACCATTGATCCGTCTCTGAAAAAATCTTTGCCGTACTTTGAGGAGGTTTATCCATTGTGGAACTTATTGGAGAAAAGATTTGTTGTTAGCAACGGCACTCGAAAGCAACAAATTAAGGTGGCTTTGGCCGAGTGCAAACAAACGGCGTCGATGTCTGTGGAAACCTATTTTAGAAATTTGCAGTCTTTGTGGGATGAACAAGCTGCTTATTTCCCATTGCCTACTTGTACCGGTGGTGAACTTGCTGCAAAGCTACAGGCTATGAGGGATGAAGACCACTTTCAGGACTTTATGTATGGGTTGAATGCTGAGTTGTATGGTCATACCCGATCTAATCTTCTGGCTCAGAATCCTCAGCCAAGTTTAGATCGGGCAACCAGGCAGTCCGTGAGGAGGAAGATATGCGAAAATCTCAGGTCCAATCTGCTACTGAGGAGATGATGGCGCTGGCTATCAAGTCTTCACCTCGTATTTCTACTACTTCTAATAGTAGAACCTCAGATTCCAGGGATAAATCAGGTATGATCTGTACTCATTGCAAGAAAACATGTCATGATGTTGCAACTTGCTTTGCCAAGATTGGCTATCCAGAGTGGTGGGAGACTTGTCCTCGGCGTGAGGGCGGACGTGGTGCTGGTGGTGGCAGAGGCCCGGCACCACCGCAGAGACGTGATGGGGGACGTGGTGCTGATGGCGCAGGGGTTGTTCATCATGTCGCCGTTGCTGGTCATGGTGTCCCTTCTGGTCTTGCTGGGAGTTCGGCGGATATGATGCATGGAGGGTATCATTCACCACTCTCAGGTGAACAATGGCAGAAACTGATGAGCTTGCTGGGTAACGACAATTCTTCCAACCCTGGTTCTTCAAACTCTGATCGTCTGATGGGTAAGAATTTTTTTGTCCCTTAGATATTCGATACTGGGGCTACTCTTCATGCGACCGGCTCTCGTGACTGTTTAGTTGATTGCTTTGAGGGCCCTGTCTGTCCTGTGATTCTGCCTGATGGGAGCACTATTGAGGTTGTTCTGAGAGGCAAAGTATTTTTGACTGCTTCGTTGGTGTTGACGGATGTTCTTTATGTTCCGACATTGACTTACAATTTGATCTCTATCTTCCAATTGATTGGTGTCAAAAATTGTGATATGTTATTTACTCCTGATTTGTGTTTTGTTCAGGACCGAAGTACGAGGATGGTGATTGGAGCAGGTGAACAAAGGGGTGGACTTTACTTCTTGGGGGAGGTTCCAGCTTCTTTGGCTTCGGTGATCCTGGCATGCAAAGAGAGTGATTCTGAGGTTTGGCATAGTAGATTGGGGCATCCTTCAGATAAAGTAATACAGACTTTACCTTTTTTCTCTGGTAGTAGTGTGTTTTCTCATACGGCTTGTGATATTTGTCTTCAAGCTAAACAGACTCGTGATGCCTTTTCTGATAGTAGTAGTCGTGCTCTGAGATGCTTTGAACTTATACACTGTGATCTGTGGGGACCGTATAGTGTTCCGTCATCTAATGGGGCACGATATTTTTTGACTTTGGTGGATGATTTTTCTAGAGCTGTTTGGGTTGTTTTATTAACGGATAAGTGTACTGTTTATTCTGCGTTTCTTAAATTCATTGCTATGGTGAAGCGTCAGTTTGGGGCTGATATCCGTCGGGTGCGGAGTGACAATGGCACTGAATTTAATTGTTTACGAGATTATTTTTCATCTCAAGGTATATTGTTTCAAACATCCTGTGTTAGGACACCACAACAGAATAGAAGGGTGGAAAGAAAACATCGACATATTTTAAATGTAGCCAGGGCATTGAGATTTCAGGGTTCTCTTTCCGTAGATTTTTGGGGGAAATGTGTTCTGGGTGCATGTTATTTGATAAATAGAACCCCTTCTAGTATCTTGCATTTTAAGTCTCCTTATGAAGTTTTATATGGTTCGGCTCCTTCGTATGATCATCTACGTATCTTTGGTTGTCTGTGCTATGCGTATGATTTGAAATCCCGACATGATAAATTTGCTAGCATGAGCAGAAAATGTATCTTTGTTGGGTATCCACTTAATAAAATGGGATGGAAACTGTATGATTTGGAAACTGGTGAATTTTTTGTGTCCCGTGATGTTACTTTTTATGAAAAAGAATTTCCTGGGTGTGGCTCTGCTAGCGAGATGTCTTCTGCGACACTCCATACATCTGTTGAGGTGCCGGGAGATGATATAGAGGTTTTTGGGATGGTGCCGGCTACGGTTGCTGAGGCCGGAGTGGTTGCTGGTGGCTCAGCATCGAGTGGCAAGGATGCACAGGTAGATGCAGAAGTATTGGCAGGAGAGTCCGCTGGGGGTGATGTGGATACTACTAATGATACAAGGGATACAGTATTGCCAGAGGTGCCCGATGAGGTAGTATTGGGAAGATGAATGAGAAAGAAATCACAGCCAGTACGATTACAAGATTTTGTGACGAATGATGTTCGAAGTAAAAGTCCCCCCTTCACCACAGTTCATCTGTTCCCGTCACTTCCTCAGGTACTTCGTATCCTCTAACACAATTTCTAAGTTATGATATATTTACTGCTGGACATAGAGATTTTCTTGCAGCTATCACTGCCGGTGTTGCGCCTACTTCATATCGCCAGGCCTCGCGAGATTCAGGCTGGCGCGCAGCTATACAAACTGAAATACAGGCTCTGGAAGATAATGGGACATGGAGTCTTGTCGATTTGCTTCCTGAGAAGAAAGCATTAGGAAGTAGATGGGTGTACAAAATAAAGTACAAATCCGACGGCAGTGTTGAGCGCTTAAAGGCACGGCTAGTTGTGTTTGGTAATCATCAGGTTGAGGGGATCGACTATTCAGAAACATTTGCCCCGGTTGCTAAGATGCCTACAGTTCGGACGTTCTTGGCTGTTGCAGCTGTGAAAGGCTGGACTTTGCACCAGATGGATGTGCACAATGCTTTTCTTCATGGAGATCTGACAGAAGAAGTATATATGAAGTTGCCGCCAGGTTTTTCGCATAGTGAACCCAACAAATTATGTCGCCTGCGTAAGTCTCTATATGGATTGAAACAGGCACCACGTTGTTGGTTCGCTAAGCTTACTGCTTCTCTGATATCCTATGGATTTATTCAATCACATTTCGATTATTCCCTTTTCTCTTTTTTTAAGGGGAAGGTAGAGTTGCATATTTTGATCTATGTGGATGATATGATTGTGTCTGGTAATGACACAGCTGCTTTAGATGCTTTCAAAAAGTACCTTAGTTCTTGCTTTCACATGAAGGACCTTGGTGTATTGAAGTACTTTCTTGGCATAGAGGTGGCTCGGAGTGCGGAAGGAATTTCCTTGTGTCAAAGGAAGTATGCTTTGGACATCATTTCAGAATACGGTTTGTTGGGGTCTCGCCCTGCTGGTTTTCCCATGGAGCCCAATCACAAGCTGGCAGAATCGACTAGTCCAAGGATGGCGGATGCAGAGACTTATCGGAGGCTGGTTGGGAGGTTGATTTATCTATCATTTACTCGTCCTGACTTGGCCTATGCTGTGCATATCTTGTCTAAATTCTTACAGGAGCCTCGACAAGATCATTGGCATGCTGCTTTGAGAGTTGTCAGATATCTCAAAAATGTACCAGGACAGGGTATTCTTTTGAAAGCTGATTGTGATCTCCGTCTTTCTGGTTGGTGTGACTCCGACTGGACAAGTTGTCCCTTGACTCGCCGCTCTGTTACAGGCTGGTTGGTGTTTCTGGGGGGGGGGGGGTCTCCTATTTCTTGGAAGACCAAAAAGCAATCAACTGTTTCCCGATCTTCCGCTGAAGCTGAATACCGATCTCTTGCTGCGCTTGTTTGTGAGTTGAAATGGTTGAAGGAGTTATTGGTGTGTTTGGGCGTTCGCCAGGAGTCTGCTATGTCGGTGTATTGTGACAGTCAGTCAGCACTGCACCTGGCTCAGAACCCAGTATTTCATGAGCGTAGTAAGCATATTGAGGTAGATTTGCATTTTGTTCGCGATGCTATTAGAGATGCCACCGTAATAGCCTCGCATGTTCCTACTTCTTCTCAACTGGCTGACATCTTCATCAAGCCCCTTGGAAAGCAAGTGTTTGATTCTTTCCTTCCCAAGTTGGACATTTGTGACTTGCATGCTCCAACTTGAGGGGGGTATTAGATTATATTTGTAATGTAAATATGGTCCATACCCATTAGCCCAAATGTAGATACTATATAGATTGTAACAAACCCTAGCAATGAGAATAAGGTATTATTATTTTCTACACTACGCCACCCCCTCCGTTGCCGCCTCCAGATCCGACGACGACGAGACACTCGGAGGAGGAGGAGGAGAAGGGATCCATGGAGGAAGAGAACCCACCGCCAATGCATGCCAGCTGATCGTAAGGCTGGGCGAGGTCCTCTCCCTCGGCTTCCCAATATGGGTCGCCTCCGCTTGCCTCCTCGCTCTCTGGAAGCCCTCTTCTTTCCTCTGGGTCGGGAGGAACTGGCAGATCCTCGGCATCAGTCTCACCATGCTTGGTAGGGTTTTACAATTTTCCTTTTTTTCAATTTGGTCCGTTATGTTTGGTTTAATTACATTTTTATACATTTTTGTTGTTGTTAGGGATGGGGATGACGTTGATTATTGCCGATCTAAGGACCGCCCACTTGATGCCCAAGGAGCTCTTCGTTGGGTTCCTCCTCCAGTACACGGTTTGTTCCCCGCCCCCCTCCCCCCCAATCTACATTTTTTTTCTTCTTTTGCAAATTCTGCGAGTTTCGATGGTGTGTCGAATCGAATTGTTCGAATTGTTAATGGTCAACAACACATTTGACTTCTGAATCAGATAAGTGCAGAGTTAATAATTAATATTTTATTTTTCTGGTGGTTCTAGTGCTTCCTCATTCGGATTTACGTGATGGTCGTCCATCTACACTGCAGTTCAAGGAAAAGCTTCCCTGGTTTTCGAGGCATTGCCCTCTTCTGATTGTGCAAAGGGTGGCAATGGAGCTTATACTACTAGCGTGGATCTCACTGGTTTGTATGATGTTGTACTGTCTTTTTTTTGTCACGGCTAATACTGTGGCAATACATCATTTTTGTTTCTCAGGTTTTAACAGTGGTGTTATTCAAGCATCATCATTTCGTACATATCATACACCCCTTAATAAGTAGGTATGGACAATTTATGTTGTATCTTGTACTTTGCTATCCTTTATTCTTCTTTTCTCATGATCTTTCTTGTTCTCACTACAGAGCGACTATGTGAAATCTATGAGAGCAGCACAGGATTTCAGCTCTAGGGTTTCAGATTCTTTGAAGGTACTATGTTCTTTGTTGTATGAGAACTTTTCTTTTTTCCAATATAGCAAAAAAAAAAAAAAAAGGAATTGATGCGATTTAGTAGTGGAAGATGAACTTTCTTGAAGCTTGACTTATCCTTGATAAATTGACAATCAACTCCAATATGTTTGGTGACATCATGGAAAACTAATATCAGCAATCAAATCATAACTTTGTTGTTGTGTAAAGTTGTCTGAGATCTCAAGGAAATACCAAAATCGGATAGAGGACTTCGAGACAAGTTACCTAAGTGTCCAGATCTCAAGGAAAAAATTTCCACCAATATTATATTTTCTTGTACAAAATGCATTTAGTGTCTTTTTAGCAAAGTAGCTCCGGAACAGGTACACACACACCATTGAGATCTTTCTATAAGAAATTCTATTATGATTTTATTGATATCAGAACAAAAGCTCATGAGGTGCTTCAAAGAGAAGATCAACTGAATGAAATTATTCAGGTACTTTCTTTTGGATTGTTTGAAAGTTTCTTGTTCTAAATTTCTTAGATTCTAAAATTCTTAGTGCTTCATTTACCATGGCTCATAGTAATCAGTATTCTTACATATTTTGCTTGACCTACTTGCTCCTAAGAATAATGGAATACTTCAGTTCTTTCCTTCGAAGATTGACTACCAATAACTAACAGATATTATGCACAAATCCCATACATTACATATAAATGTAGTATTTGACTCATTGCAGATTACTTGCTTTCTTACTGTACACATACGGGAAAGGAATTTCCACCTTTTCAATAGCAAGATTCAATCTTGCAACTACATGCAATGGTATTCGACATTAAGTATGGATGAATTCTGTTGTTTACTGTTATCTTTTTCAGGGTGATGCTCACATTGCTGTCGACAGGATCTGGACAAATGAGAGTTGAAGCATGATGGTCCTTTGCTCTTGGGAGATTAACGCAGGTAGCACTTGCTATACCTTCACATTTTGTTGTTGCTAATGTATTGTGTAATTGTGTTGATTTATGGAGTCTTACTATTTTGGTTGCAATTTCTTTTGAAGGAAAATTATGTGTTGGTGAAAGCAAAAGAAATGTTTTGAGGCCTGCTACGCTAAAAAGGAAAGAAGATGTATATATTTGATTTTTTTTTTTTTTGAGATGTAATTAAAATGAGGATATGTTGGTTAAGATGATGATATGTTAAGTAAAGGCTGAAAAGGAGAGATATATGTAATTAAGATGGTGTGATATTTGGAACTGGAGATTATGAATAAAATGTTTCAGATGTTATAATATTTTTGTCGTTCTAGAAATTATGTATGTTCTGGAAATTAATATTGATCAGTGCTTTTATAACGCATTGATTTATAAGCTTTCACAGGTTATATATGATATATATGTGTGTGTGATCGAATACCAGAACAGGCTAAAAACGTTATGTATAATGTGTCTTTAATGTCGGTTGAAAATTTGATGTTATATATAGTTGGGTTTTTCATGTCGGTTTAAAAATTTGTGTTATAAATAATAGAACTATTTATAACATTTTCAAATAGAAAATGCCATATAAGGTTAAAAAAACCGTCATAAAATGTCATATATGACGGTTTTTATTCATAACGGTTTTTATAAACACTTATAACATGCGTTTTTATCACGGTTGCTGGTGTAAAAAAAAACTGTCATAAAATGTCATATATGACGGTTTTTACCCGACATAAAAAGGTATTTTTCTTGTAGTGTTTGCGTCTAAATTTAGAATAATTGTTAAATTACCAAAGTTTGGTTTAAAAACACATAAATAGAATTGTTCTTTTCAAAATATACACAATTTAATTACAATATATTCATAGAATTGAGGGTATTTACATGATTGCACAAGCCTTATTCGATTTTCGGTTTTTGATCGAAATCAAAGACCAAAACCAAAACCGAAACCGAATAAGAAACTTTAGAATTTTCAAAACCGAAACTGAACCGAATTTTTTAAAACTGAATAGAATCTCTTATTCGATTTGGCTCGGTTCGATTTTTGGTCCGAACAATGCTCACCCTGCAGATCTTTGGAAAAGAAACAATGTCCGATCCGTTTGGACGACCAAACCGAACTCGGATATGGAGGACAAATCTAGCCCGACCAGAATGACCGATATGCCCGACCGATCATATGTATTGATCGGACCTGGGCCGGCCGAGCCTGGGATTTGATCGGCCCTGTCCTACGACGGATTTCGGACCAGTTAAACATCATAAGTCACATATTAGCCGTTTGTTCATTTCCATGAAAGAAGTAGAAAGCGTGCCAAATTCAAATTTGTTAATTGCCAGAGCTAAACTATGGGCCAAAACATCTAGTGCCATTAATCACTTGCCATAATTAATTTCCTCCCACTTGGCACTAGTCTACGTCCCTTAGATTCATTGCATCCCATAGCATAGCTAGAAACATTCAAACTTAAAAACTCCTCTCGCGAACTATTTAGTTTTCCATTCGTTATCAACGACCAACTTACTAAATACAAATCCTCTCCCTTCCTTCTCTCTACCTCTCTCTCTTCTTCGTGGTAGCATGCGTTGATGGTCGAGTACTTTGGGAGGAGGTGGGCGTTGCTGATGGTCGTCATGGCCGCGTCGCTGCTGATGCTGCCGATGGTGCTGCCTCCGCTGCAGCCGCCGCCGCTAGCTCTCCTGCTGGTTCCGGTCGCGATCATGGTCTTCCTGCTCTTGCTCGGGATGACCACTGTCGATCCGTGAGCTCTTCCTGTTTAAAGGACACTGCTATTTTGTCTGCAGTTTGTGACCGCAACGTGATCGCAGGCCATGTGGCGGACCTCCCATTGGCCTCCAGTCCGGATTTTAAGAGGGTGAGATCCGATGATAGCAGGGGACCAATGTCTGGATGCCACATGGGTCTGGGATCACGTTCGCGGTCACAAACTGCGAACAAAATATCATTTTCCTTGTTTAAACTCTAGAGGTTGTGCTGTCAAAATCTAAATTTGCCAAGAGACATCCGTGTATCTCGGAATGTTTTCAAATCTTTAATTTAATTAGTCTTTTCATGAAATTTGTTTAAAAAAAAGGGGGCATTCCCACTACCGTTTCTTTTTCACATGTTAAAGCTTCCTGATCACTATTCTACGTAGGACCTCTAAGTAAAGAGAAGATTAAGGACCAATGACGGACTTTGAGGATAAAGCAATAAATGCTATATATAGGTACTACAATCACTAAAATCCATCCTTCCGTCATTGCACCTCACTCCCGCTTCGCCCGTGGCTATGGTCAACACCCAGATCTAGTTTGGTTCCTATTTGAATTTGTAACGGACAAATGTTTAAATGTCAAATGTCTTCGCTCGTCAACACGTTGTCTAGTTGATTAACCGATTTGGAACCAAATGATTTAATTAAGATTCAAAGTACATCTCAACAAATCTTCATCTTACACTGAATTCCGGTAGAAGCTGCCATATTATACGTTTGTTGCCAAATGTTCCACGCAGGACTAACTGCACCTAGTAATTAAGGATTAAGCAAGTCCATTTTTTCATCAGCCACGCCATGCCCTCGACCGACGATTTTCATTGCCGCAGTTTCTACTGCAAATTATTCCCATCTCATCCTTAGTTCTTCCATTTTCACTACTCTGCTTCGAATCATGGATTCGACTTTCTTCATCTTCTACCTATCAGGAAATTCTCTCAAAGCTTGGTCCTCTCCTCTCTTTATCTACTTCTGATGAGTCTGCCCAGATGCCCTAATCCCCAAGCCGATTGGAAAACCTTCCTCTTCTTCAAGCCATTATGCAGTAAACCATATCCTCCCTCCCCATATTGTCATGTCGACGATGCCGAAGATATGGAAGGTCAAAGGGAAAATCAAATTTGCTGAATACTATGAAGCTTCTTTTTCTGCGAAGTTTGATCAAGTCGATGATCTCGACTACATTCTGCACAACGGTCCTTGGAAAATCAATAATCATCTGCTGTTAATGGAAAGGTGTTTCCCTAACAAATTACCTTGTGATTACACTTTCTCTGAAACGGAGTTCTGGATTCAAATCCATGGACTACCTATCAACCTCTTGACTGTGAACTTCGTTACAACCCTGGCAGCAAGAGTTGGTATTGTGAGTCCACCATCTACCCAGGAATTAAGCTAGTAAATGGAGCCTATTTGCTAGGGTAAGGGTGAAGATTGACATATCAGCCCTTTTTGTTCGTCAACTTAAAGTCCTAATGGGAAACAACACCTTCTGCATGGCGTTCCTCAAATATGAACGATTGACCAAGTTTTGCTTGTTTTGTGGCCGACTTGGACATGGCGTGTCTAAATGCACATACCATAAGAAATTTGCTGCACTGATTGATGATGGATGGCCGGAGGAACAAAAGGAGCATATCTTCTCGATCCTTAACAGGAGGCTAGACCTATCCATCTGTGTTAATCATGCAATGAGGTTCAAACGATGGGCAGGAACTTATGATCGGACGTCTAGTTCGAATGAAGCCCCTAGAAGGCCAACAAACCAGACGCTTTCAACAAACATCTCAAATTTCACTCAAATGGATGCAGATATTGCCATGGATACCACATCAAACTTGAGTATACATCAACGCCTTCCTGTTCTTCTCAGCAGCCCAGTGTCATCTGATCGGAAGTGCGGTATATTGGACTTAATCCCGTTGGATTTTTATTTGTCCTAGTCTTTAGCTTATGTGTGGTGAGGAGCCACTTCTTTGTTTGGTCTTTGGTATTTGTGCGGTCTGGAGCAAATTGCTCCTATACTTTAGTTACTACCTTTTCTCTTTGTTAGCCTATATAAAGAGGCACTTTGAATAAACGAAATGCAACAGCAAGTAGCATTTACACAAAGTCTAGAAGCTCTCTCCACTTCCTGTTTGTGCTTCCTCTCTTTTAAAGTTCCAGCTCCAACATTTGGTATCAGAGCCCCAGGTTGTATGCCGAAGTATCTTCGACTCGACAAGATGTCAATCATCGAGCACTCGTCGGCACCAACAACAAAGGAGGAGAGCATAACCCTGCACTACCCGATGCTGACGTCTTGCAATTACTCCACTTGGGCGATCAAGATGGAGGTCTTCTTGGAGGCTCAAGGCGTTTGGGACGCCATTGAACCCGCGATCGGGGTGGTCGTAGAAAAGAAGAAGAACAAGATGGCGTTGGCGTGCATTTTCCAAGCTGTCCCCGAGGAAATCTTACTCCAGCTGACCAAGCACAAAACGGCTAAGGAAGCTTTGAAAAGCCTAAAGACAAGGTACCTAGGCGCTGATCGGGTGAAGAAGGCAAGGATTTAAACCTTGAAGAGTAAGTTCGAGGCTCTTCGTATGAAGGAGACAGACTCCATCGATGAGTTTGCAGGAAAATTGACGACCCTCGCAAACAAGATTCGTGATTGGGAGACGAGATGAAGGACGTCGTCATCGTCAAGAAGCTGCTCGTCTCCGTCCCAGACAAGTACCTGCATGTCGTTGCTGTGATCGAGCAATTTGCGGATGTGGAGACCATGCCGGTCGAGGAAGCGATCGGCCGCCTCAAAGCATACGAAGAACGCATACGCGTTCTAGGCGAGAGCAACAACGGACAACTCTTGCTTACTCACGCTGAGTGGCAGGCACGGTCGAAGAAAGACGACACCGATTCTTCGTCGAGAGAAGAGGGGCACTTTAGCAACGATCGGGGCCGTAGCAAGCCCCGTGGCCGTGGTCGCGGGCGCGGCAGGGGTGGCCGTGGCGGCCAAATAGCACAACACCAGGAGAGTGAGGAGACTCGCAGCTCAGGCTCCAATCGCGACAAATCAAAAATCAAGTGCTACAATTGTGAAAACTTTGGGCACTATGAGTCGGAGTGTCGCAACAAGCATCGTGTTAAGGAGGCGAACCTTGCACGAGCGCAAGACGAGGAGGCCGCATTGCTACTGGGAGAGACTCAGGAGGAGACGCCTGACCTCGTCTTGCTCAATGAAGAGAAGATAGAACAAGACTTGCGTGAAACTGGAGAAGCGTAGGCCGACACCGACGTTTGGTACCTTGACAACGGCACTAGCAACCACATGACGGGCCACCGAGAAAAGT
The DNA here is from genome assembly GCA_029216955.1 of Iris pallida. Taxonomy (NCBI): domain Eukaryota; kingdom Viridiplantae; phylum Streptophyta; class Magnoliopsida; order Asparagales; family Iridaceae; genus Iris; species Iris pallida. Next base: position 711,989 of record JANAVB010021599.1, read on the forward strand.
TCAAGGACCTTGATCAGAATATCACTGGCCATGTCAAGTTTGGCGACGGTTCAACAGTGCGGATTGAGAGCAAGGAATCAATCCTGCTCCATTGCAAGAATGGGGAACAACAACTTCTGTCGGAGGTATACTTCATTCCAAGCTTAAGAAGTAATATATTGAGCCTTGGTCAATTAATGGAAGATGGAAGCAAGGTGGAGATTGTCGGCTCCTACTTGAGGGTGTTCGACAGAAACGACATCTTGCTGATGAAGATGAGGAGATCGCCTAATCGCCTGTACAAGATAGCTCTTGAATCTTGTAGGTCGATATGTTTAATGGCCAAAGTACAAGACCCAGCCTGGTTGTGGCATGCAAGGCTCGGGCACGTGATTTTCTTTGACCTCAAGTTGATGGCAGAGAAGGGAATGGCCACCGGACTGCCAAAGATTTCTCACCCAAACCAGCTCTGTGATGGGTGTCTCATCGCCAAACAAGCACAACTACCGTTCCCACTGTAGGCAAGTTTCAGATTTGAGAAGACACTGCAACTTGTGCACGCCGACATTTGTGGCCCGATTACACCCGCTACACTTGCAGGTAACAAGTATTTTCTTCTACTTGTTGATGACTTCAGTCGCATGATGTGGGTGTATATGCTCAAAGAAAAAAAAGATGCCTTTGATGCTTTCAGGAAATTCAAGTCTCTTATAGAGAATGAGTGTGACAGCAAGATGAAGACACTCAAAATTGATCGGGGAGGTGAGTTCTTGTCCAAGGAATTCACAAGCTTCTGTGAAGGCGAAGGCATACAACGGCACCTTACCGCACCATATATGCCACAACAAAACGGCGTAGTGGAGCGCCGAAATCGCACTGTGATGGCAACGACAAGGAGCCTACTCAAGAGCATGCATGTTCCTGGAAGCATGTGGGGCGAGGCGGTCAGACATGCTGTGTACCTGCTCAACCGGTTGCCAACTAAAGCTCTCGGTACGCTCACGCCGTATGAAACCTGGACTGGTAAAAAACCGAACCTCGAACACTTAAGGACCTTTGGATGCGTCGCACACATGAAGAATGCAGGTCCTCATCACAAGAAACTTGATGACCGAAGCACGTCATTGGTGTACCTTAGCGTAGAAGAGGGCTGCAAAGCATACCGCCTCTATAATCCTCAACACAGCAAGATCCAGGTGAGCAGGGATGTCATGTTCGAGGAACAAAGGAGATGGGACTGGAACAATGGTGGCGGTACTGAACCACAAGGCTGGGTAGATATCTCAGTCAAAGATCCTGTTGTCGAGACAATAATCACTCTACAGAGAGCAGTAGACGAGGCTGTACACACGCCGGAGGGCACGGGAGATGCGGCAATACCTATGACGCACGGAGCGACAATGGCGTCAAGGGAGCCTACTACACCACAAGCTGCAGCCTCAACTTCAAACGGCTTGTCACCCCCAGTTTTCGAATTAGGGGTATTTTAGTCATTTTCCAAGTTTTATAATTTTTGGGAATTTTATTTGATTTTATAGGATTTTTAGGGAATTGTTTGATTTAGTTTGAATTTTATCCAATTTGGATTTAAGTTGGAGACCCGGGTAGTTTGGACCCTAGTGGGACCCACATACTAGCTGGGCTTGGCCCACATGCTATCCTAACTAGGCTAGAAACCAATAAACCACACTCCCATGGCTTAACTAGTCATTTAGAGGCTTAATTAGTCAATTAGAGTTAAACCGAAACAAACCGAACCAAACCCAAAAAGAACCAAACTAAGTCTATTGGGTTTGGAGGCCTAATGGGTCTCCACCCAAACCCATTAAACCCCCCTTGGCCGGCCATGTATAGGCCACCTCCCCCTCCCCTTTGCTTCATCTCAAAGTAATCTCTCTCTCTTCAATTCACTCTTTTCTTTTGAAGCTTCTTCTTCCTCAAGGAAACCAATTCTAGGTATGCTCATTAACCCCCATTAATTTCCTCTCTTGCATTTATTCCTTCACAATAAATGTAGAGGAGACCATTCTCTACATTATGACCATATCTTTTATAGGTTTTCCTAAAAACCTAGTTTAAGAATTTATTAGGGGTTTTCCTTTTTAGAGAGGAATATATATATATATATATATATATATATATATATATATATATATATATATATATATATATATATATATATATATATATGTATTGTGTGTGTGTGTGTGTGTGTGTGTGTGTGTAGAGGAGAGTGGTGGTAGTGGTGTCAGGAGAGAGAGTGTGTTTTAGTGTGTGTGTGTCTATATATATTTACATGTGTGTGTGTATGTATTTTATATATAGGTAGGAGTGTGTGTGTGAGTGTCTATATATATATATATATATATATATATATATATATATATATATATATATATATATATATATATATATATATATAGATAGATAGATAGCTAGATGTTTAGATAAATATATAGATAGATATATATATATATAGAGGGAGGGAATGAAGAGAATAAGAAGTAGCAGCAATAGCAGTAGGAGGCAGGAATAGCAGCAGCATTAGCCATAGCAGCAGCAGCATTAGCCATAGCACTGGCAGCAGCAGCAGTTAGCAGAAATAGCAGTAGGAGCAGCAGTATACGGAGAATAAGGAGAAGGGGACGGAGAATAAGGAGAAGGAGACGGAGAATAAGACGGAGAATAAGAAGAAGGAGACGGAGAATAAGGAGAAGAAGAATAAGAAGAAGAATAAGGAGAAGGAGAATAAGAAGAAGAATAAGACGGAGAATAAGAATAAGGAGACGGGAAGGAAATAAGCGAAGGAGAAGGAGAAGGGAATGTAGAAAATCAAATTAAAGAGGGTTTGTGAGTGAGTCGAATTTAGTGAAAGGGTAAATTAAGATATTGGCCTACGGCCAAGATATGGGTTTCGGAGTTCAAGATGGACTCGGATATGGGTTGACTTCCAATGTTCTCCTATGACCAAGGTTGACCTAACTAGACTTGTCTTGACCTAGAATGACAGAATAGGATTTAATTTGATTTGACTTTACTTCGTAAACATAGTATTGATACGTCTTGTTATCTATAGGTCCTCGATGTGCTGCATTGGATCCAGTTGACATATTATATCATATCACAGGCGAGTACATTCTCTGATAACTTTTTCCCAATTTATGATAACTGTTATGATTCATGTACTTAGTGTAGATATGCTCATTCCTGACACATGGTTCTCACGGATTGGTATTCCTGGATCTCGACGAGAGATGTTGCTCCTTGTTAGCTTGGGATGTATTGTGCAAGCTCCCTTGTAGCTCTTGTGCAATATGTGGTCACTGATTCTAGAGAAGACTTGCTCCCTTCTCATAGAATTCCGTACAGTGACGTGTCCTGTTTGGATCCATTCTACCAGTTGGGGGTGGAGGAGTAGTAGCGTATGCCTGTGATCAAATCCATCTTATATTCTTGAACAGTGTTAGTCATATACCATACTTATGACTAGCCAGGCCAGTTCTTTACAGGTTCCCAAGCCGGTCACAAGCTGAAACTACTACTCACACACATTGGATAGATGGCTTACCCTGATTTGTGTACATACCATGATCAGTTCTACTTTTATGTTCTAGCTCTAGCTCTACAGCTTACCATGCCATGATACATATATGTACACTCTATGATTTTATTGTATATGCTCTATTTACAGTCTTATGGCTTTTATTCTATCTTGAGATCTGTTATGAGATATATGTACTCGTTCCATCCTGACCGGATATATTGAAAATGTTTACAGATGCAGAGGAGGACTATTATTGCACTTACTACGGCCTACCGGACGTAGTAGGTTTAGAGACAGATACCCTAGATCCGCAGGGTGCAGTACCGCAGGGCGAGATACCGCCTACCCTGTAGATAGAGTAGGTTTTTGTACTGGACCTTGTCTCCAGTTACTCTTGGGACTATTATTGTTTTGTTTAGTATTAGAGACTTTGGACTTAGACTTGTATATTCTTTGTGTTTGGACTTGACAGGTTATATTTTATTGTCATGTTGTCTTTATCTTTCAGTCTTTACTTTATCATCTTAGAGTTGTGATTGAGTACTCATATATTATCATTGCTTGTCCTCCGTTCGGAGTTGACCATATTCTCGACAGGTTTTTGATATTATATAAATTGTTGTTAGAGTAGTAAACCTACAACGTTCCATACCGTTTTTACGGTGTGGGCTGGGCGTTGTTACGCATACGTGCCCTTACATCGGGTGCGGGTCGTGACACATTTTTAGTGGTGGCCCACGCAGGTCCTGAAGTCACAATTAGTGCGATGTCGTAGCAGCACTCGTCTTAGAGTGTTGACTACGAGCCTGTGTTACATATAAGAGGTGGTAGGCTAAGAGTACTCAATCACAGTAGGATCTTTCCTTGCTTATCTTGCTTACCATCTTTGATATTGATTTAATGTATTCTAGCTGTCCTCCTTTGACATAGTCCTTCTTGTGCCATATTGATATCTTCCTTTCAATCTGTCTCCAGGATGGTTATGACTCATTCTCCAGGTAAGGAGCACAGGGAGACGGAGAGGTCTGCTACCTCTGGCGGACAGGCTCTAGTCACTTCCCCTGCAGTTGGGACTTTAGTAGGGGCTCTCGGGGGTACTCCTCCAGCACTCTTGATGACTGTCCCTGGGGTCACTACGGGTGCTCTTCCTACAGTACTGGAGGCTACGACGGGAGCTGTCGGGGGCGTTCCTCCTCCTCCTTCTCAGCAGGGGACTCCTCCGATGGTGGTGGGAGCTGTTCTTCCGTTGCCTCCTCTGCCCACAGATATGGTACATATGCTCGCATTCTTTCAGCAGGTGCTGGAGTCCCAGCGGGCCCAGCACGAGGCACAGATGAGACAGACTGAGGCCATACGCCAGGACATGGAGGATGCCCATAGGTTGGCCCTGGCTACGGTGGAGCGTGGGGCTCCGCAGCGGGAGGCGCAGCAGCAGAAGCCCGGAGACATCCAGGCTTTCAAGAAAATGGGTCCGAGGGATTTCAGAGGGACCGAGGGTATTGTTTATGCTGATGACTGGCTCGAGGATATCGAGCGTCAGATGAGGGCGTCCCGTTTGGCAGACGACCTGAAGGTCGAGGCGGTTGGCTTACAGTTATTAGATGTTGCCCGGACATGGTTCCGGAATGAGCCGGCTCTTGCAGGAGAGGGCCACACTTGGGCTGAGTTTCAGGCCCTGTTTAGAAAGAAGTTTTTTCCCCACAGACAAGATCGGCCTAGTACGGCAGTTTCAGAACCTGCAGCAGGGCAGTATGACTGTGGAGGAGTATGCGACGGAGTTCAGCCGGCTGAGCCGATATATCGAGTACATGGTGAGCGACCCAGTGATCCAAGTAGAGCGCTTCCGGGAGGAATTGACATGGGATATCAAGATCCTGATCCCTTCCTTCTATGCGACATATGTAGAGGTCTATGCGGAGGCACGGAAGGTGGAGAGAGAGTGGGGCTTGAAGCCGTAGAGGGATTGTGATTTGTTTTCGGGGGTCAGTAGCAGCGCGGGGGCTGCTAAGCGCCCTCAGCTTCAGCATCAGCCATTCCAGCATCATCAGCAGTAGGTGCAGGCCAGGGCACCTGTCCAGAGGATTCAGCAGCATCCGGGACAGGATGATCCTTCGTGCCACTACTGTAAGAAGCCCGGTCACCTCTTTGAATTCTGCAGGAGAAGGCTGGGTTTGTCTCTTTTGTGGTGCCGCTGGGCATCAGATGCGGGAGTGTCCTAAGAACTCCCATGTTGCTGGGGCAGCTCAGAGGGCATCTATTCCGAGGGCACCAGCTAGTGTACCGGTAGTTCAGCAGCGGGGTCCACTTCCGACCCAGCAGCAGCAGTTTGTCCAGTACCGCCAGCAGAAGGGTGTTCAGGATAGAGCCTTTGCTTTTGCAGCCGAGGAGATGGAGCCTACAGCGGATGTTGTCGCAGGTTCTGTTCTGCTCGATTCTTTTCCAGCTTTAGCCTTGTTTGATTCTGTTGCTATGCACAGTTTTGTGTCTGTTTTTTTTGCTCTTAGGCACAATATCATTGCTGAGTATCTTGGTAGGACTTGCATGACTATGACTGGGAATGGCATCATCCTGGTTAATAATATTTGCAAGGGACGAGGAGTTTCTTTGAGAGGCCGGGAGCTGAGTACGTGTTTGCTTGTAATGCCACTTCCGAGTTACGATGTGGTACTCGGTATGGACTGGTTGAGCATGCACCATGCTAGCATAGACTGCAGAGGGGGCAGGCTTCTGTTCAGGCCGCCGGGAGAGCTAGAGTTTGAGTTCACCAGGGGTGCAGCGGAGCCAGGAGATGGATTCTGCGGAGCGTTGTTGGCGGGGCCGGTGTTGCCACATCCACTTATTGCTGAGTTCTTGGATGTCTTTTCCAAGGAGTTGCCCGGGATGCCGCCAGATCGCGATGTTGAGTTTTCTATATACCTAGTGCCGGGTGCTGAGCCAATCTCACAGCACGTCTATATAATCAACAACAGTGAGTTAGCGGAGCTGAAGAAACAAGTCGATGAGCTGGAGGACAAGGGCTTTATCCGATCTAGTTCTTCACCTTGGGGCGCGCCTGTCACTTCCCGTTCCCAGAATACGTATTCTAAATACATGTACTACTGGAATGTATTCATTTAATATTTATCATGTATTGCTCTGTATTTAAATTCCTTTAATTTTTTGTTAATTAATTTCCTACAATTTTATTTCTGCACTTTACTTTCTGTTTTTATCTCTGCTTTAGCTTTGCTATGGGTTCGGCTCAGATTGGTTTAATTATGTTGGTTCATCATGAACCGAAATAAACCCCCACCTACCACCACTCCTTCATTTAAATCCCCAAACCCTTTCTCTCTCTTCATTACTCTTCTTCTTCCTCATAACTCTCCTACCAACCTAAGAGAGCAAGGCAAGTGCCAACTAACTTCTTGATGGATCCCTATTTTTATTGTTCCATCATCTTCCCTATTTGATTCTAAGTCTCTTTAGTACTTAGCATTTTCAATTTCCATGGCTTATTTGTTGTAGATCTAAGTTTGATACATTTTCGGTTTTTCTTGGTTTTGATCTCTAAAACTTAGTTATTTCCGAAAACTAATAGTTCCATGTTGTAGAGAATTCAATTTCATTTAGTTTTGGCTTTTGTTTCGCTTGATTTCGACTTCGGATGAGGAAGTTATGGCCATAGCAAGTTTTTAGGACTTTCATGGCTGAACTTGCTATTTGGGGACGATGAACCCCATGCGCCGGGAACCCCATGCGCCCGGGAGGCCATGCGCCGGGAGGCCATGCGCCATGAAGTCCCGGCAACGCTGAGATTTATTTCCCAATCTTATTCCTCAGGCGCATGAGATTATTTATTTCCCAATCTCATTCCCCAGCGCATGGATTATTTATTTCCCAATCTCATTCCTCAGGCGCATGAGATTATTTATTTCCCAATCATTTTCCTCAGACGCATGATATTATTTATTTCCCAACCTTTTCCACAGCGCATGATATTATTTATTTTCCAATCTCATTCCTCAGGCGCATGAGATTATTTATTTTCCAATCTCATTCCTCAGCGCATGGATTATTTATTTCCCAATCTCATTCCTCAGGCGCATGAAATTATTTATTTTCCAATCTCATTCCTCAGCGCATGGATTATTTATTTCCCAATCTTATTCCTCAGCGCATGGATTATTTATTTCCCAATCTTATTCCTCAGCGCATGGATTATTTATTTCCCAATCTCATTCCTCAGGCGCATGAGATTATTTATTTCCCAATCATTTCCCTCAGGCGCATGATATTATTTATTTCCCAACCTTTCCCATAGCGCATGATATTATTTATTTCCCAATCTCATTCCTCAGGCGCATGAGATTATTTATTTCCCAATCTCATTCCTCAGCGCATGGATTATTTATTTCCCAATCTTATTCCTCAGCGCATGGATTATTTATTTCCCAATCTGATTCCTCAGGCGCATGAGATTATTTATTTCCCAATCATTTCCCTCAGGCACATGATATTATTTATTTCCCAACCTTTCCCACAGTGCATGATATTATTTATTTCCCAATCTCATTCCTCAGGCGCATGAGATTATTTATTTCCCAATCTCATTCCTCAGCGCATGGATTATTTATTTCCCAATCTTATTCCTCAGCGCATGGATTATTTATTTCCCAATCTCATTCCTCAGGCGCATGAGATTATTTATTTCCCAATCATTTCCCTCAGGCGCATGATATTATTTATTTCCCAACCTTTCCCACAGCGCATGATATTATTTATTTCCCAATCATTCCCCAGGCGCATGAGATTATTTATTTCCCAATCATTTTCCACAGCGCATGAGATTATTTATTTCCCAATCATTATTTATTCCCCAATTTTTATTTCTCGAATGTGGCATTAATTAACATTGATTGTTATCTTGATTTATTATTGATCATGCGTTCCTAGATGGAACTAAGAGACTGGCTAGTCGTCTTATTGAATTAAATGGAATAAGACACGTTCATATTAAGTATGAACTACTATAATCGATTGGCCGATCCCGAATATTGACATACAGGCATACATGCAGACTTCAATTTATTTATTTATTTATTTTACTATAAAAGAAGCATGTGTACTTTATGGTCAAGGCATGATTATTCCGTGGTTAGTTTGGATTGTTGCATTACGCTATGTAAGACCTACAACCTAACCGTACGGGCATCGTTGTAGAGTTGTGCATATCGTACCCTGTACGAAAGTACTCATTCCGAATGACCATGATCTACGGCATGAGATTTCACTCAACGTAGAGACTATTAAGTTAAATAAAAATAATGATTGCATGGAGAGAATGGATTCCCGAGTTTTTACATGGCAGCCCTCTTGGGACTAGTAGTACCCGACAGGCCGGCTGGTCCCCACAGATACTGCAAACCTGCCACACGGGCATGGAGCGGTATCTGGTAATACTATTTATTGTATATTGTATATTGATGACGGGCGTCCTGCTGGACTCGTCTAATTCATGATTGGTGCAATTGATTGATTGGATCGACTAGCCTTGCTTGTCCATAGTAAGAACTGAGAAATCTTTATTGCATAATTCCAGGATAACTTGGAACTCACAGTAGTAAGCCGTAGGAGTTGGATGGCCGTTTAAGTTGATTTGTTTGTGTATTGTACCTACTCTGTTACCTAACTGAGATGATCAGAGCATCAGGACATGACGGGCCAACTTCTATCCTTGTTTGGTTGGGAGGTTGGTTCGAAGTGTCGTGATGTTATGTGAATCCCAGTAGCAAACAGAGATCTATTATTATATTCTCTTAATTACTGGTTTAATGTCTCATATCGTGCTTCCTTGCGGTACTTGCTATTAGAGGTCTAACCTCTCTGGTTTTGCATGGCCAGATTTAGAATCGGTTTCCGAGGACTCAGCTTACTTCTACCTCCAAGATGGTCAATACTAGAGGAATGATCGCAGGAGGACTCGAGTGGGTTCCTTAACTTCACCACTCGTTTTGTTATCTACTTTATACCTTGCCGTTTGGCACCGACATGTTAGTCGGATTGTCTTGTACTTACTTTTGCATAATTGTAATTAAGTCAGACTGCAGCTGATAACAATTGTGTATACTTACTACATCATCTGGCTGTATTTTGTAAAGCCAGATCTCAAGAACATTTTGACTGAGCGTTTGGGACGCCTTACTGCTTTACCTTACATGTTCTATATTTCTGTTTCTTGTTTGAATGATTGAGACAATAGATGTGTAATGATCATAGTAAGACTTTTATGTAGTATGCACCCCCTCGTCTGGTTAGACAGCATTGATCGTATTATACGGTATTCTTCTACCCGTAATACGTAGCTGGCTGAGCCACTCCTCCGCTCTCCAGTATTCTGGTTCTGGGGCGTGACAAGGTTTTAGTGGTGGCCCATGCAGGTCTGATTTCAGACTTGTGGGGTGTTTTAATTTATAGGATGTCTCAATCACACATGTTCCCTCTTGATCTCATGATCCGTTACTCTCGACTCTAGCTTGATATTCTGGTATCCTTTGACTTTATTGATCTTTCCTGTCCGGTTGTTTGATTGTTCTTTTGTCCCTTTTCTTAGGGGCACTTCCTCCGCATCGGTCAGAGCTTGACAACAGCAGGAGCAACATGGGCAACCTGACCCTGTTGGTCAGCAACAAGGGCCAGTCTTGCCTCAGGAGGCTGCCCAGGAAGAAGTGATAGTGGAAGCAGCAGCTGGATCGCAGTATCCGGATGTTGCACCACCACCAACAGTTCTACCTACCCAAGTGGACACACCAGCCCTTCTGGAGATCATGAGAGGAATGATGGCTACTCAGCAACATCAGATGTTGGTCCAGCAGCGCATGCACACTCAGCTACAAGAGCAGAATATGTTACTTAACCAAGGATTACAGACGGCATTGGAAAGAGGAGTGAGGACTGATTCAGGAGCATCAGCCAGGTTTTGTAAGTACAATCCCCGCCGTTTCGAGGGCACGGAGGATACCATCTCAGCAGATGTATGGCTTAAGGATATGGAGGCTATTCTGACAGCTGCGAAGGTGCCGGCAGAAGAACGTGTGGATCTAGTGAAGTTGTTACTTCAGGATCTCGCACGTGATTGGTGGGAATCAGATGAAGTGGGCATCAGGCGTCCTGTGGCTTGGGACGATTTCACAGCAAGATTCAAGACCAAGTACTATGGGGTTGTGGCGCAGTTTGAGCTACAACAGAAGTTTATCAACCTCAGGCAGGCCGGCAAGACTGTAGATGCTTATGCAGCAGAGTTCTGCAGATTGAGTAGGTTCGCCCCAGAGATGGTAGCAACAGAGCGCCAGAGGGCCATGAGGTTTCAGCAAGGGTTTCACCTTGAACTCTTGCAATTGATAGAGGGGCACAATTATCAGACTTTTGACGAAGTATTAACGGCAACTCGAAGGCATGAGATCACTATTCAGAGGCTTGCGATGAGGACTGGGGGTCAGAAGAGATCCCATAGTCAGATTGAAGGAGGAGGGGGAGCGGCGCCCCAAACAACAGCACCATCCACTGGCATTCGTATCCACGATGTGGCGATACGAGGACCAGCACCACCACCCAGGCAACAGCAACAGTAACAGAGGAAGAACCAGCAACCCCCGGCGGGCTGCACTTATTGTGGGAAGATGGGACACACTAGAGATGTGTATCGGACATTGAATGGACTGTGTCTAATATGTGGAAATCCAGATCATCGGGTTACCACATGTCCCATGAATTCGAGGGCAGGAGGACCAGGGCAGCAGTTTCTTGCTCTGCCAGCACCAGGGGCAGGCCAGTATCGAGGACCAGCAGTGGCAGTAAGGCCGTTGGCACAGCGTCCATTAGTACCGCAGGCTCAGATATTTCGACAGCAGGGACCGCCGATGCAGCAACACCAGCATAGACCACCCCAGCATCATCAAAAAAGGGGCCAGCAACAGCATCAGGCTAGGCCGCAGCATGGAAATTGGCAAGGAGGTCGAGGGCAAGCATTCACTTTGTCCTTGGAAGAGGCATTGGCATCGGGAGATGTTATGGCAGGTAACATTCTCGTCGCCTCATATCCCGCAGTAGCATTGTTTGATTCGGGAGCATCCTATTCATTTATATCTGCACGATTTGCGACACGACTAGGAATGGAGTTCGAGGCATTGCCAGGGAAGTTGAATATACTCACTGGTAATGGGCTCGTAGGAGTTAGTCGAGTTATTCTAGCATGTAGCGTTGTAGTTTGCGGGCATTCCTTACCCGCCCGGTTGATAGAATTTTCTGTTGGAAATTTCGACGTTATCTTAGGCATGGACTGGCTGAAAGACAGTCATGCGATAATAGATTGTCGTAGAGGAAGTGTATCTTTTGATATTCCAGGCATAAAGCGGTTCACCTTAGTCAGATTAGAGGCAACTCAGCAAGAGCCGAGAGTAGTAACGGCAATGGAAGAAGTTCAGATTCCGAAGGTAGTTGAAGAATTTCTAGACGTATTTTCTGAAGAACTTCCAGGTCTACCACCAGTTAGAGATATTGAGTTCAGCATAGAATTGGCACCAGGAACTAAACCGATATCAGATCGAGTTTACAGAATGGCGGATTCAGAGCAGGCCAAGGTATATCAGCACATAGAGGAACTGAAGGAGAAGAAGTTCATCCAAGCTAATATATCACCATGGGCAGCACCAGTGGTACTTGTGGAAAAGAAGGATGGGTCGTCCAGATTATGCATTGATTACAGGAAGCTTAATGCGGCAACAGTGAAGAACAAGTACCCACTACCCAGGATCGACGACTTGTTTGATCAGTTGAGCAGAGCTAGAGTTTTCTCCAAGATAGATCTTCGTTCAGGGTATCATCAAGTGAGGGTTCGGAAGGAGGACATTCCCAAGACAGCATTCAGGTCAAAGTATGGGCATTATGAATTCTTAGTAATGCCGTTTGGTTTGACCAATGCTCCAGCTATATTTATGGATTTGATGAATCACATCTTTATGCCGTACTTGGATCAATTTATCGTTGTGTTTCTCGACGACATTCTTGTATACTCTGCTAGTGAAGAGGAGCATGAAGATCACCTCCGGAAGGTGTTACAGGTTCTGAGAGAGAACCAGTTGTATGCCAAGCTCAGCAAATGTGAGTTTTGGTCAGATCACATTTCATTTTTGGGTCATATCATATCAGGAGCTGGAGTAGCAGTGGATCCCAAGAAGGTAGAAGCAGTAGAAAGTTGGCCAGTACCCAAGACCGTAGCAGATGTGCGGAGTTTCTTGGGATTGGCAGGATATTACAGAAGGTTTGTATCAGATTTTGTAAGGCTTTCAGCCCCCATGACCCGCTTGACCCGGAAGGATGTACCATTCGTTTGGTCGGCAGAATGTCAGGCATCATTTGAGACTTTGAAGCAGAAGTTGATATCAGCACCTATCCTTACATTGCCAGTTGGACCCGGAGGTTTTACAGTATATTGTGATGCGTCGGGTAAAGGACTTGGATGTGTCCTTATACAACATGGGAAGGTGATAGCGTATGCATCTAGGCAGCTTCGGGACCACGAGAAGAATTATCCAACTCATGATTTGGAATTAGCGGCAGTAGTATTTGCTTTGAAGCTATGGAGGCATTACTTATATGGTGATCGAGTGGATATGTACACGGACCATAAAAGTCTGAAGTACATCTTTACTCAGAAGGAACTAAACATGAGGCAGAGGAGATGGTTGGAGTTGATCAAGGATTATGACGTGGAGCTTCAGTATCATCCAGGCAAGACGAATATAGTAGCAGACGCTCTCAGCAGAAGAGGCGGCGCATTCATGTTGACAACACAGAGACATATCTTAGAAGACCTTCAGGAGATGGGCATCGAAGTTATACTTCCTAGTGATGTAGAAGTTCTAACAAGTCTGCAAGTTCAATCCGACTTAGTAGACAGGATCAAGGCAGCTCAGGCACAGGACCCAAGGATTCAGAAGCTTAGGGCAGAATGTGAGTCAGGACTCAGGAAGGAGATGAGAATTCATGAAGATGGTACACTTAGGTTTGGGTCACGTCTATGTGTGCCTAGTGGAGATATCAGACAGGAGGTTATGGCAGAAGCTCACAGCTCTCAGTATTCTATTCACCCTGGAGGGACCAAGATGTACCAAGATATCAAGCAGCACTTCTGGTAGAATGGGATAAAGAGGGAGATAGCTAGATTTGTTTTCCGTTGCTTGGTATGTCAGCAAGTGAAGGCAGAACAGCAGAGGCCAGCTGGGTTATTGTAACCGCTTCCTATCCCGGAATGGAAGTGGGAACATATTACAATAGACTTTGTGACCGGTTTACCAAGATCACCAAGTGGTAAAAATGCTATTTGGGTGATAGTAGATCGGCTTACAAAGGTGGCGCACTTTCTTCCTTTTAGAGTAGGGCAATCTACGGAGAAGTTGGCAGAATTGTATATGCAGCAGATAGTCAGGCAGCATGGGGTCCCAGTCAGTATTGTGTCAGACAGAGATACCCGTTTTACATCACATTTTTAGAAGAGCTTACATCATAGCTTGGGTACCAAGTTAAGATTTAGCACGGCTTACCATCCACAGACGGACGGGCAATCAGAAAGAACAATTCAGACCCTAGAAGATATGTTGCGAGCTTGCACCCTAGATTTTGGAGGATCTTGGGAGAGCCACCTGCACTTAGTTGAGTTTTCTTATAACAATAGTTATCAAGCCAGTATCCAGATGGCGCCATTTGAAGCACTATATGGTAAGAAGTGTAGGTCGCCACTAGCATGGGATAATATCGGGGAGAGAAAGATGTTAGGCCCGGAAATGATTGTTCAGACAGTGGAAGTGATTAAAAAAATTAGAGAGCGACTTCGAGTTGTACAGGATCGACATCGTCATTGGGCGGACCAGCATCGTAGGCCGCTAGAGTTTTCTGTTGGGGACCACGTGTTCTTGCGGATCTCACCTACCCGTGGGGTCATTAGGTTTGGCGTTCGCGGGAAGTTGAGTCCGCGGTACGTGGGCCCATTTGTTATTCTTGAGAGGATAGGCGATGTTGCTTATCATTTATCCCTTCCACCTTCGTTACGAGAGGTGCATGACGTATTTCATGTATCTCAGTTGCGAAGGTATGTATCAGACCCAAGCCATATCCTTGATCATTCTGAGCTGGTTGTTGGTACCAACCTGTCTTACGAGGAACAGCCCGTGTCTATTTTGGACCGAAGAGAGAAGGTACTCAAGAACCGAACAATTAGCCTTGTCCGGGTTGCTTGGGGTCATCACTCTTTAGGAGAGTCAACGTGGGAACGTGAGGATGATATCCGATCACGGTATCCGTACCTGTTTGACTCACAAGGTATATTTCCTTCTGTATGCCTTGATTGTCTTAACTCCTCATGCTTGTCACCTTATAAGTAGAATTGCTTGCTATCGTAGAATGTTCAACATAGATATGTTACTTGTTATTATCATTGTAGAATAATTGTTTACTCAATTGTTTATACTTAGATTAGTTTAGCTTCGATATTTCTATCATGCTTGGATCTGAAATTCTGAGGACGAAATTTTTTCTAAGGAGGATAGAGATGTCACTTCCCGTTCCCAGAATACGTATTCTAAATACATGTACTGCTGGAATGTATTCATTTAATATTTATCATGTATTGCTCTATATTTAAATTCCTTTAATTTTCTGTTAATTAATTTCCTGCAATTTTATTTTTGCACTTTACTTTCTGTTTTTATACTCTGCTTTAGCTTTGCTATGGGTTCGGCTCAGATTGGTTTAATTATGTTGGTTCATCATGAACCGAAATAAACCCCCACCTACCACCACTCCTTCATTTAAATCCCCAAACCCTTTCTCTCTCTTTATTACTCTTCTTCTTCCTCATAACTCTCCCACCAACCTAAGAGAGCAAGGCAAGTGCCAACTTGCTTCTTGATGGATCCCTATTTTTATTGTTCCATCATCTTTCCTATTTGATTCTAAGTCTCTTTAGTACTTAGCATTTTCAATTTCCATGGCTTATTTGTTGTAGATCTAAGTTTGATACATTTTCGGTTTTTCTTGGTTTTGATCTCTAAAACTTGGTTATTTCCGAAAACTAATAGTTCCATGTTGTAGAGAATTCAATTTCATTCTGTTTTGGCTTTTGTTTCGCTTGATTTCGACTTCGGATGAGGAAGTTATGGCCATAGCAAGTTTTTAGGACTTTCATGGCTGAACTTGCTGTTTGGGGACGATGAACCCCATGCGCCGGGAACCCCATGCGCCCGGGAGGCCATGCGCCGGGAGGCCATGCGCCATGAAGTCCCGGCAACGCTGAGATTTATTTCCCAATCTTATTCCTCAGGCGCATGAGATTATTTATTTCCCAATCTCATTCCTCAGCGCATGGATTATTTATTTCCCAATCTCATTCCTCAGGCGCATGAGATTATTTATTTCCCAATCATTTCCCTCAGGCGCATGATATTATTTATTTCCCAACCTTTCCCACAGCGCATGATATTATTTATTTTCCAATCTTATTCCTCAGGCGCATGAGATTATTTATTTCCCAATCTCATTCCTCAGCGCATGGATTATTTATTTCCCAATCTCATTCCTCAGGCGCATGAGATTATTTATTTCCCAATCTCATTCCTCAGCGCATGGATTATTTATTTCCCAATCTTATTCCTCAGCGCATGGATTATTTATTTCCCAATCTTATTCCTCAGTGCATGGATTATTTATTTTCCAATCTCATTCCTCAGGCGCATGAGATTATTTATTTCCCAATCATTTCCCTCAGGCGCATGATATTATTTATTTCCCAACCTTTCCCACAGCGCATGATATTATTTATTTTCCAATCTCATTCCTCAGGCGCATGAGATTATTTATTTCCCAATCTCATTCCTCAGCGCATGGATTATTTATTTCCCAATCTTATTCCTCAGCGCATGGATTATTTATTTCCCAATCTCATTCCTCAGGCACATGAGATTATTTATTTCCCAATCATTTCCCTCAGGCGCATGATATTATTTATTTCCCAACCTTTCCCACAGCACATGATACTATTTATTTTCCAATCTCATTCCTCAGGCGCATGAGATTATTTATTTTCCAATCTCATTCCTCAGCGCATGGATTATTTATTTCCCAATCTTATTCCTCAGCGCATGGATTATTTATTTCCCAATCTCATTCCTCAGGCGCATGAGATTATTTATTTCCCAATCATTTCCCTCAGGCGCATGATATTATTTATTTCCCAACCTTTCCCACAGCGCATGATATTATTTATTTCCCAATCATTCCCAGGCGCATGAGATTATTTATTTCCCAATCATTTCCCACAGCGCATGAGATTATTTATTTCCCAATCATTATTTATTCCCCAATTTTTATTTCCCGAATGTGACATTAATTAACATTGATTGTTATCTTGATTTATTATTGATCATGCGTTCCTAGATGGAACTAAGAGACTGGCTAGTCGTCTTATTGAATTAAATGGAATAAGACACGTTCATATTAAGTATGAACTACTATAATCGATTGGCCGATCCCGAATATTGACATACAGGTATACATGCAGACTTCAATTTATTTATTTATTTATTTTACTATAAAAGAAGCATGTGTACTTTATGGTCAAGGCATGATTATTCCGTGGTTAGTTTGGATTGTTGCATTACGCTATGTAAGACCTACAACCTAATCGCACGGGCATCGTTGTAGAGTTGTGCATATCGTACCCTGTACGAAAGTACTCATTCCGAATGACCATGATCCACGGTATGGGATTTCACTCAACGTAGAGACTATTAAGTTAAATAAAAATAATGATTGCATGGAGAGAATGGATTCCCGAGTTCTTACATGGCAGCCCTCTTGGGACTAGTAGTACCCGACAGGCCGGCTGGTCCCCACAGATACTGCAAACCTGCCACACGGGCATGGAGCGGTATCTGGTAATACTATTTATTGTATATTGTATATTAATGACGGGCGTCCCGCTGGGACTCGTCTAATTCATGATTGGCACAATTGATTGATTGGATCGACTAGCCTTGCTTGTCCATAGTAAGAACTGAGAAATCTTTATTGCATAATTCCAGGATAACTTGGAACTCACAGTAGTAAGCCGTAGGAGTTGGATGGCCGTTTAAGTTGATTTGTTTGTGTATTGTACCTACTCTGTTACCTAACTGAGATGATCAGAGCATCAGGACATGACGGGCCAACTTCTGTCCTTGTTTGGTTGGGAGGTTGGTTCGAAGTGTCGTGATGTTATGTGAATCCTAGTAGCAAGCAAAGATCTATTATTATATTCTCTTAATTACTGGTTTAATGTCTCATATCGTGCTTCCTTGCGGTACTTGCTATTAGAGGTCTAACCTCTCTGGTTTTGCATGGCCAGATTTAGAGCCGGTTTCCGAGGACTCAGCTTACTTCTACCTCCAAGATGGTCAATACTAGAGGAATGATCGCAGGAGGACTCGAGTGGGTTCCTTAACTTCACCACTCGTTTTGTTATCTACTTTATACCTTGCCGTTTGGCACCGACATGTTAGTCGGATTGTCTTGTACTTACTTTTGCATAATTGTAATTAAGTCAGACTGCAGCTGATAACAATTGTGTATACTTACTACATCATCTGGCTGTATTTTGTAAAGCCATATCTCAAGAACATTTTGACTGAGCGTTTGGGACGCCTTACTGCTTTACCTTACATGTTCTATATTTCTGTTTCTTGTTTAAATGATTGAGACAATAGATGTGTAATGACCATAGTAAGACTTTTATGTAGTATGCACCCCCTCGTCTGGTTAGACAGCATTGATCGTATTATACGGTATTCTTCTACCCGTAATACGTAGCTGGCTGAGTCACTCCTCCGCTCTCCAGTATTCTGGTTCTGGGGCGTGACAGCGCTAGTTCTTTTCGTCCCGAAGAAGGATGGTACGGTACATATGTGCATTGATTACAGGGCGCTCAACAACCTTACCATCAAGAACAAGTATCCTTTGCCAAGGATTGATGACTTGTTCGACCAGTTGAGCAGCATGAGGGTGTTCTCGAAGATCGACTTGCATACCGGGTACCATCAGCTGAAGGTGAAGCGGGATGATATTCCAAAGACTGTATTTCGGACTCGCTATGGCCAGTATGAGTATACCGTCATGCCGTTTGGGTTGACCAACGCTCCGGCGGTATTCATGAACTTGATGAACAAGGTATTTCATCAGTACCTTGACAAGTTCGTGGTGGTCTTCATTGATGACATTTTCATCTATTCGAAGATGCCAGAGGAGCACGTCGAGCACCTGAGGATTGTGTTGGACACTATCAGGAGGGAGCAGCTGTATGGGAAGCTGTCGAAGTGCGAGTTCTTCTTGGATCGCGTGGAGTTCCTAGGCCATGTTGTCTCTGGCGAGGGGATTTCAGTGGATCCGAAGAAGATTTCTGCAGTGGAGTCCTGGTCTACGCCGAGCTCAGTAGCAGAGGTTCGGAGTTTTCTGGGTCTGGCAGGTTATTACCGGAGGTTCGTGCAGGACATTTCCAGGATTGCCCAGCCGATGACCCGACCTACTAGGAAGGACGAGGAGTTTGTTTGGTCCGAGGAGTGCCAGGCCGCCTTCGAGAAGCTGAAGGCGAGGTTGACTACAGCTCCTATCTTGATGCTGCCATCTGGATCTGGTGGTTATACGATCTACAGTGATGCTTCAGGACGGGGTTTGGGTTGTGTACTTCAGCAGCACGGGAAGGTGATTGCCTATGCATCTAGGCAGTTACGTCCTCATGAGAGGAACTACCCTACCCACGATCTGGAGCTGGCAGTGGTCATCTTTGCTTTGAAGCTGTGGAAACACTATCTGTACGGAGAGCGAGTTGAGATCTATACAGATCACAAGAGCTTGAAGTACGTGTTTACCCAGAAGGAGCTGAATATGAGGTAGAGGAGGTGGTTAGAGCTGATGAAGGATTTTGATATATCCTTACAGTACCATCCGGGGAAGGCCAACGTGGTTGCGGATGCTTTGAGCAGGTATCCCGTGGCCATGTGTTTGACGATGGATCGTCACCTTCTGGCAGATCTGGAGAGCTTGGGCATAGAGGTGATATTTTCTGGGTTCGAGGCACAGATGTGGGGTTTCCAGGTGCAGTCAGAGCTGATGGATAGAGCCAGGGCAGCTCAGTTTGAGGATGAGGCTCTGAGGGTCATCAGGGAGCAGGTCCGGGCTGGACTGTTGAATAAGTTCTCTATAGCGGGAGATGGGTCATTGAGGCATGGTACCAGATTGTGCGTACCGAGCGGAGGACTTCAGGAGGAGGTTCTTCAGGAGGCACATCGTTTTCAGTACTCTATGCATCCTGGAGACAACAAGATGTATAGGGACTTGAGACAGCATGTTTGGTGGTATGGCATGAAATGCGAGGTGGCTCAGTTCGTTTCTAGATGCTTGGTGTGCCAGCAGGTGAAAGCAGGAAGGCAGAGACTCGGTGGATTGCTCCAGCCACTACCCATTCCTGAGTGGAAGTGAAAGCATATCACTATGGACTTTGTATCTGGGCTTCCGCGCTCTCCAGGAGGAAATGATGCAATTTGGGTCATTGTTGATCGAATCGGCCCACTTTTTGCCTTTCAAGGTGGGTTTGTCTACGGAGAGGCTGGCCGAGATGTACGTACGGCAGATAGTCTGATTGCACGGGATTCCAGTGAGTATAGTCTCAGATCGGGACAGCCGATTCACTTTCCACTTCTGGAGGAGTTTGCAGCTTAGCTTGGGCACATCGCTCAAGTTCAGTACCGCATCCCACCCCCAGACAGACGGGCAGTCGGAGAGGACAATTCAGACCCTCGAGGATATGCTTCGTACCTGTGTCTTGGACTTCGCGGGATCTTGGGAGGACCACCTTCACTTGGTAGAGTTTGCTTACAACAACAGCTACCAAGCCAGTATAGAGATGTTACCTTTCGAGGCTCTATACGGACGGAGGTACCGTACTCCCTTGTCTTGGGATGATGTCGGCGAGAGGGTTTTGCTTGCCCTAAGATGGTAGTGGATGCTGCAGAGAAGGTCAAGGTTATCAGAGATAGACTTCGGGTGGCGCAGGATAGGCAGCGGCATTGGGCCGATAGCCACCGGAGGCCGTTGGAGTTTGAGGTATAGTTTAGATTTTTCTAGTATTTGAGTCTGATTGTGATTGTTTTAGATCAAGCTTTAAGCCTTGTGTTTTTGTTCTAGGTTGGTGATCTTGTGTTCCTGCGGATTTCTCCGACGCGTGGCACGATTCGTTTTGGTGGCGGCGGGAAGCTTAGTCCACGATACATCGGACCTTTCCATATCTTGGGCAGGGTCGGTGCAGTGGCTTACCGACTGGAGTTACCGCCCGCACTAGAGGGAGTGCACAGCGTGTTCCACGTGTCGCAGCTGAGACGGTACGTGGCAGATCCCAGTCACGTCTTGGACCACTCCGAGATCGAAGTGGGACCGACACTCAGCTATCCAGAGAAGCCGGTTGAGATCTTGGACCGAAGAGAGAAGGTGCTCAGGAACCAGGTCATTCCCTTGGTTAGCGTTGCATGGAGACACCACTCTCCAGGTGAGTCTACCTGGGAGAGAGAAGACGACATGCGGGAGCGATTCCCATATCTCTTCGAGCCTTGAGGTAAAAAAAATTTTTCCTTCCTTGTTTAATTTATGTTGCTGTGTTAGTTCTCATTCAATTTCGAGGACAAAATTCTTTTAAGGAGGGTAGATTTGTCTTCCCCAGTTTTTAAATTAGGGGTATTTTCGTCATTTTCCAAGTTTTATAATTTTTGGGAATTTTATTTGATTTTATAGGATTTTTAGGGAATTATTTGATTTAGTTTGAATTTTATCCAATTTGGATTTAAGTTGGAGACCCGGGTAGTCTGGACCCTAGTGGGACCCCTATACTAGCTGGGCTTGGCCCACATGCCATCCTAACTAGGCTAGAAACCAATAAACCACACTCCCATGGCTTAACTAGTCATTTAAAGGCTTAATTAGTCAATTAGAGTTAAACCGAACCAAACCAAACCCAAAAAGAACCAAACTAAGTCTATTGGGTTTGGAGGCCTAATGGGTCTCCACCCAAACCCATTAAACCCCCCTTGGCCGGCCATGTATAGGCCACCTCCCCCTCCCCTTTGCTTCATCTCAAAGTAATCTCTCTATTCAATTCACTCTTTTCTTTTGAAGCTTCTTCTTCCTCAAGGAAACCAATTCTAGGTATGCTCATTAACCCCCATTAATTTCCTCTCTTGCATTTATTCCTTCACAATAAATGTAGAGGAGACCATTCTCTACATTATGACAATAGCTTTTATAGGTTTTCCTAAAAACCTAGTTTAAGGATTTATTAGGGGTTTTCCTTTTTAGAGAGGAATATATATATATATATATATATATATATATATATATATATATATATATATATATATATATATATATATATATATATATATATATATATATATATATATATATATATATGTATTGTGTGTGTGTGTAGAGGAGAGTGGTGGTAGTGGTGTCAGGAGAGAGTGTGTGTTTTAGTGTGTGTGTCTATATATATTTACATGTGTGTGTGTGTATGTATTTATATATATAGGTAGGAGTGTGTGTGTGTGAGTGTCTATATATATATATATATATATATATATATATATATATATATATATATATATATATATATATATATATATATATATATATATATATATATTTTATTTTATTTTTTTTATTTTTTTTATATATATGTAGATGTGTTGTGTGTTTGAGAGTCTATATATATATATATATATATATATATATATAATATATATATATATATATATATATATATATATATATATATAGATAGCTAGATGTTTAGATAAATATATAGATAGATAGATATATATATATATAGAGGGAGGGAATGAAGAGAATAAGAAGTAGCAGCAATAGCAGTAGGAAGCAGGAGTAGCAGCAGCATTAGCCATAGCAGCAGCAGCAGCATTAGCCATAGCACTGGCAGCAGCAGCAGTTAGCAGGAATAGCAGTAGAAGCAGCAGTATACGAAGAATAAGGAGAATGAGATAGAGAATAAGAAGAAGGAGACAGAGAAGGAGACAGAGAATAAGGAGAAGGAGACGGAGAATAAGGAGAAGGAGACGGAGAAGGAGACGGAGAATAAGGAGAAGGAGACGGAGAATAAGACGGAGAATAAGGAGAAGAAGAAGAATAAGGAGAAGGAGAATAAGAAGAAGAATAAGACGGAGAATAAGAATAAGGAGAAGGGAAGGAAATAAAAGAAGGAGAAGGAGAAGGAAATGTAGGAAATCAAATTAGAGAGGGTTTGTGAGTGAGTCGAATTTAGTGAAAGGGTAAATTAAAATATTGGCCTACGGCCAAGATATGGGTTTCGGAGTTCAAGATGCACTCGGATATGGGTTGACTTCCAATGTTCTCCTATGACCAAGGTTGACCTAACTAGACTTGTCTTGACCTAGAATGACAGAATAGAATTTAATTTGATTTGACTTTACTTCCTAAACATAGTATTGATACGTCTTGTTATCTATAGGTCATCGAGGTGCTGCATTGGATCCATTTGACATATTATATCATATCACAGGCGAGTACATTCTCTGATAACTTTTTCCCAATTTATGATAACTGTTATGATTCATGTACTTAGTGTAGATATGCTCATTCCTGACACATGGTTCTCACGGATTGGTATTCCAGGATCTCGACGAGAGATGTTGCTCCTTGTTAGCTTGGGATGTATTGTGCAAGCTTCCTTGTAGCTCTTGCGCAATATGTGGTCACTGATTCTAGAGAAGACTTGCTCCCTTCTCATAGAATTCCGTGCAGTGACGTGTCATGTTTGGATCCATTCTACCAGTTGGAGTGGAGGAGTAGTAGCGTATGCCTGTGATCAAATCCATCTTGTATTCTTGAACAGTGTTAGTCATATACCGCACTTATGACTAGCCAGGCCAGTTCTTTACAGGTTCCCAAGCCGGTCACAAGCTGAAACTACTACTCACACACATTGGATAGATGGCTTACCCTGATTTGTGTACATACCATGATCAGTTCTACTTTCCTGTTCTAGCTCTAGCTCTACAGCTTACCATGCCATGATATATATGTACACTCCATAATTTTATTGTATATGCTCTATTTACAGTCTTATGGCTTTTATTCTATCTTGAGATTTGTTATGAGATATATGTACTCGTTCCATCCTGACCGGATATGTTGAAAATGTTTACAGATGCAGAGGAGGACTATTATTGCACTTACTACGGCCCACCGGACGTAGTAGGTTTAGAGACAGATACCCTAGATCCGCAGGGTGCAGTACCGCAGGGCGAGATACCGCCTACCCTGTAGATAGAGTAGGTTTTTGTACTGGACCTTGTCTCCAGTTACTCTTGGGACTGTTATCGTTTTGTTTAGTATTAGAGACTTTGGACTTAGACTTGTATATTCTTTGTGTTTGGACTTGACATGTTATATTTTATTGTCATGTTGTCTTTATCTTTCAGTCTTTACTTTATCATCTTAGAGTTGTGATTGAGTACTCATATATTATCATTGCTTGTCCTCCGTTCGGAGTTGACCATATTCTCGACAAGTTTTTGATATTATATAAACTGTTGTTAGAGTAGTAAACCTACAGCGTTCCACGCCGTTTTTACGGTGTGGGCTAGGCGTTGTTACGCACACGTGCCTTTACAGCGGGTGCGGGTCGTGACACGGCTCACCCGCAGCGACGATAATGGAAATTATTGTCGAGAATCCGGATGCCTCCAAGGTTTCGGAGGTAAAAAATGAGCGACCGTCGGAGGAGCATGCCAGAATGTACCAGCCCGACGTGCTCGAGCAGGCGAAGAAGAAGCCCCTTCCGCACGCCCTCTCCGTGACTCTTCCTGGCGACGACCACGGCATCGACGTAACAGTCTTGGGGATCCCGACGCAGGACTTGATGTCGGCTACTTTGGAGACGGAGGTCCGCTCGAGGATCCTCTTGGCGTCTCCGAGGCAGCCCTACATGACGAGCCACTGGGGAACTTGTGCATGAGGAGGCCCCCAACGTCGTGGAAGACACAAAGGACTACGTCGATGTATGTCCTAAAAATCAAGTTGTAGCTATCAAATAGGCAGAGAATTCTCAACTGCGCACCCTTCAAATGGACTGCGCAGGAAACAGATTGCGCTACAAACCGAACGCGCGAGTTGAACTGCGCTACCATCAGAGCGCGCTACGCTGACGTGGCAAAGCCATCATTACCTGACAAAGATCGGATCTTCTGACAGCCTGACAGCCCAAAAAACGAGGAGTCTGTTCATTTCTTGTGCAGCACGGCGCTCGAGAACAGCTGTACAACTGCAGCACAATCTGCCAGTCCAACCACAGCGCAGTTTGACCAAGCCTGAGTCCCAACGCTATACATTGAAGCGCAGTCTAAAGCTAGCACTCTTCGGTTAGCGCAATTCATCGAATAACTGACATTTATTACGTAGATTACATGCCATCAATTGCTCACCACGTGGCAACCGCCTGTACACGACCAAGTGCATTTCAATCAAACAATGCCACGCGTCTGAATACAGTTAGCCCACGATCGAGCAACTGCCCAATAGGCCAGCGCAGCTTGCAGTCTGCGCAGTCTGTCGCCAGCGCAGTTCATCATGCGCAATCCAGAATAACTATAAATTAGTTATTTCTAGAACTCTATAAATAGAGTTTTAAGTCCTTCATTAAAGGCATCAGATCATTATTATCATCAGAGATCAGGAGTTCTTGTCCAAGTGCTGCTGTATTCTTCAGAGGATATCGTCTTCAAAGTTCACATTGTCTAAGGGATAAAGCGATCGTCTTCAGATCGGATTCCTATAGTTGTACTTTTCCAGAATTCAATTGTAATCTTCTTACAAAGTTTGTGAAATAAAGACTTTTGTTTTTGCAAACAAAATGGCGACTCTGCTGGGGACGAATTTCTCCTCCGACGAGGAAGTGACAACTCAATGTGACGTTGCGTCTATCGAAAAGACGTAGAAGACGCTGGTTGTGAAGGTCAACCAGAATGCCTACGAAGCAATGATTAACTCTGGGGCTACTCGTCGTACTGCGACCTCTGCCAAGAATAGAGTCTGTTCAGTGTGGACTCCGAAGTCCTCTGCGCAATCCTCTGCGCAGTCTTCTGCGCAACCTGCTGTCTCTGCTGCCAAGGAACCAGTAGCTTCTCCTGTCCTTGCGCAAAACATCACCTGCACTGCCAAAGTGCAAACCAGAGCTCCTACTGTCCAGGCGCAGTGCACTGCTCCTCTTGCTGCAGCGCAATCCACAACCTATGCTGCTTTGGCAAAATCCAAACCCTTCTTCCTCTGGTGCAATTGGCGAAGTCTTTCCCTCCTGCGCAATCCACTGCTCCTTCAAATAGAGCGCAACTCAAGCCCTCTGTGGCCAAAGCTTCAGTTGCACCTCCTGCTTGTTCTATGGCCAAGGGGCAAGTTGCTGCTTGTTCTCCTGCGCAACCCACAGGGGGTAGTCTTTTGACTGTTCCTCCTCCGTCTCAGCATAAACAGAAAGGCCCTTAGGTCTTTTCTCGATCTTTCGCAGTCCAGAACTCGAAAAACAACAGAGGGAAACGCTCTTTAGCCAACCCTTCGTCACAAAATAAAGGAAAAGGCCCTTTGGTCTTTTCTCAGTCTTCTCCGATTTTTACTGCAGAAGATCCATCTGAATGTGCCTCGGCACTAAACAGTACAAAAACTTTTCCTGCTAAAGGGAAGAACATTGATCAAAGAGGCATCTTGCCTACTCCAGTTGCACATTTCTAAGATCTTCCAACTCTCCGGATGTCCCGCTCAAAGCAGGGAAAATTACTGGTGTCTCAGACAGAAACCCCTGGGGGTGAGTTTGCTGATCTACGGGTTTATCTCAATAGACCTCGGTCTACATCAACTTCGATGAAACGCAAGCAGCCAATACCGAAGATGAACCTGCATCAGAAGCAAACTTCCAGGATAAAAAATCCTGACACTTATGCTAACGAAGTGAGTACTTCCTTGTATACTCACGGGACAAAACAGCTGAAGAGCCGGAACCATGTTCCGAATATTGTCAAAGAATACATCCCTCAAACTTTTTCTTGTCCCGTCATTGTTCCTGACCTCCGAGAGCACCTCAAGCAAAAGTGGGACAATATCTCAACACCTCTAGTTCAACCACTTGAACGCCAATGTAATCACAAGGTTGTCATCAAGTGTTGTTGCCAGACAACTAAACGATCTGTCTTCGATCGTCTGAATTTTGTAACTTCTGAACCAATATCAGAAGACGAAGACGACATGTTGTATGCTTCCGTCAACATGGCTTCTCGAGACACTGGGGGTAGAAAGTGCTCCAAATACGGCAAGCCTCGCAGGCCCAGCCAACGGTACTTAGATTTACTCCAAGAATCTTCTGAAGGAGTATTTCGACACACCCGATCCCGAAGTCGAGACACAATCGGTCATAGGAATCTTCTCCAAGATCCCTCTGGTCATCTTTCTCTTTCTCATTTAGGGGATGATTCCTTCTCTGATTATGATGCATATAGTGAAAGTTCTGAACAGACAGTGTCTTCTACTGTGCCCAGAGAAGTGTCAGCCTACGTTGTCACTGAAGATCCAGATGCTTCTAGTTCGGCAAATCATGAACAACGAATAGATGCACTGGAGGACAAGCTGAAGACCATGGCTGAAATGGTCGCAAGTATGCATTCTATCATCATGGCCCAACATACAGTACCACCGACCGCACCTGCTGCAAATCCTGAGATTATAGCATCGTCGGTGCCTGTCAATACAAGTCTGGGGGTAGTATCTCTTCAAATACACCCTGTACAAATTCAACCCATACCCAGTCAGTCAGGAGCTGGGGTTAGTACTTACCACGCTGTTCCTCTCCCTAACACTATAATTTAGTCTGCTCCTTCTTCATTATCAGAGGATGCTAATGAAGCTGTCAAACTCTTGCGCACTCAATTCAAGACTTTTAAAGAGAAGGACAATTTACAAAGATTGGGGATCAAACAACCCTATCCGGTTGAATGGAAGGAAGTCCCATTCCCTCCAAAGTACAAAATTCCCACAATTTCGCTGTTTGACGGCAGCACTTCTTCGAGTCAGTTCATTAACCATTTTGAGGTAATGACTGTTCAACTTCAGCCAAATGATGCTCTTCTAACCAGGGTATTTGTCGGCTGTTTAGCCGGTGTAGCATACGATTGGTACAAGAGCTTGCCTGATGGCTGTATCACCTCTTTCTCGGGTTTTAAACAAATCTTCTTGGAGCGATTCTATGACTATGTCAACCCTCAACAAGATCAAACAAAGACATAATGAAACCGCTGAGAGTTTTATTGAAAGATTCTGCCGAGAAGCATTAAAGATGCCTCCTGGAACTCCGGCCGCTGTAACTATAGATACCTGCAAGGCAAATCTTTTGCCTATTATCAGCATGTGGACGGGGTCAAGTCAATTTTAAGACTGGCCATCATTCATTGTCAATGCTAAAGTAGCTGAAGTTAGCGTTGACAAGTTCAAGCAGTTAGGGGTACACATGTCTAACCCCGACCGGGATGAACACCCGACATCTAATAGCGGTAATCGCCAGAACAACCGCAAGGGTAAAGAAACCTTGAATATCAATCTCAAGAACAAGGAATTCTTGGCTGTCAACGTGGCTCCACCTACGTCTACTTCTACTCCTTCTGCCCCTCCACCAAGGGAATCTCGTCCGAAAGTAGAGTATTCCTTTGACGAGAACGACACCGTGAGCATCTTCGATTGCTTGATCAAAAGCAATAAGCTCCAACTCCCAGACCCGAAGAAGCCTGACGAGGTCGGTAAGACTGATCATCCCAAATATTGTGTTTATCACAGGTTCATTGGTCATCCCACTCGAGCATGTTATGTGCTCAAAGGCAAGATTCAAGAGCTAGTCAACGCTGGTGTTGTCACCCTTCAACAAGATGAGAAGACTGTTACCACGAATATGGTCTCAGTACAGTTCGGTAACTTCCCTCCACAAATGGTACAGCATGGTGTCATCCCCATCCCCAAGGCCACTCTTAAGATTGAGAATCTCCCTCCTCCACGGAGTGAAGGTCTCGTCCCCTTATCCCTTGATAACGGTGAGATTATGTGGATTCACCCTGATCTTGTTGCAGACTTCGAGGCTCCTTTCTTGTCTAAGCAAAAAAGACCGCTCCAAGGGCAGAACAAAGATCTGCAATATGGTATCTTTTGACCCCATAGTTGAAGAGAAAATCCTGTTGGGCACCAGGTCAGGAAAAGCCTATTTATAGGAATTTCCCAAAACTCAAGAAAACCCTGCTTCTTCTTCTGAGTCTGCTCCAGTGCAACCTGTCTCTACCGAGGACATTCCTTCTGCATCTTCACCGATTGTAGAACCACTCCTCCTAAACCGGCAGCAGCCGACAAAGGCAAACAACAAGTCCGCTTCGACAAAGTTTTGAAGAAGTCATCCCCCTCTGGACTTGAAAAGCCATATAACTTTGACATATTGGCTCAACTGGCCAACACACCGGCTAGGCTGTCCATCTTCGAGCTCTTACGCCTCTCTAAAGAGACTCGAAAAATACTGAGTGAGGCTTTGATGCAGGCAGACACTTGCCTAACTCTTCTTAAGAAACCTGAGGCAGAACCTGTCTCTTGTCTCCATTGTCACAGTGTGCTGGAATTAATTCCAAATATTACCTTCACACAAGATGACATGTTAATGGAAGACAATCGACATGACCGTCCTCTCTACTTTACAGGATATGTCGACTCCATGAAGGTCGATCGTATTCTGATAGATCCAGGGTCAGCACTCAGCATCATGCTTAAGACAATGTTGGATGCTCTAAAGATTCCAGTGCATAGCCTCTCCAGCACTATCACCACCATTCTGGGATTCAATCAAGGAAGAAGTGAACCTTTAGGCAAGATACGCCTAAAACTCCAAATCGGCAATCTTCGCACGAAGGTGACCTTTTATATTATAGAAAACCATGGTTGTTCCTACAATGCTCTTCTGGGGAGACCATTCCTGCATGAACACAACATTGTTCCTTCTACTCTCCATCAATGCTTCAAATACGTTGATGACAAAGGAGAAGTCCAAAAAGAAGTGGCGGATCTCTACCCGTTTAAAGGCGTTGAAGCATATTGCAACGACGCTCGCATGTACAAAGAAGAGTTCATGAAGGTGGTATTAGCCATGGATGGTAAAGAAGAACAGGAAGCAGTGCCCAGTGACACTCTCATCATACATGTCAAAGGGCGTGTCTCTCATCCTCAATCATCCAAACTACTAGATATTCATCTGCCAGCCCAGGAATAATCGACTGGTGATAATCAAGATCAAAGGGAGCTCACCTCTTCTGAGCCACTGGTTATCGACTTACGTCGTAATAAAGATCAAAAGGAGCTCATCTCTTCTGAGCCACTTGTTATCGACCTCCGTCGTAACAAAGATCAAAGGGAGCTTACCTCTTCTGAGCCGCTTGTTATCGACCTCCGTCGTAGCAAATCTCCTCCCCGCTCTTCTTCTCCTCCTCTTGTAATCAATCTGACCAAGCCGGCTAAGGCTAAAGGTCCTATTGTAAATATGGATGTACAAATCAATGAAAAAGCATCTACTTTCCAGTATACTGATGTCATTTATCATACTAAATGTTATTTGGATATGATAGACAGCTTTCAGTCATTTACAATAGGAGTCATACAACCCCTTCAGATGGAAGTATTATTTGAACATCCAGATGACTCATATTTTGTTGTCCCTTCTCGAAAGAGAGGCGAGAGTCCAATACTTTTTAGTAAAGGGCCAGAACAAAAATTCAGCTATACAGATGATAGCAAAAATAACGATACGGGACGTCTCCAACTTCGTCGTTATAGTCAACAATCAAAAGACATCATCCGAAAGATGGGTTATGACTTCAAGAATGGCCTCAATTACGGTAAGGGTAGACAAACTCCTATCCGTACGGTTGTTCCGAAGGGAAAGTCAGAGATGTATTACAGCAGGACAAAAAGAGGTATCAGATTTACTTCACCTCCGATTTTATCTCCAGTTGCCTCCGAGTCTGATAGTGAGGAGCGTTCTAACTCTTCTGATTCCAGATCTTGGGATTCTGACACCAGCATCGGTCAAGTTCATCGATTGATCATATCTTCTAACATGGTCTCCGCTGAACTTCCAGAAGGTTATGACGAGGATATCGAAGAAAATCCCGAAACAGATCCTTGGGCTCAACGAATGGATACCCAATAGGAACTCCGATTCGAGCAACGGAAACCTCCTACCGAAGATCAATTGGTTCAAATTGATGTAGGAGAGAGCGGGTCGCCTCGGCCAATATTCATCAGCAAGAACCTCCCAGAGGCAGATAAGCAAGAATTAATTCTTCTTATTCGAGAATACATTGATGTCTTTGCTTGGAGTTATGAAGACATGCCAGGTTTAGATCCCAAAATTGCTACTCATAAACTGAATATTTTGCCTAATGCAAAGCCAGTCAAACAGCAGCAAAGGCGATTTAAGCCAGAAATGATGGACGCGATTGATGATAAAGTCAAAAAGCTCATAGCTTGTGGCTTTATTCGAGAAGAACAACATCCAAATTGGGTAGCCAACGTTGTTCCAGTCTTGAAGAAAACTGGCAAAGTTCGAGTTTGCATCGACTTCCGGGATCTGAATGAAGCCTGTCCAAAAGATGAGTTTCCTCTCCCTATTACAGACGTCATGATCGACAACACTTGTGGGTTCGAAAGGATATCCTTCATGGATGGATTCTCCGGATATAATCAGATTCAGATGAATCCTGAAGATAAAAAACACACTTCTTTCCGTACTCTTCGTGGAGTCTACTGCTACACAGTGATGCCATTTGGTCTCAAGAACGCTGGTGCCACTTACCAATGAGCTATGAGTACCATCTTTCGAGATCATCTGTGCAAGACTGTCGAATGCTATGTTGACGATATTGCTGTCAAGAGTCGTCTAGAGGAAGATCACATCCAAGATTTAAGAACTATCTTCAATCTAATGCACCAACATCAGTTGAAAATGAATCCCACCAAGTCATTCTTGGGTGTCTCTAGTGGTAAATTTCTCGGCTTCGTCATTACCTCTAAGGGTATACACGTGGATCCCGAGAAGATCAAAGCCATTCAAGAGATGCGTCCTCCACGCAACTTAAAAGATCTACGAGGATTCCAAGGTCGACTTGCGTACATCAGGAGATTTATCTCAAATCTGTCTGGACGCTGCAGACCATTTACCCAGTTAATGAAGAAGGGTGTATCTTTCATTTGGACTGAAGAATGTCAACGAGCATTTGATGATATAAAGCAATATCTCATGAACCCACCAGTCTTGGTGCCACCAATTTCAGGCATATCATTCTTAATGTATGTCCGTGCTATGGATCATTCATTGGGTGCTTTACTTGCCCAGAAGAACAAAGAAGGCCATGAACAAGCCATCTACTATCTTAGTCGTACTATGATTGGTGCTGAACACCGTTATAGTTCGGTTGAGAAAGAATGCCTTGCTCTTATGTTCGCTGTTCAAAAGACTCGGCATTATATCAATGGCCAAACCATTCACGTCATTTTCCGAGTTAATCCTCTTCGGGTATTGATGAAGAAGCCTAGCACACTCAATTCCCGGCTGGCTACATGGGCCATTCTGCTAGCCCAATACGACATGGTTTATGTTCCGCAAAAATCTGTTAAGGGTCAAGCACTGGCTGACTTTTTAGCAGCTCATCCTGTTCCAGAAACATCTAAGCTTTATGACGAAATTCCAGACGAAACATTGGAATCAAACATGATCTCTAAAGAATTTCCTACTTGGCATCTATTCTTCAATAGAGCATCCCGAATTGGACCCAATGGGACCATTATCGCAGGAGTTGGAATTGTTCTAGTCTCTCCAGAAGGATTAGCTATCTAGAGAGCTTATTCCTTAGATCAGCCATGCTCTAACAATGTGGCTGAATACAATGCCTTACTTATCGGACTCCAGTTAGCTAAACAATTGGAGGTCGAATATCTTAAAGTCTATGGCGATTCTAAACTGGTTGTTAATCAGATTAGAGGAACATACGAAGTTCGCCATCAAGATCTAATGCCCTATCATGAAGCTGCAATTTACATGGCTACATCATTCAAGGCCTTCTTCATTGAATATGTCCGACGAGCTTGCAACACTGAGGCAGATGCTTTAGCGAATCTCGCAGCAGTCTTAGCAATTCCCGTCAAAAGACAACAAGTGGTTGTTGTTTCCAATAGAGAGTTGTTCTGTATGCAAAACAATCGTAACATTGAGTTCAGTAATTTCGCCAAAGTCAATGTTATCAATGAAGATTGGAGAGCTCCCTTCATCGATTTTGTAGTTCATGACATACTTCCTGAAGATCCTAAGGAGGCTACAAGTATTCATCGACGATATCTTCGATTCTACTACAATCAGACCACCAAAACTCTCTATCGACGGACTTATGGCGGCCTACTCTTGCGCTGTCTTGCTGGTGATGAAGCGAAGCAAGTATTGTGCGAAGCTCATGATGGTGTTTGTGAAGCACATCAACCCGGCCCTAAATTACAAGATCGTATCCGACGAATGGGTTACTATTGGCCTTCTATGGTATCTGATGCTATTGAATATGCAAGGAGATGTCGAGCCTGTCAAATCCATGTATATTTCATCCATCAACCATCGGAATTCCTTCATCCGACTGCTGCTTCCTGGCCTTTTGAAGCTTGGGGCATGGATATTATAGGTCCTATCAATCCTCCTTCTTCTAAAGGACATCGGTTTATACTAGCCATAACGGATTATTTCTCCAAGTGGGCCGAAGCTATACCTTTGGTTGAAGTTAAAACTAGCAGCGTCATCAACTTCGTCAAACACCACGTTATCTACAGGTTTGGTGTGCCTCGACGAATCATTCACGACAATGGACCTCAGTTTATCAGTCAAAAGTTCACAAGGTTCTGTGACGATCATCGGATTGACAATGTCTCATCGACAGCTTACAACCCTGCTGCTAATGGCTTGGCTGAAGCCTTCAACAAGACTATCATCAAGCTCCTTAAGAAGTTTGTGTCTACTAACAAATAAAACTGGAGTGAAGAGCTTGGAGAATGTCTATGGGCCTACCGCACTACGGTCCGCAACCCCACAGGTTGTACACCTTTCTCTCTGGTGTACGATTGCGAAGCAGTTCTGCCTTTGGATCTTCAAATTCCTTTCTTGAGGATTGCCATCGCTAACGAACTTACTGCGGAGAACAATGATCTTCTTCGACTTCAAGAACTGGAGGCGCTCGACGAGAAGCGACTATTGGCTCAACAACACATAGAGTTATATCAAGCTCGTATCTCGAAGACTTTTAACCGCAAAGTTAAAGTCAGAGCCTTTCAGAAAGGAGAACTCGTTCTTACAGTCAGATGTCCCATGACTATGGCTCACATGAGCAAAGGCAAGTTCGATGCGAAATGGGAAGGGCCTTATATCGTGAGTAAAGTCTTTTCAAATGGAGCTTATCAACTCACAGAGCTAGATGGTCGAGTTGCAATGATGTCCATCAATGGCAAGTTCCTTAAGAATATTATGTATGAATGTAAAAGGATTTCTTATAAATATGATCAGACAGTTCATAAATAAAGTTTGATTTTATTTCATCATAAACGAGGTTACATAATATCAAGGACGAGAATCACTATCATCTTTCTTAAAGACATGACGAGGACCACTACCGTCCTTTTCAAAAACATAGTCGGCAAAAGAGACGAGGACATTCTTGTTCGATTTCACCAGAAACGCGCAAGCAGCCATCCTCATGGCTTCTTCTTCTTCAGTCTTCCCTGGCTCAACCAGGAAGTCCAAGATGTCCCTTGGTGGCTTGGGTGCAGACGAACCTTCGCCCGCTTCCGTCTGCTTTGGCTGGTTTGGTTCGGCTGGACGTTCCTCCGTGATTTCTTCAACCTTCGGGACAATCTCAGCCTTCTTGGATGCATCTTCAGACGACATTTTTGTGTTGAAAAGTAAAAGTAATTATTCTATTTAAATTTTAGTTCTATTTATAGGCAGAGATTCATAAAACATCGAAGCGACATGTTCTTCGCAACATTCATTCCATTCATTCGACGGTTCACCCGTTCATTACATTCATTCGACGGTTTACCCGTTCATTACATTCATCTGACGGTTCACCCGTTCGTTCCATTCATCTGACGGTTCATCCGTTCCTCCCGACGGTTCATCCGTTCATTTTATACATTTTGACGGTTCACCCGTTCATTCCGACGATTCATTTCGTTCACACATTTTGACGATTCATCCGTTCATTCACATCAGCGACTTATCACGTATTTATTACCTTTGATTAAGTTGTCTACCGAAATAATAATATTCAACAAATTATATTCTGCCATGTCCACATTACCTCTGAGCAGATATAATGAATATAATTATTTTCTAAATCAAGAAATATATTATGTCCTGAACCTCTAAATATATTTTCTATCGCTATTATTTATATCCGTAATGGGATATGCAATAAATAATAGAGCCACAAAAATAATGTCTTTTCATTGATCAAAATAAAAGGTATTACAAAAAGACATATAACAAAGGAGAGAGTACAAAAGATTTTCTTTCACTCAATCGGTGGGGTCATTAGACTAGCTATCTGCTGCTTCAAGGTTTGAGAACATTTTTCACGAGAATCCAGCACGCGCTTTCTAGCTTCCTCCATTCCAGATTTATCGTCGAATGTCGGCAAGGTCATTAGTTGGCGAGCGATTTCATCTTGATGAGACGTAACAAACTCATTCTTCTCGCGGGTCAGAATGTCTAGTTGCTGAACTGCAGCTTGATGCTGTGTTGTCTCTTCCTCAAGAGCAAGTTGAACGGTTCTCAACTCTTCCTGAAGTCGAGCAAACTTTGCATTCAGTTCAGCAACCTTCTTTTCTTTCTCCCCAGCAGCAGACACTAATATCTCCACCTGGGAGTCATACTCTGAAGACTTTGTAACGAAAGTGTCCAAGAAAATGTTGAAATCAGCTTTCGTAACTTCGGCTTCTCGAGTCATCTTTTTAAACTCAGCATTCACCAGGGGCTCTACATCCCCCCGATTAAGATCTTTGTAGATCTTAATAGATTCCTCCAGCTCATCCAGTATATGTTCAAGATAGACAGCTTGAGCTTCATCACCCTGACTTCGGATAGCGCCGATCAGATAAGTAGTTGGACTTCTGACGGTGACGAAACCAACGTTCTCTTTCTCTATTACCCTTTCTACTGAGGGTCCTAATGAAGTGAAGAAGAGGTTGGTGAAGGAACCAACTATAAATTTATTGGTAGCCGCTGCACTGGGTGTAGCAGCTACTCCTACAGAAGTTGAAGCAGCAGAGGCCTGTAAAGGAGGAAGTTCGGCTTCTGGAACATGGGCTGAAGTCTCTCTGGACAAAGGAGCCATAGTGGAGCTAGTTGCCCCTCCCAGATGTTCCTCTGCAAAATCAAATAAACATCATCAGTTTGCTGTCATTGGTGATTATCAAAAAGGATCAGAAATAAGGGTAAGCTTACCATTGTTGGGTTTAGTAACAAAATTGACATTTGTTGACATAGGCTGCAGCCTCGCAGAAGTAGCTTCAGACATCACTGCCTGACTGCTTCCTGCTTCAGAGCCGCCTGATAAATGATGGCTACTGCTAGCTATCGCTTTTGTCTGCACTGTATCAGTGCATACTGGAGGAATTGGAGAAGGTTGAGTTTCTGCATGAATGAAAGTTAAGATGTCAGTCATTCGACCTATAAGAGAAGATTATCAATATCAGCCAATACCTCTTGGTTCAGTGACAGTAGCTTCCTCCGGTGCTACGTCATTAACGGTGTTCTTTTCTTGGGATGCATGGGCATCGGCATCTTCTTCCAGATTCAGATTGTCATCCTCGGTAGATGTTTCTTCATCATCTGCACCCTCTTCTCGTGCCTTCTCGCTATCACTTGCATCAACTGGATCTATATCATCATTGAAGCCGAAGTCACAGTCTTCCAGGGCCTCGATCATCAATCGATCTTCTTCAGCCCGACACGATCGTGGTGTAGCTGGAAGAAGGGCAGTTTCCGTTGCAAGTGTAGGAGATTGTACTACTTCGACAGATGATCCCGACTCATTGATTGGGATTGGAGCTGCAGTTGCTTGTCTTGCTTCTGCAGCCCCATCCTTTATCTCTGCGGTCTCCTCTCTTGTCTCTGCAACCTGGTCTCCTTTCTCTGTACTGGAAGCTTCCTGCCTGGGCTCGGGAGCAGGTGTCGAAGAAGGCATCATAACCCCGGCGACAGTACTGATCAAGGCCGATGTATGAGCAGATCTCGGGGGAGTGGTTACTTTCTTTCTGAAAGCTAATTTCGTCCTGCGTAGAGGTTCTTCTGGGACCTCCACGTCTGCTGCGTGTGTTTTTTCTTTGGATGAAGGTAGGGGTTGTTGCCTCTTCTCTATGAACCGACTCGGCCTGTTGCCGAGATTGCGAGCGAGTAGTGACTCTTTCTGAAGAGTCCACGGCAGTCTTGTTCTTTACTATAGGAGAAGATGTTTCTTCTGCCTTCCTCTTCCTCTCCTTGATCGGAGATCTTACAACTTTCAGAGAGACTCGTAGCGGTTCGTAGACTTCTTCGGGGAAGTTGGCTTCCCTCGAAGCTTCTAGAGGCGTATCCGCTGGCTCGTGCTCTTCATCATTACCAGGAAGAACCATAACAGGTGCTCATTTCTTAAATTGAGTTGCCGTTGCAAAGCTGTCTGCTAGATTGAAGTTCTCAGCAAAGGTATTTGCTGATGTGTAAAAAATCGAATAAGTATATAGCATGCGAGGAGCACGATCACTTCTTGTTGGCATCGAGAATGTCGTCCTCGTGTCACGAGCATTGTAATATGCCCAAGCCCGGGCTCCATCAATTAAAAAACCTTTTCCTTGTAGGCATGTTATAGCATTACCTACATGAAATTGGTCATAACCGAATTGGCGTGCAAATCGGCTGGGAAGATAAGGCTCGAGATAACATTCTTCTTCAAACCGGTACACCAAGTGGGATGGCCGAATTGTTCTTAACCAGTCGAAAGCTGTATGGCCCAACGGCCGCATCTTCATAGAGTCGACGAGGTTTGTTGACATATGCTCATAACCAACTGGAGGGGGAATACAATAAAAGTTCCATCCCTTGCCGAGATTTAGAGTTCGCCGGCAATCTCTCAAAGTGGTGTAGATCAACTTACATCCCGAAAATCTTCTTAAAAAGCTACCGCCCACTGTCCCCATGTTAGGATTCATCAAAGAAGGATGATGTAAAAGCAGCCATCCAAACAGATAGGTGTATGGCAGTTCCAGTCGAGGAAAACTTCCCTTCTCGCCTTTTCCTCGAATTATCGAATCAACGAAAAGGTGAAGGCCGACATTCACCCTGCATGTCATTGCTGACAGCAGATCCATCCGGTAGCCGAAAACCAGACGGACAGCAGCAAATAGTACACCGCGATGGAAGCGGTCAACTGTACTGGCTCCAGGAACGACATATCGTCGAAGCCAGTAAATGAGGAAACCTGCCAGCTGGGCTTCCTTCGATATCGGCATGTAGCCCATCCTCATGTAGCTTAAATGATGTCGTCTTTCTTAAAAGGAGAATATTGAAGATCATCCTCAATCTTGATATCCATATCACCATGTGTCTCCATCAGCTCTATTACTTCACTATTACTAAGTGGTCTGAAGAAGTTAGGATTGCAGTTTTCGTGCTCCTTGGTCTTCTTCTCAATGATATGGTTGAAAAAAAGATACGGCAACCATTTGGTGGAATAGCAGGTGCCGGCTGTGCCACTCTTGTAATATAGAGAGCAAATATTGTAGTGGCAGAGGAGTTCTTCAAAGACAGCTACCATATCAGCATTCTCCTGGCGCAGTTTGTCCAACTTATCGTTTGTCGGGATAAACTCTTCATAGGGGATATCCTCCATTGGCAGGTGAGAGATATACTTCATCTCGTGCAAAGCTAATCCAATCTCTCCGCATGGCATCATAAAAGTACAAGTCCTGTAGTTGTATCTCTCCGCCAATGCAAGGAATAGATGCAGATTAGGAGGGAAGCCGTAAACAGTGGCGTACACTGCATGGTACAGATCAATGTCCTTAAGCCGAGATTCAAATTGGACCAATATCCAATTGGTTATACAGATCTATCTCTTATTATCCGGATTCACAAGACCTGTCAGCCACAGATCTTGGTCCGGATACCTTTCCTCTACCTTCGCAAACTCATTTACGAATATCGGAGTTCTCACTGGAAGTAGCAGGGAAGAATCTTCCGGTGGGATACAACCGGGTTTTAATCCTCTGAGTAAGGAGCAATAACGCTCAGAGGAACTGTAGAACATATCTTTGTGGTTTGGTCCCTTCTTAACACAGATATTTCTCGCTCGGGCTTGCTGCAGCGAAGTTATGTCCCATTCCATTCTTCTGGGATAACCCGTAAAAGCATATCGGGACAAAGGAAGGCATCTGGAGATCTCTGGCAGAAGTATTGTCTTCTCACCCCCTCTTGAAAATCCTCTGTTCCATGCGAGGTCTCGGCTGAGAATTCTTGTCAAGAGCCTCACCAAACAAGAACATGGGCTTCTTATGGGTGACTGCATCAGCAGTCTGAAGAGGCTGCCCGTTCATCAGACACAGTAAAGTGTCATTATCTTGTACAGTCAGGATAGCATGCCGAGAGGACGGTAGGGCATACTAAGGAAATAACACGTGCGAGAGATCTTTCTTGTATTCAAGTTCAGACAGGGATCCTGCAAAAACCTCATAGTTGGGATCTTTCCTGAGGTTAACTGTATCAATAAAGAAGGCAAAGATCAGTATATGCAAAATCATAAAGTTTCTTCAAAAGATCTTCAATTTGTGCTGTGTGAAACAAATTATCAGATTGCGCTAGCACAATCAGCTTGCGCAAGTTATCAGATTGCGCCAGCACAATCAGCTTGCGCAAGTTATCAGATTACGTCAGCACAGTCAGCTTGCACAAGTTATCAGATTGCGCCAGCACAGTCAGCTTGCACAAGTTATCAGATTGTGCCAGCACAGTCAGCTTGCACAAGTTATCAGATTGCGTCAGCACAGTCTGCGCAAGTTATCAGGTTGCGCCAGTACAGCCAATATGCGCAAGACGTCAGGTTGTGCTAACATACTTGCGCAAGACATCAGTTTGTGCTGGCACAACCGACTTGCGCAAATCGATGGATTGCGTCGAACATTTTGTCAGCGCTTTCCAACCGATTGTGCAAGAGTATAGTTTTCATAAAAATGAAAAGTATTGTGTATGCAGCCGAAACCCTAAATAGGGTGGCGCAAATACCATCATTCTCTAAAAAGAGAGAGGTATAAAGGTCTGAAAACATCAAAAACCCTAAAAAAGGTTTCGATCATAGTTCATCTACCTTGAAGTGCTGGATGACCCATCTCAAGACGAGATACTCGTGGTGCAACACGAGTCGAGGATTCGGCGGGGGCTTTTCCTTTCTCGGCAGCTGATCGCTTGGGCGCCATTTCTGTCATCGACGAAAGAATGAAGAAGAAGTCGGAGTAGGGAAGAAGCTTCTGTCTCTGGGGAATTCGAAAGCAAGTAAAGGTTGAAAGAAAGAAAAATGAAACTATTTATAGTTTCAGAAGTGTAACGGTCACCTCCAATTGCGCCACAAAAGATGGAGCTAATTCCTCCAAAAGCACAATCAAAGCGCAACTCGCGCAACTTGATTTTAAAATTGAAATTCAAAGTATTTCGAAACTTTGAATATTTTCAAATTTCAAAAACTTTGAAGGGGGTCTTGTATGTCCTAAAAATCAAGTTGCATCTATCAAATAGGCAGAGAATTCTCAACTGCGCACCCTTCAAATGGACTGCGCAGGAAACAGATTGCGCTACAAACCGAACGCATGAGCTGAACTGCGCTACCATCAGAGCGTGCTACGCTGACGTGGCAATGCCATCATTACCTGACAAAGATCGGATCTTCTGACAGCCTGACAGCCCGAAAAATGAGGAGTCTGTTCGTTTCTTGTGCATCACAACGCTCGAGAACAGTTATACAACTGCAGCACAATCTGCCAGTCCAACCACAGCGCAGTTTGACCCAGCCTGAGTCCCAGCGCTATCCATTGAAGCACAGTCTGAAGCTAGCGCTCTTCGGTTAGCGCAATTTATCGAATAACTGACATTTATTACGTGGATTACATGCCATCAATTGCTCACCACGTGGCAACCGCCTATACATGACCAAGCATATTTCAATCAAACAATGCCACGCATTTGAATACAGTTAGCCCACGATCGAGCAACTGCCCAATAGGCCAGCGCAGCTTGCAGTCTGTGCAGTCTGTCGCCAGCGCAATTCATCATGCGTAATCCAAAATAACTACAAATTAGTTATTTCTAGAACTCTATAAATAGAGTTTCAAGTCCTTCATTAAAGGCATCAGATCATTATTATCATCAGAGATCAGGAGTTCTTGTCCAAGTGCTGCTGCATTCTTCAGAGGCTACATTCTTCAGAGGCTATCGTCTTCAAAGTTTATATCGTCCAAGGGATAAAGCGATCGTCTTCAGATCAGATTCCTATAGTTGTACTTT
Organism: Iris pallida; assembly: GCA_029216955.1. NCBI lineage: Eukaryota > Viridiplantae > Streptophyta > Magnoliopsida > Asparagales > Iridaceae > Iris > Iris pallida. The sequence goes on from JANAVB010021599.1 coordinate 753,280, forward strand.
CCCAGAATTCAATTGTAATCTTCTTATAAAGTTTGTGAAATAAAGACTTTTGTTTTTGCAAACAGCCGATGCCGAGCATGACGCGCCAGCCGATCCACAACACGAGCTTAGTGAAGGCAATATTGGATATGTAGCCAAGAAGGATGTCGTAGTTGATGAAGACCTCGGAGAAGGAGGTGAGGAACCCGCGTGAGGAGGCGGGGGCCACCTCGACGCTGTAGACGGGGGCCAAGCCCATCAGGAGAGAACCGAAGAAGAAGAAGACCTCCACGATGACGATGGTGAGGCGGCATCCCAGCCAGTTGGAGGTGTGTCCAGCCAGGACGGAGAATGTTATGAAGTTGGGCCACTGCCCGGACGAGTGCACCATCTAGCGGAACCTCTCCTAATCAACATCTGTGGGCCCGTGCTGCACGGAGGCGATAACCGAGGCATTCCGAGCGTCGAGGTTCCTCAAGTGTCAGAGGAGATTGCCAAAGAATGTACCGAATATGATGAAAGGCGGGAATCATCTCCTGGCTTTGATGTTCTTGCGGATGAAGAAGTAGCAGTGGATCTGGCAGCCAAACTCGAGGAGCGCGGACAAGGCGCAGACCCACAGGACACAAGAATCGGTGAATTCGTCAATCTCCCACCCGACCATCATCCAATCGGTTTGAAGAAGGTATACAAGATCAAGAAGGACGAGCACGGCGGCGTCCTCAAGCACAGGGCGCGGCTTGTGGTGAATTCCATCCAACAGAATTAGGGGGTGATTTATTGGACTTAATCCCGTTGGATATTTATTTGTCCTAGTCTTTAGCTTATGTGTGGTGAGGAGCCACTCCTTTGTTTGGTCTTTGGCATTTGTGCGGTCTGGAGCAAATTGCTCCTATACTTTAGTTACTACCTTTTCTCTTTGTTAGCCTATATAAAGAGGCATTTTGAATAAACGAAATGCAACAGCAAGTAGAAATTACACAAAGTCTAGAAGCTCTCTTCACTTTCTATCTGTGCTTCCTCTCTTTTAAAGTTCCAGCTCCAACACGGTAATCACAGCCATCCTCCGGCATCAGTTACGGCTCAGAAGTGCGATAATCATAGCCGTCCTCTGGCATCAGTTACGGCTCAAAAGTGCTTTGGATATCTATTTCCGTCAAATTATCCTCGACATCCTACATGTGAAACTCATGGATAGAGCTGATAGGTATCTTGGACATAATCTTCTTCTATCTAAGAAACATACTAGTACTCATTCCAAGATCCCTGATGCTAGTACTTCCAAGTTAATGGGATGGAAAGGTCGAGGTCTTTCACACTCCGGGGGAACTGTTCTTATCAAATCTACAATGTCTTCATTTCCAGCCTACTTCTTATCTTCCTACTTGCTACCAAAGAAGGTCACTAACAAGTTATTTCAAGACCAACGACAGTTTTGGTGGGGAGATAAAGAAGGGTCTAGGAAGATGCACTTTACTGCTTGGTCGGCCTTGACATCGACTAAAGCTCAAGGGGGATTGGGAATCAGAAATCCAGAGATATCTAACTTGGCTTTAGTTTCTAAGTTGGCTTGGAAATTTCTCATGAATCCTGAGTTGGAGTGGGTTAAGTTACTGAAGGAAAAACACCTTAAGAAAGGAGATTTCTGGACCACTAATGTCACTAACACATCCTCTTGTATCTGGGCGAGTATTCTGCATTGCCGAATCCATCTCACCAACAATGTTCTTTGGTCTGTCGGTGATGGTACAAATATTAACATATGGACGGATCCATGGGTACCAAATTTGCCCTCGCACAAAGTTACAAGGGGCTACTAATCAAGTGAAAAGAGTTTGTGAACTGATTGATAAAGTCAATTTCACTTGGAATAATGATCTATTAAACCTGTTGTTTCCGGCTCATGAAGCTTTAGCCATAGCACAACTTCCTCTCAGTGCCTCTAGCTGTCTTGACAAGTTAGTATGGAAACATACCCCTAACGGGATCTTCAACTTGAAGTTTGCATATTGGCTTATACAAGACAACGGAATGGCTTCTCTTTCTTCGTCTAATTCAACATTCACTAAATAGAATTTGCTTTGGAACAGTATCATATCTGTCCTAGGGTTCTGATGTTCATCTGGAGAACATCGACGAACTCTTTACCTATAAGGGATAATATGTTCAGACGGATTCATAACTTCTCACCAATTTGTCCTTTATGTAAGGTACACTCTGAAACATTAGATTATCTATTTCTATATTGTTCAATTTCACATTTGATCTGGTAACGCACTCCATCAACATGAAGATTTTTTTATCATGACTCCTCTATATAAAGCTTTATCCAAGATATTCTAATTGATGGTGATCAAGATACTATTTCCAACTGTTTTTACTTGTTGTGGTCAATGTGGAAAGCGAGAAATGATGTTATTTTCAACAAGAAGCTTTTCAGTTCTGAACACATTCTACATGCATCTGGCCAGCTTCATGCTAAATACAGCATACATCCAGACATCCCAGGGAGGCCTCTTTGTTCCTCAACACTGGTGCAAACGGAGGAGCACTGGCAGCCTCCTCCACCGGGATTTTGGAAGGCTAATTTTGATGGCGCATTCTGTGATGACTATATGTGTGGAGCAGCTTTGCTCAGAGACAATGAAGTAAGGGTGCAATTTCGATAAAATATGCTGGTGGTTCTCCCCTGGAGGTAGAGGGCCTAGCCTTGCGATTAGCCCTGGATATCTGCAGAAGGAAAAGAAATTTCAATGTCATCATCGAAAGTGATTGCAAAATCCTATTAGATGCCACTAAACACATGGAGATTGATGTTCTATGGCGTGTCCGTCATGCCATTCACTACTAAAATAAGGCAAATTAGCGACGTCATGATACGTCGCTAATAATGAAAATTACGTCGCTAATCGTAATTGGCGACGGCTTTAGCGACGTAAAGTGAAGGTCGCTTTTTAGCTAGTCGCAGATGGCCAATACGTTGCCCTACGTCGCTGTTTGCGACGTCCCGCCCGTGTCGCTAGGTCGTCGCAAAGTTAGCGACGTAGAGCGACGAGAACTTTACATCGCAAACTTAGCGACGTAGTGCGACATTGTAGCGACGTTTAGTTCTATTGACGTGATGACGTGGCAATGCCTGCCACGTCAGCAAGGTGGCGACGTACCGCCGCTAATTAGCGACGTATAGCGACGTCCACTTTCCGTCGCTATACGTTGCTAACCGTCGCAGAATACTGAAAAAAAATTAAAAAAATATAATGTGTATTTTTGTTATGCTGTGTGTCTGTGTTTACAGTGTGTGTGAACCGAACACTGTATTTCACATACACTGTAAACACAGACACACATCATTAAAAAAATACACATTATATTTTTTTAAAATTTGGGCAGCACCTCCTTTGTATATCAGATCATCGCTTATAACCCAGCGTAGGTATATTTGTCATCCCCATCGCAGATATCATCATAATTAACCGTCTCCCATCATAACAGTCTATAAATAATAGATGAATAACAGTCTCCCATCATAACAATCTACAACTAAATATCATACATGTACTCAAGGAAAATACCAACAAATTAAATATCACAAACATACATGTCCAACAAACATACATGTCCAATAGAGTCAAATAATAATGAAAATCAGTGTACAGAACGATCAATGGGCCCATAGGGCCAATAAATACAAAGATGATAAAAAAATCTACTGGATCACTGAGGACCCCTGCCGCGCATCTGGGATAGCATGTACTCATACTGCTCCTGTGTGAGCTGCACCGTAGGAGCAGTAGCAGGCAGTGCAATGTCTGGAGTCGACGTCGTCGATGGACCGGAAGGACGTATCTTCTCCAGCTCTCGCAGTCGCTCACCATGCGCAGCAAAGGTACTCACCATCCTCTGAGTACTCTCCTCAATCGAAGCAGATACCTGAGTGAGTGAGGCAGACATGGTCCTCTGCGATCCCTCCAACTCGACCTGTCTACGCTCTGTACGCTGCATAGACTCGGAGAGCGTGTGCAAGCTGGCAGCTGTAGCCTGCTGCAGACTAATCAGCTCCTGTATACTGCGTTCGACCGCATCAAATCGTCCTGTGATCATCGGAGGGTCGGATCGTCGCTCGACCGCATCAGAAATCTGCTGCTGCAACTCGCGGCACAGCTCGTCGATCTGACGACGAATATCCTGAGCTCGTGACGACGCCTGCGGAGCCGGAGACTGCACACTGATAGAGGGGGCCCGGGATGACTCCGAAGCCAAATACGTGCCGTAGGATCCCGTACCGTAGTACGTACCCTTTTGAAGACCGCCAACGGCGGTCATCCAGAGGTCGTCCGGCGATGGAGCTGTAGGCGGCTGGGAGGAAGTACCAGCCCCTCCCTCTGCTGGCGTACTAACAGCAGCAGCCGTCTCCTCCTGTAGCCGAACAAACTCGTCCTAGAACATGTTTGCTAACGTGTAAGTGTTTACTAAAGTCTACATTGATATCTATTTTCCTGTTTTCTAAATTATAGTAAATTAATATAAAGAATAGAACATACATATGCCTGCATCGCCCTCTCGTCAATGAACTCCCCAGCCCTCCGATGGATGACCAGGAAGACGGTCACCATGTTCGAGTCCTCACCATTTTTTACCTGTTAAAATATATTATCTATTATTATTATTAAACATTCTATTGAACTATATATAAATTAATGTCCGTCATAAGAAATGTACCAGACGACGAAAATGCTCCGTCATCGGAATGGAGCCACCACACCACTTACCGGCACTCGACCGTGCCACCTTGGCCTTGTCAGACCGCTTCTGGTACCTAGGCTCGCTGAATCTAGCCTTCATCGCAGTCCACTGCTCTGACGTGATCCAACCATTGATCGGCTGTCTGGAGCGATCACGAGACTTCTGGTCGTGGATCGCATCACGGATGAACTTGCCTACGACGACAGAAAATTGGGCCTCGATCTTCGTCGCCCGGTGTAGTGGATAGAAATAGGTCCTCTATAAGAAGTAAAATAGAAAAGTTGTATAATATACACAAATGATTATTAAAATTTAAAAATAAACAAATTTTTTACCTTGAAGTGGGCGAACCAAAAGGCCTTCCTATCTGCGGGAGCATCTGAGTAGTTAATCCAAGGCCCACCATAGTCCTGCCTCAGAAATACCTCCAGCTGTCTCTGTACTGCAGGAGGCCGATACCTATACAATAATAATTCTCATAAATATATATGTACATATAATCATTTGAGAAATATATATTAACTAATTAACTTACTTCGTAGGCCCGTCCGTCCAAATCTCTATACGCATCTCGCCCGGGGGAGCACATGGAGGGTCACTCTCACCTCCTGTTTGGACAGGACCAGTCTGATCGCCGTCCTCCATATGCTCGACGTCGGCTCCCCCCATGGACCCGTCGGCAGGAGGAATGCTGGACGCGGGATCAGGAATGCTGGACGCAGGATCAGGAATGCTGGATGCGGGATCAGGAACGCTGGACGACGATGGAGGAGTCGCCAACCTGTTGGAATTGCCCTGTCCCGGTAATGGACCAGGAACAGAATGGTACAATGGCATACTCGGAGATGAGAATGAGGGTACAGAATCTCCATTCCCAGCCCGAGGCTGACGGGACTGCCTAATATAAAATTCTCCGCGTCGTCCAGATGGTCTAGTCATACCTGATAATAACATATGACAATAAAACAAAAATACATATTTATATGATAGACATCACAGATTTTGGAAAAATATCATAGTCACAGATAAAAGTGTCACTAAAGTGTCACAGATTTATATGATAAAAGTGTCACTAAAGTGTTAAATATGATGATAAAACAAACGTACAGATTTAATCCTCTTCTGAAAATTCATCTAGTTCGTTTAGCTCTTCTTCTTCTTCTTCTTCTTCTTCTTCTTCTTCTTCTTCTTCTTCTTCTTCTTCTTCTTCCTCTACATCTTCACTTTCATCTGCATCTTCCTCTTCAGATAATTCTACTTCTTCTACACAATTAGATGTGTAATGAGGAACTTTCGTCGTGTCCACTTCTATAATATTTGTTACAAGAGGTAGTTCATCCTCTTGATAAGCTATATCGTCAACCTCAAAGGTATTTCTAGCTTTGGTCTTGCATACTGCCCACCAGTAGTAATTCATATCCATTTGGAAATAATTCTGCAATGATGGACACACATTATCTAATAGGCACAAATTCGTATATTATGTCTTATTATAGGACACACATTAGTAGCGGACAGTTACTAATAACAATGTTAGGCATGATTTCTAGTGCATGATATGCAATCTAGGTCAAACTAGGTTGTACTAAGTCAAACAAAGTCAAACAAGGTCAAACAAAGTCAAACTAGGTCAAGGGTTGACCTATAGTTGACTTTGTCAACTCTTAGTCCAATCTAGGTCAGATGTTGACTCTACTTTGACTTTTAGTCAAAATAGTCAACCTTGGTCAAACAAGGTCAAATCTAAGTCAAATATCCTATTTCTAGTCATTACCTACCAAGGTACCCTTTACCTTATCGCTATTGGTATCCCAATACCAATACCTTAAGTTGGAATCTCAATATCTTAGTCTAGGTAACTAATACCTTAACATCCACTTTACCTTAGATACTAGATAATACCATATCCTAGTAATATCCTACCCTTAGGCTAGTAGATAACTCAAAACCTTAGGCTAATAGATATTACCATCTACCTTAGGCTAGTATCTATCCACCTGCCTTAACATCATACCCATTACCTTAGCTAATACCTTATCCTTAGGCTATAGGCAATTCTCATTACTTTGCTAATACCTTAGATACCTTAGGATACTAACTCTACCGTTCTAACAATATACCAACACTCCTACGATAATCTAATATTTATATAGAGATATACCCTATAGGGTATCCTATTACCATAGACTAATCTAGGACACTCTTAAGATACTAGGATATCTAACTATCCTAGGATACCAAATTCTAGCTAAGATACTAACTTAGGGTACTAACTTAGGGTACTAACTTCTAGCCCATATCCTAATATCCTATTATCTTGATACCCTCAAGATACTAGCATAATCTAACTACCCTAAGATATCTAACTTAGGATACTAACTTATATAGGATAAATAGGATACTAACTAACCTATCCAAGACACTAACTAACCTATCTAGGATACTAACTTCTAGTATCCTAAGATATTAACTCACCTATCTAACTCTAGGATACTAACATCCTAAACAAGATATTAAATTAGTGCCTAGGATACTAACTTATGTGTAGATACTAACTTATGTGTAGATACTAACATACTCATCCTAAAATAAAACCACATCCTTCCAACATAATAAGAGACACTAGCTTCTAGTCACTATTGCAGCTGCTGCCCTCACTGCTCTTGCTACTGCTGTTAGCAGCTGCTGCTGGCATTGCATCTACTGCTGCTACTACCCTGCAGCACAAGCTGCTGCTGTTGCTGCCTTTGCAGTCACTTGTTCCCCCCCCCCTCTTGCTACTCTATCATACCCTCTCTAACATACACACAACACTCACTACCACATCTAAATCCCTCTCACCTTTCTCACTCACACACATACACACACACACACTCTAACACTTATCTCAATATCCCTCTTCACTCACACTCACACTACCATACTACCACACTAACACATCTAACCTCCCCTTCCTCAAACACACACTAAAAAAACACAATCATACACTCACACACTCTCACATCTCATCACAAGCACAAACACACTATTAAAACAATATCTAATCCCTCTCTTCAAACAAACACACATAACCACAAACAACCAACCACCAATCCAAGCCACAAACACACAAACCAAAGGCCAAATGGATAGCCAATAACTTGCCATGCTTCCCCCTCTCTCACTCTCACATAAGACACAACCGCACACACTATATATTTATAAACTTTTATCTAAAATAGTCCACATACATAAATATATATTACATATATACATGACTTGTGGGTCAAAAATACATAGATATATATAGGAATCCATATGAAAACCAATTGGGATACCTTAACCATGACTAACCTACCCTCATTTATGCACAAAACTGAAATTAGGATTCTAAATGACCTATTGGGCATTTCCACAAATACTTGGTGTGTCACCCTCCGTGTGTGTGTGTGTGTGTGTGAGAGAGAGAGAGAGGAAGAGGGGGAGGAATTAGGTTAGGGTTTACCGCCGGAGAGGAGGAGGAGGAGCTCGACGGGGGGGGGAGGGAGTCACCGGGGAGGAGGAAGTCGCCGGGGGGAGGGGGAAAAAAGAGTTTCGATTTTTCGATTTTTCGAGTGAGGGAAAAAAGGATTCCTGTGCCCTAAGTAAAAAAGTTAGCGACGTCAAAAGTGGACGTCGCTAACCGTCGCAAAAATTTTAATATAAGCGACATATTTTCTTAATATGTCGCTGAACGTCGCTATTCCGCGATATACTTTATCTAATGTCGCTGAACGTCGCTATTCAACGACGTTTTGCGACGTCATTAGAAAGGAGTCGCTATATTATATAGTTAGCGACGTAATTTCATTCCGTCGCTAAACGACGTCGCTAATAGAGCATATTTTAGTAGTGATTGAGGAAGGATGAGATTATTTAAAGTCCGGTAAGGGTTTTACTTTTACTTATGCTCCAAGGGTCTCCAATAAGGTTGCACATCACCTAGCTTCCTACTCTCTGCAATTTAATCAGCTTTCTTTTATCACCGACTAATCCTTCACTGAGATGCCTTTCTTTGGTGGTTTTCTCGTATATTCTTCCTTTGTGGTAGATAAGGCAACTGAAGACTGAAAACTACCCTTAAAACTGATGACAAAACGTTCACGTACGTAAAAAGTTTCTGATTTTCGTCCATCAAATCTTCTGCATAATCAGAATCTGAGTAACATGTCACTTCTCTAAGTGTATCAACTCCATCAAAAGTACAAATACTCGTTGTTCACTATATATTGCATCGTTTGTCAATGATCCTTTTTCGGACGAACTAAGGGCCCGTTTGGTTCGCATGATTAGACAACGTAATGTAATACAATACGTTGCTAACTCGGGGGTTTGGTTGGACAAAAAAAATTATATGTAATGTAATCGCGATTACAAGTTTGATTATATTACATCAGTTTCTTCAAAAATCAATTACATCATAAAACCTATGTAATCCCAATTACATTACAACTTAAGAGGAAGGTTGGTAAACTGTAATTTGCTCGTTTTGTTCATTTTTTGTCATTTTTGCTCGTTTTTTGCCTTTTTGTTTTTTTGTCTTTTTGTTCTATTTTTTCCCCTTTTTGTTCGTTTTCGGCCGTTTTTCCATTTTTGGTTGTTTTTGCACATTTTGGCCCTTTTTTGTCACTTTTGCAAGAAAAATTTATCATTTTTGATCGATTTTGTACGTTTTTTTTTTGTCTTTTTGCATGTTTTTTAATCGTTTTTGCTTGTTTTTGCACGTCTTTTGCCATTTTTGCACATTTTTGTCGATTTTGCACGTTTTTTATCATTTTTTTTTACGTTTTTGGTCACTTTTGGACTTTTTTGTATCTTTTTTTTTATCATTTTTGGCCAATTTTGCACTTTTTATCCTTTTTGTAGGATTTTTTTACCAATTTTTTTTCGTTTTAGGTTGATTTTGTAGGATTTTTTTTTTACCAATTTTCACTTTTTTATCCTTTTTGCCGTCGTTGGCCGTTTTGCACGTTTTTTTATGCTTCTTTTTGTCGATTTTGCATTTTTTTTTACCTTTTTATCGTTTTTGGTCGATTTTGCACGTTTTTGCCATTCTTTTGACCCTTTTTCACAATTTTTTTTTATCATTTTTTGTCGCTTTTGCAAGTTTTTAATCTTTTTTTTTGTCGATTTTGCACGATTTTATCGTTTTTGACTGTTTTTGCACATTTTTGATCGCTTTTGGTCACTTTTGTACTTTTTTTATATTTTCGGTCGATTTTGCTTTTTTTTTTTGCCGTTTCTGCACGTTTTTTTGTCGTTTTTGTTCGTTTTTTTTTACGATTTTTGCACTTTTTTATCGTCTTTGGTCGCTTTTGACTATTTTTGTACAGTTTTTATCATTTTTGGCCGATTTTGCACTTTTTTAATTTTTGGCCATTTTTGCATATTTCTTATCGTTTATGCTTGTTTTTGCAAATTTTTATATCAGTTTGGTCGTTTTTTTTCTTTTTTTTTCGTTTTTTCATATTTTTATCGTTTTCGTCGTTGTTGCTCGTTGCTTGCCTTTTTTTCTCATTTTTTTGTCGTATTTGCACTTTTTTAATCGTTTTTTTTTCGTTTTTTTATTTTTGTTTGTTTTTTGCTCGTTGCTCTTTTTTGGATTTTTGCTCATTTTTTGTTTTTGCACGTTTTGGTCGATTTTGCACCTTTTTTGTCCTTTTCCAATTTTTTTTGTCGTTTATGCTCTTTTTTGTTGTTTTGGTCCTTTTTCCCCTTTTTTGTCGCTTTTGGTCTCTTTTGCAAGTTTATTATAATCTTTTTTGTCGGTTTTTTTGCTCGTTTTAATCCCCTCTTATTTTTTTTTATCTTTTTTCATTTTTTTCATGTTTTGTCATTTCACTCTTTTTTATCGTTTTGGGTCGATTTTTGTTTTTTTTGCTCCATTTTTTTTTCCGTTTTTTGGTCTTTTTTTATTTTTTTTTCTTTTTTGTCGTTTTTGTTCGTTTTTATCCCTTTTGGTACTTTTTTCTTTTTGGTCGTTTTTTGTCATTTTTGGTCGTTTTTGTCGTTTTTTTTTGTTTTTAGTCGTTTCTTCGTTTTTTAATCCTTTTTTTGTGGTCTTTTGGTCATTTTTTGTTTCTGGTCATTTTTTAATCATTTCTTGTCACTTTTGATGGTTTTTACCTCTTTTGTCATTTTTTTGTCGTTTTTGGTCGTTTTTGGTCGTTTTTTATTGTATCTTTTTTTCGTTTTGATTTTTTTTTTCATTTTGTTCTTTTGTCATTTTTGGTATTTTTTTTATTTTTTGTCGTTCTTTCGTTTTGGTCACTTTTGGTCTATTTTAGCATAAGGACAAGACCATTTTTTTCCTTTATTTATTTATTATTTATTTTTAATTTTTTCCTTTTTTCCTTTTCTTTTAAATTTTTGAAATTTTTTATTAATAAAAAATTATTAAATTAGAAACTCAATTACATTACATGGTAAACCAAACATATGAATGCAATTGACATTACATTACATGGTTTGATCACATGTTTTTAACCAAACATAGTAATGTAATTGTAATTCCCAGGGCCAACTCGGAGCATTTGAATGTCCGGGGCGAAATTCAAAATTATGCCCCCTTGTTAAAAATAAAATTAAAAACAAAGTATCAATTATTCAATATTTCATTATTATGAACATAAATGTTTTGTGCAATTTCTTAGTTTGATTCCTATAAAATATACATGTAGAATCTTGTTCTTTTTGATATGGATATAGGCACTTCATGTGGACTTTTATGCACCACTACTAGACTAGATTATGAAACAAATTAATGAAATATTTTTTTCTTGTAGAGTAACATAGACTACATCTTTTCAATCTTCAAGTTTCTCATCTTCGTAGCATCATCGATTTAGATTTTAGAATAAGTATAATTTGTAGCACAATCATCATCCATTTGAACCCACAAAACAATACAAAGTATCTGTGTGTTCATTTATGATCTTGATAAAAACAATATCTCATTCAAGCAATCGAACATAGGATATTCACAATGCAATACACATCAAGCATCATACACAGACCTATCATAATATTAGCACAATATCTCGATCAGAAAAAATAAACTAAAATGATCTAAAAATTAATGAAGTTCATAAATTTGACTTTAAATTATAGAAGATACTACTATTAGCAGGTGCAAGCAAATGAAATGTATGAAGTTCTTCAATACGAATAACTATAGGTTCTTGAAACCTAATAAAATACAAAATCTACACAAGTGATAACTAAGATTCTATGTACATACCAAGAAATATCAAGAAATTAGAAATTAAAGACTCAACAAAATTTTAGTAGCCACTTTATGCAATATTTGATCAATGACAAATGACATATTATATATATGGTAATATATGTCGATAGAGCACTTATATTATTTGTTCCAATTTTGATCGACTCTTCTTCAACTGTATATTCTTGCATATCCTGGCATGTGCATATTTGCTCGTCATTTTTAGCCATTTAATGTTGACGTGACATTTTTTCTTTCTCGGAGATACGATTTCGTGTAAAGAGATTCGCAGCTGCGGACGTTTCCAATTCCCTACCTTTTTCATTTTTATGTTCTCTATCCTATTTGTTTTTTTTTTTGTTTTTTTTCTTCTTTTAACTTTAGATGTTTAGGCTAGGCAATGGGGTAGTGAAGGTTGCAGGTCCTTGGGCCTTAGTAGAAAAATTATAGTTAAAATTAATACAAAAAAAAATTGGGGCCCATGGACCATGAGGCCCCGGGTCTAGGCCCTGGTTGCCCCTCCTCTAGGCCGCCCCTGGTAATTCCATTACATTACAAACTCAATTACGTTACAAATCCAATTCCATTATGATTACGATTACATTATAATGAACCAAACGCAACCTAAGCATCTATTAACCATGCATGTGCAATATTCGACATAGGACACACTATAGCTTATATATATATATATATATATATATATATATATATATATATATATATATATATATATATATATATATTTTTATAATATATATATATTTTTATAATATATATATATATATATATATATATATATATATATATATATATATATATATATATATATATATATATATATATATATATATATATATATATTTTCAATATATATATATATATATATATATATATATATATATATATATATATATATATATATATATTCAACAGATATATATAAATATATATATATATATATATATATATATATATATTTTTAATATATATATATATATATATATATATATATATATATATATATATATATATATATATATATATATATATATATATATATACATATATATATATATATATTAAAAAAAAAAAAAAAAAAATATATATATATATATATATATATATATATATATATATATATATATATATATTGAAAATATATATATATATATATATTTTATATATATCTATTGAAAATATATATATATATATATATATATATATATATATATATATATATATATATATATATATATATATATATATTGAAAATATATATATATATATATATATATATATATATATATATATATATATATATATATATATATATATATATTTTCAATATATATATATATATATATATATATATATATATATATATATATATATATATATATATATATATATTGAAAGAAGTTAATTGTGGCGAACGCTTCCACCGGAAATCGATCTCCTGACCACTCGGGCCGCATGCATCTCTCTTAACCTCTAGGCTAGAGGTCATTTGCTAATATATATATATATATATATATATATATATATATATATATATATATATAAAATCTCATCCAGGGCGTTCTTTATGGGTACTTCCAGAGCAACCGTGGGCTTAGACAAGGTGACCCATTGTCCCCTTACCTGTTCACGCTTGTTATGGAATACTTCACATGCTTGATGGATCTGGCAGTACTCCGTGGTCGGCTGGTCCCTCTGTTTCGGAGGGTGGATCCCCCAGTTACCTACCTTATTTATGCAGATGATCTTCTAGTCTTCATCCAGCCTTCGACGGAGGGGTTGCAGACGCTTGCGGCTATTATGGAAGATTTGAAGTCCTTTTCGGGTCTCCAAATGAACAAGGATAAGAGTAGGGTCTACTTCAGCTCCCTGTGTCCCCGAAAGGAGGAGCGGGCCGATGTGCTGGATATCGCGAGGAGTGATCTTCCTGTGTGTTACTTAGGAGTGCCTCTCACAGTCAACTATGCACGGGATCAGGACTGCCATAGTCTGGTGGAGTATGTCCAGAGGAGCGTTGAAGGTTGGCAAGCTGCCGGTCTGTCATTTGGCGGACGCATTGAGCTGGTCAGATCGGTGATTTCGGCTGTGGCCCATTTTTGGCTGCAGTCCATCCTCCTTCCTGTGGCCACTATTCGGAAAGTGCAGCGGCTCTGTGCCGATTTCATTTGGAGGGGGTGTATGCATGCGATCTCCTGGGAGCAGCTTTGTCGTCCCAGGAAGGAGGAAGGAGTGGGGCTCAGGCCGTTGCTTGAGATTAGGGAGGCTTCTGCACTTAAGGTAGCCTGGAGATTCATCAGCGGGGGGTCTCTCTGGACGGACTGGATGCACTGCAGATACGTGAAGCATGGCAACTTTTTGACGTGTTCTACTCACAACAACCATTTAGTCACGTTCAAGACTGTCTTGAGACACAGGAGGTGCTCAAGTCTGCTATCCGGAGGGTCATGAAGGATGGGTCTGGAACGGACCTCTGGCGGGATCCTTGGCTAGATCGACGTTCGCTTTTGGACATCAGGGGTGCCCCGACTCATCAGAAGGACAGACGTGGTCTGACGTGTAGTCGCATCATACGAAATGGGGAGTGGAGGCCGAAATCTTATCGGTTCAATGAGGAACTGGGTGGGATCATTATGTCTACAGTCATTGATCCGGCTTTGCCTGTGGATCGGTAGATTTGGGAGCCGCCTGGAGCAACTCCGGCAATTGGAGAGTTCCAATTCCGAAGCTGCTACAACCTCATCCGGCGCACTTTTCTGCTGAGTTTCGACTACGAGTTCGTTTGGTGCAAGGGTCTGGCCAGGAAGATGCAGTTGTGTGTTTACAAGCTTCTACTGGGCCGCCTCTTGACTAGGGATCGCCTGAGTTCGTTTGGAGTGCCAGTTCCGGATCCCAAGTGTGTGCTTCACTGTTTGGAGCCTGAATCTATAAAGCATATTTTCTTCGAGTGCACTCTGGCATGGCAGATCTGGTCGGAGCAGAGTCGTGTATTGAGAGTGTGTGTCTCCGGAAAAGGTATTGGGGACATCATCACGGTGATCCGGGATAGCAGGGGTCGAGGGCAGGACTGGTTTCGAACCACCAGAGTTCGACTGGCTGCTTCAGTTTGGCATGTATGGCGGGAGCGAAACCGTCGGATCTTTGAGAGGCTGGTCACTCCTCCGGTAGGCATTCTCCATAACATCGAGTTTGATGTAAATGCTATGGAGAATTGATGAGTGGGAGTCCCACTCTGATTGTATGTTGTAAGATTATGGCTTTTCCTTTGGAATAAAATTTATCCTTTTTCCAAAAATATATATATATAAAATATATAAAGAGAAAGATGCGATCGGGCGATCACCGAGCGAGCGAACCTAGGGTTCCCTCCGCGCGGGACCCTGGCACCTCCGACGGTGGGGTGGCCAGGGTCGGAGCGGCAGGGGGAGGGTCGGCCGAGGGCGGCGTACGCGGGGGCGAGCCTGGCAGTGACGGAGCTGGTGATGGGGGCGCTAGGGCAGATTCTTACGTGCACAAGACGGCCATAGTCGGAGCGGGGGGTGGCAGCACGGGCAGCGGAGGCACCGGCGGGGGCGGCAAGGTCGCGTACGGCGCATGCAAGGAGGTTGGCGGCGGTGGCGGCAAGACCCCTGGTGGCGCCGGCGGCGGCAGAAATGGCGCTGGCAGTTACGCGACGACGGGTCGACGACGACGACGGCGGTAACCGGGACAGATCGATGGGTTCCAGATTTGACAGGAACTCTGAATTTTCAACCTGGATCCGGTTCTGGTCTTAGGGTGGACAGATGGAGGGAGGTGGCTGGACGACGGTTAGGAGACGTCGGGGTGACAAGACTGGGGGCAAGGAGGGCGGCGTGTAGACTCACCTAAAGGCACGCTACACTTGTGAAAGGAGAACGGGTGAGGGTTCGGGGCTGCGGAAGACGTCCTATGGTCCTGCGGTCCCTCCCCGAGCGAAAAATAGTACTGCTGGAAGATCGGTTGGGTGGCTCCCCAAGGTGACTGTGGCGGATAAAGGAAAGTGAAAAGTGATTGACTTGGGAGGTCAGGGAACAGGGTCATCTCCTCCTGGGGTCGTTCCTCGTTCTCAGGGGACGGCTCTCCACCCTGTGGAAAAGTCCTGGGCTGACATATGCAAGCCTGTGGGTCCAAAAAGTCCTACATCCATGGAGTTTGTGCCACCGAAGAAGGCAAAGAGTGGCTTTCGAGCCTCGTTTCCTACGAAGGAGATTGAAAAGGTGACTGCTTTCTAGAAAACACGCTGATTTTGTACGTCCTGGGGAACAAGCCCTTCTATGGGAATATCCGGGCTTATGCGGCTCGTGTCTGGCAGCCTAAAGGAATCATGGAGATATTGCTAGGGAGAATGGCTTCTATTATGTGAAGTTTGGGCTAGCGGACGATGTCACTAGGATCCTTCAAGGAGGGCCGTGGATGTTTGATGGCAGGCTGATCATTCTGAAAGTGTGGACACCATATTTGCTTTATGAGAAGGAAGTCCTAAATGCCATCCATGTTTGGATACGCTTCCCGGAGTTTCTAGTACAGTTTTAGAGCATTTCATTGCTTATGAGTCTCGCCAGTCTAGTGGGCAAACCGATCAAGGCTGATGATGCTATAACCTTTCGATCGAGGCTGATATATGCTCGGATGTTCGTTGAGATCAGGGCTGGTTGGGAGCTACCGATTATATTGGAGTATAAAGTCCCTTCTAGAGAGGTCCCAACCCAGAAGGTGGAGTACGAATGGGTTCTCCCAGCCTGTTCACACTGCGCTTGCTTCGGGCACCTTGACAGTACATGCCCGACAGGAGGACCGAAGTCGGTGCCGCCTTCGAAATCTACTGAGGAGCCTGGTCCATCACGGGCGATGGAGACTACCTCCGGGGACGAGAGAGCTGAGGATATCATGCAGGAGGGGGATCGGCCGATGGAAGAGGCTAGTGGCCTGAGTCTGACCCCAGCCGGTACACACTAGCGGGGCTATGGTCACCTTCTTGGCACAGAGGATGTCACGACCCGCACCCTGGAGTAAGGGCACGAGACGTGGGTACGTCCAGCCTACGCTGCAGTGTCGGTGGTAGAACGCTGTCCTAGGTCACAACATCTAACAGTTAAGGTAATACACAGTTATACTCTCCGAATGGGGTGACATAACAGAATATAACTCAATCACAACTAAGGTAGAACAGGAATGAGATAGAAAGATAAAGATAGATAATATCCAGGAATGTAACATCACAGAGATACAAATCCAGAATTCTAAGTGACTAAAATAAATATATATCTCAGAATATCCCAGAATCTAAATACAGTGATCCAGAAAGTAAAGACAATCCTAATCTAGGAAGTGCCATCAACTGCTATCAGGTCCAAGTCACTAGTGATGTCTAATGCTGTACCAAGAGTGTTAGACACCAGAGCCTCATCATTCACTGTAAAATTTTCAACAGGTCCAGTAAGGACAGGAGCGAGTACAGTACATCTCAACAAAATCATAACCGGTTAGGAAATATAAACATGCTAGAGAGTAAGATACAGGATCTGAAGAAATAATATGATAAAAAGAGAGACTGTAAGTAAATAGCTACAATATATAGAGAACTAACAGTGCTAGTGATTCAGAGCACAAGATGGTTATGTAGACGGCACGATGTTGTACACGAGTAATCTACAGAGGTTGTACACGAGTAATCTACTAGATTGAATACATAACTACTTCTACTCCCCCGCCCCAATCAATACACAAGGATCTAGTTAAGTTATGTTATTGCACACGAAGTATAGTCGCACACTAGATCATGTGAGTACATAAGTATACACGATTTTAAACGATTTGTACACGAATATCACGAATACAAGGAGTACACGATGCTCACGATAAAGTACACGAACACGAATACCCGATGTATCCGCTAAGGGGATAACATCGCACAACAAGATCCATATAGTACTAATCCGTGTTTCCAACGTGTCAGCATCATGTAAGGTAATCTAAAGCAGGAAATATAATCCTAAACAAGATATGAAATGATCAGAGAATGTACTCGCCTGTATCCTGAGAATCTGGAGAATATATACTGTCCGAGGAGTGGTGTCTGGCTCCTATTAGAACAGCACAAGTCACAACAAGTCCAGAATGGTAATAAGATGCACTACAATGTGTTCTACATGAATCTAGGTCAATCTAGACCAAAGTCAACTCTTGGTCAACTCTGGTCAACCCTAGAAGTCAAACTAGGTCAACCAATTAAACCTAAGTCAAACTAGTCTAATCTAGGTTTAGCAAGTCATTCTAGGTTCTAGCAAGCCTACACAGTCCATCTAGACTCCAACTAGGCATACCATGCCTAACCATACCATATTCACATAACCACATGATATGACTATGACTAATAGTCTATTAAGAAAACATCTACCCAATAGTCACTTATACAATTTCACCCATATATCATAATATATCACATAATATCATATATACAATATATTATGTCATATGGTATCCCATACTCTATAACATATCATATCTTATAGTATCATATATATATATATATATATATATATATATATATATATATATATATATATATACATTCACACATTCCTATATATAACTAATATGTATAGTACAACGCTATAAAGGAACTTAGATACATATATATCACAAGGCATATATCTATGTATACATAGGAAGGAAGTGAGGGGGAAAACACATGAGCACATGTGTATGTGTGTGTGTAAAGAGAGTGATATGTTAGAGTGTTAATGGAAAGCAAACAGTTAGAACCTATTGACATAAACCAAAACAAGAGTTCAAAAACAGTCCTCCATAATATTTCAATCTCAGATTTACACTGAATGAGAACTCAGGTTTTAAGAATTTCATTTCTGTGTAAAGGAAAACAGTTTATACATGTGCAATGGATGTGTGTGTAATAAGACAGTGTATAGGAGAGGAAGGAATTCCAGCTCTCAAGGCAATTCCTAAACCCAGGAAAGGCAATCAGTTGCAATACAAAAATACCTCCTTAACTCAGTTTTTCTCATGCTTGAAACCACACAGTCATTAGTTAAACAATCTCATGTTTCTAGATGCAACATTGAAATTCTATTGAGGAGGAAAACTCAGTATAGAAGAATTCAAACCCAGTTAATGCATTTGATCTCAGGTTATCAAAGACTGAAAACTCAGCAATCAATGAACAAAAAGGAACTCAGTTAACAAGTAAACAATATGGGTTTAAAATCATTCTCAGGTTTCAAGGATGAACAACCATTGAAATAAATGAAAAGGAAATCAATTTACAGTGACATTTACATTACAGAAAATGGTTTAACAATCCCAGGTTTTTAGAACCAAAACTCAGTTAAACAAAAGGGAAAATGAGACAACCATCATCTCAGGTTCTATGGGAAATCATATCAGTCGAAAGAACAAGTCTCAAGTTTCAGTTTAATTAAGAAATCCAAATCAATACTAACATCCCTTAGCTAACTCAGTTTTCTGTACATTCAATTTCAGGTTTACAAATGAAACAGTGCGATACCATAACTCAGGTTTAGTATACTGGAACACACGGGAAGCAAATAACAGTGAATACTATCATTCATCAACAACCTATTCTCAGGCAATGGGAACCATATCAGTTATTAAGAAGAAACATTGAATCAAATATAATGTAAACATAGGTTTCAACATCCATGACATTTGCATTGAAACCATCATAGCCTAATCCTCATTCTCAAGCCTAAAATCGAATGTAAAACTTAGCTAATCTAGAATGTAACATGAGGGAATCAAATATCAATTTAAAACATAACACAAAGGGAATTAACTGGTTTGGGAAAACTGGAAATAATAGTATCAGAATAAACCCCAAATCTCATGTTCGAATCAAATCACAATCATTAAACCTAAAACTAATATGTAACATAATGTAACAGGGATTACATAACTTATTTAGGATCTGTTTAATAAATAGAAACACAATTTACAAACATTAAAAACGATTAAACAGTGAACACCAAATTCGAACACTGAACTACACAGTGTACAACATTTGCACAGACCATCACGTGTCCGACACGACACGAGAGTCCCTGAAACTCTAGGGATCTCGTGTCAGTCATGGACACGACTCCTATGTCAAAATTCGAGGGTTGAAACCCTCTGTGCACAGAGAAAATGTGCTCGAGCAGCAGGGCATCAACCTGCCAGCGCGCGTGGGTGCACGACCGCGTGTCCACGCGCTCGTGTCGGCTCAACCCGACACGAAAACATGCTCAGTGTCCAAGATTAGCATAAGCGAGCCTAAAATGGATTTTTTTCATTCAAACACAATCACAAAAATCGAACGAAATGCCCTTTGAGGTATTTCGTCGAACACTAACCTATACACATTGGTACGTGTCCGATACGGACACGAAATGGGTCCAAATTCTAGGGTTAGCCTATCCTACTGTTAGGTTAGGGTTAGGACATCCTAGAAATGATTTTTAACAGAATTTAAATGCAATTGAAGGGATTATACCTATAGGTGAACAATGGGTCAAAATCCCCAAATGGGAAGAGCTCCACAAGCTACTAAACTTCCTCAAATTGTGTGTTTCCTGAAAATACTCATCAACAACAGCAAGAATACTAATATTAGGTCCTATTGCAATTTGTTTGAAGGAATTTGGAGTAAAAATGGATTTTCTAAGAATTTACAAAGATGGGGACTCACCTCTTCCAAATGGCAATGTTTCCTAAAGAGGCAACCATAATTTCAAGAGGATATAAATAGTGGGGAGACACTAGTTGGCTGGCCAGATTTTTAGGGTTAGGGTTTGGTTCCAAAGAGTGTGGGCCTATGGGCCATTAAGCCTATTAGTCATAAAATGACTTGTGATTTCACAAGCCATTACTTAACGAATCTAGCTCCTAATTTCTCCAAATTAATTCCAATGAGCTAAACCTCACTAACTTAAGTCAACCTAGGTTTTCAAATCCTAAACACTTAGTCATGACCTAGGTTAGCCACTAGATTAGTCTACAAGGTCAACATAAGTCAAGTCAACTAAAACACCAAAATCAATTATACTAAAAATCTCTAAAAAATCACATTAATTCCAATAAATCTAAATAATACATAATAATTCCAAATAATTCTCAAAATTTTAAAAATGACCAAAATACCCTCATTTGGAAAACTGGGTGTTACAATCCTACCCACCTTAGAAAAATTTCGTCCTCGAAATTAAGATGATTGTACCCCTTCTAGGTCAAACCCCCACAATCAAAGTCTCAGAAACCTATTTAAATCTTTCAGTTGGAAAGTGTAACCTATGGGGTCATGGCATGTAATATCAGTCTGGGGTCGCATCTAGTTACACCAACATGCTACAGTACTAGGCAATCACAAGGTATCAAAACATACAAGCAAGGGATGCATCAAATATTCTCAAAAAGGGATACTAAGGTTAGGTCAAAACTCACCTCCAGCTAGGTCTGAGAACTAGAACTCCCTCCTGGAAGCAGGGCCCTGGTTGGGGCAGATCTATCAGGGCAGTGCTGCATCCAGTGTGCAGCTGACCCACAGATTAGGCACAATCCTAGTCTCTTTCTACAGAAGTTCCACTTGTGTCCAGACTTCCTACAGTAGGTACAGATAGGCTCTGGCTCAGCTGGCCTCTGCTGGACAGGAGACTGGGCTGGGTATGATGATATAGGATGGATATATGGGTACTCATCAAGCTCTGGGTAGGACTGGGTACTGCTCCTCGCCCTCTTGGAGCTAGGCTCTCTTTCTAGAAGTACAGAGTCCCGCAGACATAACAACCTTTGGTACTGCTCCCTCATGGCCTCATCATGAACTCTCTGTGACTCCAACATCCTTTCTTGGAAATATTCAAACACCTAAGCTGCGTCAAGTAACAAACCTCCGGGTAGTGCAGTATGGGGTACCATCTCAAGGGGTGGGGAAAGGCTCTCAGTCTCAGGCAAATCTGCAGCTCTTTCCTGAACGACAGGAGATGAAGGAAGACTCTCTGGCGAGGCTACCACCATCTCCTCAATGACAGGAGGTGCCACCACCCCCTGATCAGATAGAGGGATCACTACCTCCTGAACAGTAGGAGGTGGAAGCACACTCTCAGTAGCTGCAGCTGCTCTCAGGCGACGGGCTCGGGTCATGGGTGCCATACTGGGAAGGATAAACAAGAAAACAACAATCATCAAGGCTGTATGGCAGTCTACCATCCTATCTGAAAACTGATAATTATCAAGAAAAATAAAATAAGATAACTACTAATCATCTATAAGGGTACTATTTAAGAAAAAATAAAACCAAAAGTTTAAGGAACGAAAGTCAATAGCATTGAATCCAATCACAATCTAATATATATAGAAGAGAGAGTGTTAGAGGGAAAAGCTAACATTATGTAAAGGTTATGTGGTTAGTGTGAAATATACATGAAAGTGTATAGGAGGATTTGAGTCTCAACTGTAGCTATCAAGTTACACTATTCATGGCATATTGGTTAGGCAGTCTACAACGCACTATTTACTCATAACATGCATGGCTAACCATGTATACATGTATATCTATATGTATAGAGAGGTAAAGATTTAATTATGCATCTACATACATTATAACATGTTTACAGAACTATATATATCTATATAGCTATATGAACATAACATAGAGATGAAAGGTTAGGTTTTCATGGCAGTTGTGTACATTAGTGTAGAGTGTCATGTGTACATGGGTTAAGACTTGAAATGAAGGGTTCATCATTCAGCTAGCTCAACATTACACATTAGATCTGAAATTGAACTACGCATTTGAAAGCAATAAAAATGTTATCATGTATTCAGTTTTCAAAAAAAAAATTTGGAGAAATTCGAACATAAAAAAAAATCAACTCAATGTGTACCCTAACCATAACTTAACATGTAAGAGTATGAACCTAACATTATATACCTGCACACAACCATGTATACGGCTCAAAACTTTACAATTTAAAACTGCAATTTGAACTAAACACTTAGAATCCAAGGTTAAGGGTTTACTATGCACACAGTCTCAGATTTGACGAATTCAAACACAAACTCAACCAATTCCTTTAAGAAATAAAACCCTGTATATAACATACATGTGTAGTGATGCAAGCAAAACTAATAACATGAAATTTAAATTTAAATTATGAATTTAATATGGAGTAACAGAGAACTAGTCACTGATACTGCACTATATTAGAATACTAGGATTTGAGAACTTAACATTAATCATATTAACATGCATTTAGATAGGTTGGTAAACAAGTGTAGTATGCATACGTGTCAGGCAAGTATCTGTGTCCACTATATATATATATATTAGGGTAATACAAGAATTAATGGCAAGAAGAAAATAATGATAAAATCTGTTCTGCCTATCTGTTTAAAAGAAGGAACCATTTTGAAACCAGAGTTACAATATCAAATCTAAGTCAAAGTCTAGCAAAATCATTGATTCATTGTATTAGGAAGAAATTTATAGCAAAAGTTACACAAGGTTCATAATAACAGCTAAGCTACTTCTACTCATACTCCTACTCCTAAGTTAAATGATGATGGAAACAATTTATAATAACTGGAATGAAGATAGAGATGATATATTTAAGAACCTTTCCAACATACAATCTGATAATCATATGCGTCTGTCCAAAATCATGATACTCAGAATCCTCGCCATGCTAGTAAGCAAGGCTGCGATAAATGGTAGAGTCCATAACAGGGGCATGCACCTCTATAATCATGTCGTTTGGAATTCTCGCTATGCCGACTAGTATAGCTGCGAGAAATTCCAAATCTCATAACCAAGATACGTACATCCGAAGTCGGTCTCTATGTTTCTGCCACGCCAGCTAGTATAGCTGCGATAAACTCTAGGTTCCATAACCAAGTAGACGTTTATTATCCCTGTTATTCCGTCAACATATGTTATCAGAAGGTACCGTAACTCAGGCCATAAAATTCATCTCGATAGGAAAATCAAATCAACAACGATTCATCAAAATCAAATTCAATAATCAAGGAGTGAGAGCGAACAAAACAAGGGGAAGGATTTCAAATTGAAGTTTAAACAAGATTCTCAAGGGTCGTCCTAGGAATCTTTCAAGGAATCCTAACTGTGATTGAGTTCCTTCAAAATATCCTAATCCTACTGCAGGCTGTAGTGATACTCTAGTTTGAATACCACTACATAAACTCGACCTGCATAGGCCACCACTAAAAATGTGTCACGATCCGCACCCTGGAGTAAGGGCACGAGACGTGGGTACGTCCAGCCTACGCCGCAGTGTCGGCGGTAGAACGCTGTCCTAGGTCACAACATCTAACAGTTAAGGTAATACACAGTTATACTCCCCGAATGGGGTGACATAACAGAATATAACTCAATCACAACTAAGGTAGAACAGGAATGAGATAGAAAGATAAAGATAAATAATATCCAGGAATGTAACATCACAGAGATACAAATCTAGAATTCTAAGTGACTAAAATAAATACATATCTCAGAATATCCCAGAATCTAAATACAGTGATCCAGAAAGTAAAGACAATCCTAATCTAGGAAGTGCCATCAACTGCTATCAGGTCCAAGTCACTAGTGATGTCTAATGCTGCACCAAGAGGGATAGACACCAGAGCCTCATCATTTACTGTAAAATTTTCAACAGGTCCAGTCAGGACAGGAGCGAGTACAGTACATCTCAACAAAATCATAACCGGTTAGGAAATATAAACATGCTAGAGAGTAAAATACAGGATCTGAAGAAATAATATGATAAAAAGAGAGACTGTAAGTAAATAGCTACAATATATAGAGAACTAACAGTACTAGTGATTCAGAGCACAAGATGGTTATGTAGTGTCACGCTCCGCTCCCGTAGGAGCGATCATCCTCGCTAAGGCGTGATGCCGCACGAGCCTAGATTGCGCTCGTACAAGGCGGGTTCCATAACGGCCGATTACCGCGGCTGCGACAGGGTCGTCGCACAGAAGTCCCGTGTAGAGACATTGATTTATAGCAGCGGAATTAGAACCAAACACATGAACACAAGTCATTCAAAAGAATCTCTTTATTGATATTGAATACAAGATTACATTTGTGGGCGCAAGGCCAAATTACAATGTCTCTCGTGCTCACTTTTCTCTCATTTACAAGTCACTCTGCTCTCTCTCATCTCTCGATACAATACTTGAATCCAGCGGAAGCTTCGGAAGGCGATGTCCATACATTATGTCATGTATAAGTCTTCAAATCATGCAGCCGTACGCTTCGACTCGCCAAGGAACTCCGTGCCTCGACGCATCCAAGCGAGCTCTGCACCACGAGCTTCTACCTATGCATGCACATGAAACACTGTGTGGGTGTCAGTACCACTGTACTGGTGGAGTGAGCTCCTCGCCCACCCATACAAAACCTACACGTTTCATTTACTTTGTGCAACATAAACCCTTTTTCGATTGTCTTTCTATTCTTGCCTTAGGATCAGTTTTAGGACCGGCACCTTAGCGCAACTTGTGTATCAGAACCATCCCGTGCTTGCAATGTCAACGTTAACTCGTACTTTGTCTCTAGACCACTTCTCGTGCTTGCATTGTCGACGTTAACTCGTACTTATACTTATCTTTTGTGCCAAACTCTGGGACGTAACGACTCGGTCGTGCCCTCCGAGGCAGTGCCTCCTTGCTTAGTATCGCCTACACTTGTGTTGTGACAATGCGGCTGTGCCTCATATTTCGAGGCCGAGCCCAACAACTCAACGTAACTTCACACAACTTGCCCTACGGCCCTTTTCGTCTTAACTCGCAACAACTCAAGCCTACAACATAACCCAAGGGACGAGCAAAGGCTATGCCAAGCCTTGCGGGACAGGACCGTGCATGCCTTAGCAAGCATTTGTGCGGGCGACGCCTATGACTTAGGCTAACTTTCATCTTTTGTATCGCAGACCAACTTTCCTTCTCCCAAGCCACGGGACGAAGGACCGAGTGTCATTTTCAAAGCACGCCGTGCACCAACTCTAAGCCGACCGTGGAACGTTTTCCATGTTCTAACTCATTTTGACCCGTCGGGATTATTCCCTTAGCTATGTGGATGCGTAGCTTTTATTTATCAAACCTAACTTGTGCAAGTTGAAAACACAATTTATTATATGAAGGCAAAGATAAGGAGAGTTCACCGAAACTATCCTACCTGAGCGATGTCTCCGAGCAAGCCGTTGCAAGGCTAAGGCCGAACGCCGTCGGCATTTCGATTCCTCCGATTAACTTTGCGGGACGGGGTACTACATCATACACCACTCAGAACAAGTCTCGTCCTCGAGACTTTCCTGAAGGCAAGCCATCCTACCATTTCTATGGCCGAGACTAATTCGTACACATTTCGCTTACGCGTTTCCTAGATTCCGAGCCACGCTCGCACGACTACCAATCTTTCCTTTAACGTGGTTTCAAGATCTCGACACTCTTTCCTTTTTCAAGTCTTGCTTGAACTCGTCGTATCACTTGGCGGGATCGTGCACGCATTCCAAGCGTCCCCAAAATACATGCATTCAACCAAGCCGCATGATAAAGAATTTGTCATTCTCACTCGAGTCGCATCGTGCACATACCCAGGCATCCCTGAAATATATGCATGTCAGCCGAGCCTCGTGAGCAGGATTTCCTACATTCGTGATTCACACTATCCATTCATACCAATCCTCAAGATCAATCTTATCGATTGATAACACTAGCAACAGGGGCGTCTCGCCTAACCGCTAGGCCATTTCTTTTCGAGGCTAAGTCAATGTCAGGATTGGAATCATAGTTCCCCAACAATAACGCCAACACTAACCCCAATCCTAGGGTCAAACCAGAGTCGATCATACGGGTTTTTCTACCCAAGCTCGCGTCACTCAGATCTCTAAACATCGAGCACGATTACCTAATTCGTATTACGGTACGCGTTGCGTATATTCGAATCCCTTCAATTCGGCAATTCTAACCAATTCATGTATTCGATCACGAGGTCGTCTTGCTCGACAATACGTTGTGCCCCAATCTCACGCGAGTCCGATTATCCACGATGGTTCATGAATCACCATGCAACGCTCTCGTGGAATAACCATTCTCATCGGGGCATAATTCTTGTTTGAGTTTTAGACTAACTCATTCTCGATACGCAGATTGGACCTACTCAATCCTCAAACTTAATCATCAAGCACACCGAATCATTCTCAAGTCACCTTCGCGTCAAACCACAAGTCGAAGCATACAGATTGCCACGCCATGGTAGTTTAATCACCCCCGCTGTATGAATCACCATACCAGCGCTCACGCGGAGTGATCGCCCTAACCGGCGTGACGCATGTGCGAGGCTGGAGTTGCGCTCGCATAAGACAAGAATGTCGACGTTGGGGTTATCGTCGAAGTAAATCCAAACATTTTGTTTTCTCACCCAAGCCAAGATCTTCATTCGATAGTCTACCTGTCATTTGTTCCACCAGAAAATCCTCGAGCCAAGTTTATCTTTTCTTCGACACATTTCAATACCCGAGTATAGCATCCATCGGAACAATGACATCTGTACGATCGTCATTCGCCGAGTCAGAGTACCCCCCCGAGTTATCGTATATCGGTCTTTGATACGCCTCAATACCATCGACGATATGCGTAACCTGATGATCTTCCTTTGCAACCAATTTCGAGTCGTACGTTGATGCTGTTGTCCGAATTGGATATTCCATAATTTCTCGATATTCAAGATCAAGTTCAGTCGCTATTCCTCAAGCTCATTTCAAGATCGTTATTCAAAACTCAAGTCATATTTCTGTTGCATCAATCCGATATCGCACGCGCGATCCTCTAAGTTTCCTCGATCAAGACCATTCATTTTCATTCATCGTTCCGAATCATTTTCTAACTCGCGTTGCTCATTCACAAGTTGTCCGAACGAGACGCTCGTTCGGGACATTCGAAGTCACGACCAACTAAGCGTGACGCGTTCTAAAGCTTTGCGCGATCGCATCGCCTCGCCGACATACTCGTAATCCTCAATATTCACTCGAACAATTTCCAAGACGAACCAAACACCACTCGGATTCGAGCCACTCGACTAGTCGTCGACACTCATTCTTATTCTTCTCCGAACCTATCACATACACCACTCGGATTCAAGCCATACGATCCAGTCCTTAATCACATTCGCGTCATTCGCTAAGACATCCTTCAGATTCGTTCGACGAATCGCTAGCGTAGTCGCTCGTGTCGTATCGACGCACTAAGTCGTTCGTACTATTTCCTCAAAATCCAAATCAATCTTCCGTGTACGCCTAAGCGTTAGTCTGATAGCGTTTCTATCGATAGACACTCTAAGTGTATCTCCGTTCCCGACCGAGCAATACTTGTTATCGCTCGTGACTCGTTTGCACCAAGGGTCGAGGTGCGTGATGCGAAACACAACTTAGCCAAAAGGCCGTGTGCATAGCCATCCCATGCGGACTATATTCCGAGTTTGCACGCTCAATTGCTAGGGTCGATGTTGGACTAATTAGGCACGCACGCGATTTGCTAAGGTCGACGTAGGACCATTCGGGCATACGTGCGACTTTGCTAACATTAGCACATGATTTCTATCGAGTCAAGTTTGCAACGTTCGGCACAAAGGCCCTATCGACGCATTTGGCAACGGCCTACCGATGCATTAGATTGAACGCTTGTACGAGCTTTCGAAAATATTTGGACTTATTGTATGGACATGCCGAGGGACATTTGAGAGAGAGCGTACCAACGATAACAACTTGCGGAAGCAACAGAGTTTTATGGAAACATCAAAGTTAAAGAATTCAATCGACGGTCCAAGGACGTAAAGCCGTGCTCTGATACCATTATGTCACGCCCTGCTCCCGTAGGAGCGATCGTCCTCGCTAAGGCATGATGCAGCACGAGCCTATATTGCGCTCATACAAGGCGGGTTCCATAACGGCCGATTACCGCGGCTGCGACAGGGTCGTCGCACAGAAGTCCCGTGCAGAGACATTGATTTATAGCAGCGGAATTAGAACCAAACACATGAACACAAGTCATTCAAAAGAATCTCTTTATTGATATTGAATACAAGATTACATTTGTGGGCGCAAGGCCAAATTACAATGTCTCTCGTGCTCACTTTTCTCTCATTTACAAGTCACTCTGCTCTCTCTTATCTCTTGATACAATACTTGAATCCAGCGGAAGCTTCGGAAGGCGATGTCCATACATTATGTCCTGTATAAGTCTTCAGATCACGCAGCCGTACGCTTCGACTCGCAAAGGAACTCCGTGCCTCGACGCATCCAAGCGAGCTCCGCACCACGAGCTTCTACCTGTGCCTGCACATAAAACACTGTGTGGGTGTCAGTACCACTGTACTGGTGGAGTGAGCTCCTCGCCCACCCATACAAAACCTACACGTTTTATTTACTTTGTGCAACATAAACCCTTTTTCGATTGTCTTTCTATTCTTGCCTTAGGATCAGTTTTAGGACCGGCGCCTTAGCGCAACTTGTGTATCAGAACCATCCCGTGCTTGCAATGTCAACGTTAACTCGTACTTTGTCTCTAGACCACTTCTCGTGCTTGTATTGTCGACGTTAACTCGTACTTATACTTATCTTTCGTGCCAAACTCTGGGACGTAACGACTCGGTCGTGCCCTCCGAGGCAGTGCCTCCTTGCTTAGTATCGCCTACACTTGTGTTGTGACAACGCGGCCGTGCCTCATATTTCGAGGCCGAGCCCAACAACTCAACGTAACTTCACACAACTTGCCCTACGGCCCTTTTCGTCTTAACTCGCAACAGCTCAAGCCTACAACATAACCCAAGGGACGAGCAAAGGCTATGCCAAGCCTTGCGGGACAGGACCGTGCATGCTTTAGCAAGCATTTGTGCGGGCGACGCCTATGACTTAGGCTAACTTTCAGCTTTTGTACCGCAGACCAACTTTCCTTCTCCCAAGCCACGGGACGAAGGACTGAGTGTCATTTTCAAAGCACGCCGTGCACCAACTCTAAGCCGACCGTGGAACGTTTTCCATGTTCTAACTCATTTTGACCCGTCGGGATTATTCCCTTAGCTATGTGGATGCGTAGCTTTTATTTATCAAGCCTAACTTGTGTAAGTTGAAAACACGATTTATTATATGAAGGCAAAGATGAGGAGAGTTCACCGAAACTACCCCACCTGAGCGATGTCTCCGAGCAAGCCGTTGCAAGGCTAAGGCCGAACGCCGTCGGCATTTCGATTCCTCCGATTGACTTTGCGGGACGGGGCACTACATGTAGACGGCACGATGTTGTACACGAGTAATCTACAGAGGTTGTATACGAGTAATCTACTAGATTGAATACATA
Organism: Iris pallida; assembly: GCA_029216955.1. Classification (NCBI taxonomy): domain Eukaryota; kingdom Viridiplantae; phylum Streptophyta; class Magnoliopsida; order Asparagales; family Iridaceae; genus Iris; species Iris pallida. The sequence goes on from JANAVB010021599.1 coordinate 783,668, forward strand.
ACCACTTCTACTCCCCCGCCCCAATCAATACACAAGGATCTAGTTAAGTTATGTTATTGCACACGAAGTATAGTCGCACACGAGATCATGTGAGTACATGAGTATACACAATTTCATACGATTTGTACACGAATATCATGAATACAAGGAGTACACGATGCTCACGATAAAGTACACGAACACGAATACCCGATGTATCCGCTAAGGGGATAACATCGCACAACAAGATCCATATAGTACTAATCCGTGTTTCCAACGTGTCAGCATCATGTAAGGTAATCTAAAGCAGGAAATATAATCCTAAACAAGATATGAAATGATCAGAGAATGTACTCGCCTGTATCCTGAGAATCTGGAGAATATATACTGTCCGAGGAGTGGTGTCTGGCTCCTATTAGAACAGCACAAGTCACAACAAGTCCAGAATGGTAATAAGATGCACTACAATGCGTTCTACATGAATCTAGGTCAATCTAGACCAAAGTCAACTCTTGGTCAACTCTGGTCAACCCTAGAAGTCAAACTAGGTCAACCAAGTCAACCTAAGTCAAACTAGTCTAATCTAGGTTTAGCAAGTCATCTAGGTTCTAGCAAGCCTACACAGTCCATCTAGACTCCAACTAGGCATACCATGCCTAACCATACCATATTTACATAACCACATGATATGACTATGACTAATAGTCTATTAAGAAAACATCTACCCTATAGTCACTTATACAATTTCACCCATATATCATAACATATCACATAATATCATATATACAATATATTATGTCATATGGTATCCCATACTCTATAACATATCATATCTTATAGTATCATATATATATATATATATATATATATATATATATATATATATATATATATATATATATATATATATATATATATATACATTCACACATTCCTATATATAACTAATATGTACAGTACAACACTATAAAGGAACTTAGATACATATATATCACAAGGCATATATCTATGTATACATAGGAAGGAAGTGAGGGGGAAAACACATGAGCACATGTGTATGTGTGTGTGTAAAGAGAGTGATATGTTAGAGTGTTAATGGAAAGCAAACAGTTAGAACCTATTGACATAAACCAAAACAAGAGTTCAAAAACAGTCATCCATAATATTTCAATCTCAGATTTACACTGAATGAGAACTCAGGTTTTAAGAATTTCATTTCTGTGTAAAGGAAAACAGTTTGTACATGTGCAATGGATGTGTGTGTAATAAGACAGTGTATAGGAGAGGAAGGAATTCTAGCTCTCAAGGCAATTCCTAAACCCAGGAAAGGCAATCAGTTGCAATACAAAAATACCTCCTTAACTCAGTTTTTCTCATGCTTGAAACCACACAGTCATTAGTTAAACAATCTCAGGTTTCTAGATGCAACATTGAAATTCTATTGAGGAGGAAAACTCAGTATAGAAGAATTCAAACCCAGTTAATGCATTTGATCTCAGGTTATCAAAGACTGAAAACTCAGCAATCAATGAACAAAAAGGAACTCAGTTAACAAGTTAACAATATGGGTTTAAAATCATTCTCAGGTTTCAAGGATGAACAACCATTGAAATAAATGAAAAGGAAATCAATTTATAGTGACATTTACATTACAGAAAATGGTTTAACAATCCCAGGTTTTTAGAACCAAAACTCAGTTAAATAAAAAGGGAAAAGGAGACAACCATCATCTCAGGTTCTATGGGAAATCATATCAGTCGAAAGAACAAGTCTCAAGTTTCAGTTTAATTAAGAAATCCAGATCAATACTAACATCCCTTAGCTAACTCAGTTTTCTTTACATTCAATTTCAGGTTTACAAATGAAACACTGCAATACCATAACTCAGGTTTAGTATAGTGGAACACACGGGAAGCAAATAACAGTGAATCCTATCATTCATCAACAACCTATTCTCAGGCAATGGGAACCATATCAGTTATTAAGAAGAAACATTGAATCAAATATAATGTAAACATAGGTTTCAACATCCATGACATTTGCATTGAAACCATCATAGCCTAATCCTCATTCCCAAGCCTAAAATCGAATGTAAAACTTAGCTAATCTAGAATGTAACATGAGGGAATCAAATATCAATTTAAAACATAACACAAAAAGGGAATTAACTGGTTTGGGAAATCTGGAAATAATAGTATCAGACAGTGTATCAGAATAAACCCCAAATTTCATGTTCGAATCAAATCACAATCATTAAACCTAAAACTAATATGTAACATAATGTAACAGGGATTACATAACTTATTTAGGATCTATTTAATAAATAAAAACACAATTTACAAACATTAAAAATGATTAAACAGTGAACACCAAATTCGAACACTGAACTACACAGTATACAACATTTGCACAGACCATCACGTGTCCGACACGACACGAGAGTCCCTAAAACTCTAGGGATCTCGTGTCAGTCATGGACACGACTCCTATGTCAAAATTCGAGAGTTGAAACCCTCTGTGCACAGAGAAAATATGCTCGAACAGCAGGGCATCAACCTGCCAGCGCGCGTGGGTGCACGACCGCGTGTCCACGCGCTCGTGTCGGCTCAACCCGACACGAAAATGTGCTCAGTGTCCAAGATTAGCATAAGCGAGCCTAAAATAGATTTTTCCATTCAAACACAATCACAAAAATCGAACGAAATACCCTTTGAGGCATTTCGTCGAACACTAACCTATACACATTGGTACGTGTCCGATACGGACACGAAATGGGTCCAAATTCTAGGGTTAGCCTATCCTACTGTTAGGTTAGGGTTAGGACATCCTAGAAATTTTTTTTAACAGAATTTAAATGCAATAGAAGGGATTATACCTATAGGTGAACAATGGATCAAAATCCCCAAATGGAAAGAGCTCCACAAGCCACTAAACTTCCTCAAATTGTGTGTTCCCTGAAAATACTCATCAACCACAGCAAGAATACTAATATTAGGTCCTACTGCAATTTATTTGAAGGAATTTGGAGTAGAAATGGATTTTCTAAGAATTTTCAAAGATGGGGACTCACCTCTTCCAAATGGCAATGTTTCCTAAAGAGGCAACCCTAATTTCAAGAGGATATAAATAGGGGGGGGGACACTAGTTGGCTGGCCAGATTTTTAGGGTTAGGGTTTGGTTCCAAAGAGTGTGGGCCTATGGGCCATTAAGCCTATTAGTCATAAAATGACTTGTGATTTCACAAGCCATTACTTAACCAATCTAGCTCCTAATTTCTCCAAATTAATTCCAATGAGCTAAACCTCACTAACTTAAGTCAACCTAGGTTTTCAAATCCTAAACACTTAGTCATGACCTAGGTTAGCCACTAGATTAGTCTACAAGGTCAACATAAGTCAAGTCAACTAAAACACCAAAATCAATTATACTAAAAATCTCTAAAAAATCACATTAATTCCAATAAATCTAAATAATACATAATAATTCCAAATAATTCTCAAAATTTTAAAAATGACCAAAATACCCTCATTTGGAAAACTGGGTGTTACAGAGGAGCATGGTCACCAGAGGCAAGTTGGCTTCGGGGCGAGAGCATCGAGGAGATGGAGGATCATCCGAAGAGAGAGTTTACAGCATGAAGAGACATGCTGGCCCTCTTTGCGACGGACCCCCAAGGGAGGGGGACTCTTCCCTGTTCTGGGTGAGGCATTATGTGTGGACAACCCGCTTAGGCTCTGATGCTCTCACAGGCAACAAACCAGCATTTCCCTACTCCTGGGGCGGAAGAGGACATGACAGCGACGGACGTGGTACCACCCTCGGGTACCTGTCCATGAGAAGTTCAGGGGAACCTCACTTTTAATAATTAATGGCGGTTATCGCCTGGAACGTGAGGGATGCGTGCTCCTTAGGGAGATAGAGGGGGTTTTGTGGGGTCTTACGCAGATAGCAGTGTGACATCTCTGTTTTGCTGGAGACCAAGATTAAAGGAGAAAAGACTCTTGCCCGACGGACCCCCACTCATTGGGTTCAACTCCACAATCTAGCACTTTGCGACATGGCGAGGATCTTGGTTAGATGGAATACCAACAGTTGGGGAGCAGATTTGGTCCTGATGTCGGAGCAGCTGATTACCATCTCCTTCACGAATAAGGGTGGTTTTCTGTTCTTGCTGGGAGCAGTGTATGGCCACAACGACAGGCGACGTTGGGAGGCCCTGTTGAGTGACATATCCAGAGTAGCTTCCGCTGCTGACTCCTTGTATCTTCCACTTCTCTTGATGGATGACTTCAACGCCCTTCTTCACAGAGGGGAGAAGGTGGGTGGCAGACCGGTTCCAGATCAGATTTTGTACGACTTCCAGATATGTCTTCTCCAGTCGAAACTTCAGGGATTGGCACGTTCGGGACATATCTGGACCTGGCATAAAAAAGCTATCCGTAACAGGGTTGCTTGCCAGTTGGACAGAGCTCTGGACAACGGAGAGTGGTTTCGCCGCTTCCCTAATTCTTTGGCTGAGGGTCTAGCAGCTGGGACGAACGATCATTCTTCCATCAGGGTTGGCTTCACAGAGAGGCCTACTTGGAAGTCACATCCTTTTCGGTACAACAACAACTGGTTTCTTTCAGGTGGATACTTGGAGGCTGTTACGGAGGGTCTTCTTAGCCAACGGGAGGGTACGGCTCAGTACCGAATGGTGCATATGCTCAAGCACATGAAGAAGGCTATCCGGAGTTGGATGAAGAGATTACCCAAGTCCTCACTAGATGATAAGGAGGCAGGGCTCAGGGCCATCCAAAATTTCATGCAATCTGACATGCTGAACGGAAACTTAGCGGCTAGAAAGAAAGAGCTGATCAAGGAAATCAACTTTCTACGTCTGCAGATGGAGATTAGTACAGCCCAGTGCGCTAAATGCTCCTGGCTTAAGGATGGCGACCGCTACTCCAAGTTCTTCTATGATGTTATCCGGACCAGGCAACATAAGAACAACCTGTCTCAGCTGCTCAATGGAGAGGACAATCTAGTAGGGGAGCCATCGAAGATCCAAGGAGAGGCTGTCAGGTATTACTCAGAGTTGTATTTTCAGACTATCTATCTGTGTTTCCAGATATCGTTACGAAGAGGTTGGTGACTCCCAATGGGAATAGCCAACTACTTGCACCGGTCACTATGGAGGAGGTGGAGACTATCATCATGAAGGCAGATCCCAATAAAGCACCATGGCCGGACGGATTTAGCAGTAGATTTTACAAACGCCACTGGGATATTCTGAAGTTCTCATTTCTCGAGGCAGTTCAGGAGTTCTTCACTAAGGGGACGCTGTTGAAGGAGCTGAATCATACCTTCTTGACTCTTGTGTCAAAGAAAGAAGGTGCGACATCGCTGGCAGACTTTAGGCCTATAGCGTGCTGTAATTATCTTTAAAAAATAATTATGCACCTTATATATGTGCCGACGTATGGAGGGGATCAGCAGGGCTTAGTCTTTCCGAAGCAGGCGGCTTTCATAAAGAGGAGATCGATTGCTGAGCACAGTCTTCTTGCACATGAGATGGTGAGGGACTTTAATAAACCAGGAGGGAAGAAGGTGTCCGTGAAGCTGGACCTAAGGAAGGCATATGATATGGTCAATAGGGAATTCCTATGCCACCCGATGATTGCCATGGGATTCGATGATCGGTGGGTTGCGAGGATTCGGGAGTGCAACATGACCCCCCACCTTCTCTGTCCTCATCTAGGGTACCCCGTATGGGTTCTTCCGCAGCAATCGTGGACTCTGGCAAGATGACCCATTGTCCCTTTACCTGTTCATGCTTGTCATGGAGTACTTCACTTGTTTGATGGACATGGCGGTGCATAGTGGGAGGCTTGTCCTACTGTTCAGGAGGATCGAGCCACCTGTTACTCATCTTATTTATGCAGAAGACCTCCTGATATTCATATAGCCTTCTATAGAAGGTATGAACACGATCTCGAAGATTATAGAAGATCTGGAAGCTCTTACAGGGCTTCAAATGAATCGAGAGAAGAGTCGGGTTTACTTCAGTTCCATTTGCCTCCGGAAGGAGGAACGAGCCGAAGCTTTGGCTGTAGAGAGGAGTGATCTTCCGGTAAAATATTTAGGAGTCCCTCTGACAGTCAATTATACTCGAGACCAGGATTACCATAGTCTGGTGGAGTATGCCCAAAGGAGGGTTGAAGGATGGCGGGCTACTGGACTATCATTTGGGGGGTGCATTGAATTGGTTAGATCGGTTATCTAGGCCCTGGCTCAATTCTGGCTCCAGTCTATTCTGATTCCTGCCGCTATCATCAGGAAAGTTGAGAGGATTTGTGCCGATTTCATCTGGAGGGGGTATGCATGCGATTTCTTAGGAGCAGCTATGCTGCCCGAGGAAGGAGGGAGGAGTGGGACTTAGACCCTTGTTGGAGATCAGGGAGGCCTCGACTCTGAAGCTAGCATGGAGGTTCATTAAAAGGGGATCTCTATGGGCTAACTGGATGCACAATAGATATGTGAAGCAAGACAACTTTTGGATCTGCTCCATCGACAATAATAACTCTGTTACTTTCACGCATATCTTGCGATACAGAGCTGCACTCAAATCCTCCATCCGGAGGACCATGAGAGATGGAGCTGGAACGGACCTCTGGCGGGACCTATGGCTAGAGCGGCAATCTCTGTTAGAGATCCTGGGAGACCGGTCGCACAGGGAGGCTGGTACGGGGCTGACTTGCCAGCGCATTATCAGGAATGGTGTTTGGAGTCCTGAGTCCTACTGTGATACTAAGGAACTTGGAGATGTTATTCGTACGGTCGGGATTGATCCGACGCAGCCAGCTGATTGTTGGATCTGGGATCCGTCGGGTGATACTGGGGGTTCCGGAGAGTTCAGGTTCCACAGCTGTTTCAATCTTGTGCGTCGTTCTTTTCCTACTAGTGTTGATTTTGAATTCATATGGTGCAAGGGTCTGGCCAGAAAGATGCAGCTTTCTGTCTACCGTTTATTTCTAGGTCGACTTCTGACGAGGGACAGACTCATCTCGTTTGGGATTCAGGTGCCCAGCCCAAAGTGTGTGTTGTGTGACCTGGATAATGAATCTATGCATCACTTATTCTTTGAGTGTGAGGTGGCCTGGTACATCTGGAATGAACAATGTCATGCACTGGGCGGATGTGACACTGGCAGGGCGAGCGGAGATATCATCAATGGAATTCGGGAGCGAAGAGGGAGAGGGCAGGTATGGTTCAAGAACGCTAGAATTCGGCTGGCTGCTACTGTCTGGCATGTATGAAGGGAACCGAATCGTCGTATCTTCAAGGGACTTACCACCCCTCCTGTAGGCATCCTCCATAACATTGATTTTGATGTAAAAGCTATGAAAACCTGATGAGTGGTAGCCCCACTCTGATTGTATGATTGTATGATTAAGTGTTTAGTTTGGAATAAAATTTACCCTTCTTCTATATATATATATATATATATATATATATATATATATATATATATATATATATATATATATATATATATATATATATATATATATATATATATATATATATATATATATATATATTTCTTTTTTTCAGAATATGGTACGAGAGTTGTTGAAAGACGAAAATGTCCAGCTAATGAAGTATTACATGTTGAACCTCACTAGTATCTTGCGGATACAACTCTCCTACGATAGGAGAACCTGCACGGCATGTTATCCATGTTGATCTAGCTCCATTCCAAAATCTTGTGAGCTGGTCCAAGAACTTTGATATTGAATTCACCACTTATAAAAAAAACTTTAATTGCTTCTAAATTAATTACTAACATATCTTATATTTTTTTTTATATAAGATATGTTAGTAATTATATATATATATATATATATATATATATATATATATATATATATATATATATATATATATATATATATATATATATATATATATATATATACTTTATATATATATATAGATATAGATATATATATAGATATAATATATATATTATTATATTATAAAAGTATATATATATCTATATATATATATTATTATATATATAATATATATATTATATATATATATATATATATAGATATAAATATATATATATATATATATATATATATATATATATAAAAGTAAAAATATATATATATATATATATATATAAGTAAATGAGACATTCTTAAGTTTCCAATGATTACATAGTTGTCGTATGGGCTCTTATAGTAGTCCACCATAAGTTTGTCAAACCTTTTGTATCAGAACCTTGGTGACTACTTTAATACTTTGTAATATGCAAACATGATTCTCTTTTCACAGAACAACAAATCAATCTGTTTGACTTATCAAAGTATCCTCTTCATAGTGTTATAACTTCCTGGATATTATGGCAGACCAACTCGAAGTGTAACAATAAATTGTCTTCACATTGGTTTATCCAACTCCAGAGAGACGAAACCACATAAGGGTTCTTTAGGCTAATTCTAAAAGTTGTTGCAATACATCGGCATCACCCGAATTTGCGTACCAACCACAGAAAGATCTTCCTGAGCTCCCGAAGCAATTCCGCTTCATCTACTACAGCTAACAGAACTCAGATCCCATAGTGAGAGAAATGTTTGCTTCTTCGACTTCTTCGATATAGCACATTACCTAGGATCTACTTTTTTGACTTTCTCGATATAGCAGCCTTATCCATGTAGAAGATATAGCCTCTTCTTTCTCTCCTTCTGAGCACTGACTTGCATTACTGAAGCCTTCTACCCCTGCAGGTAACTGATGTAGTGCATCTTTCTGAGTCCCTGAGAGATATCCAATTACTCTCTTCACAGCTTTCTAAATATCAACACATGGCTTGCGTGAATCGACTCGTCATGCCTACAACACAAGTTATATCAGGCCTGGTGTACTTATAGCCTACATCAAACTATAAATGATGTTCGAGCAACTGTCTGACGCTTCTCCAAGATTTGGCTTCAACCTTTGATCACACCTGTAAGGAGTATCGATCCCTGGAAGATCCTAATATCCATAGTATGTGAGCAACTTTTACGTAGTGAGCTTGTGACAGGACAAGCTCAACTTTCGTTTGGATTATTTAAATCCCCAGGATGACATCCGCATCTCCCATGTCCTTCATACTGAATCTGGACGTGAGGAACATCTTTGTTCTAATGACACATCATTATGTCGTCCACATAAAGACAAACGATGACTCCTCTCTCTTCAGCGAACTTCGTGTAAACATACTTTAACAGTCTCGCTGATACTGTAGCCTTTTGACCTAATAACCTGGTCAAACTTCTCGAGCCACAGCTTGGGAGTGTACTTCAAATTGTACATAGAATTCACCAACTTGTAGACCTTGTCTTCAATACCCTGAACGACAAATCTATATCTGGCTGTTGTATCTGAATCTCTTCTGCTTGTCTTCTCTATCCAAAAACTACTGTCTATACATCCATCTGATGATAGAACAACTTATGAATAGCAACCACGGCCGTCGTCATCTTGATAGTTGACATCTTAATCTCCTATTCTTAAGCAAGTCCTTAGCCTTGAACTCATCTTCAGTTCCTTCGAATTTCGTCTTTTTCTTTTCTCAAAATTCAATAGGTTTAGCTCCTTCAGGCAGATTAACTAACGTCCACTTATACTTGGATGTTACAGAGTCAACCTCTTCATTGTCTCTTCCTCCAGAAGATCGTATCTCTGGACTTCACCACCTCATCAGCCTCCACGTATGGATGATAAAGTTTATCACTGAAATCTTTCGTCCTTCTCACTCGCTTTGCTTATGCTTAGCGAATACTGGTTCAAGTATTATCATCAATGACAACCACCTTCTGGACTACTATATCTGAAAGTACTTGCTCCTTCGGTACCAACAATATTCTCCGGAACATCCGCGAGAATAATGTTCTTGTCCTAGCAATTTTGTCTTCAAAGAATTCTGCCTCGCGAGACTCAATGATATGATTGATACAATATCAAGTGATCTCCGAGCATAGCTTACAACAGCTAATTCCAAAAATACTATCTTCTTGGTCTTCGTCCCTGACTTCTGAATCTTGATATCCGAAGATTCACGTACACCATACACCCCCACACTTGAATGATATTCAAGTTAGGTCTAACCTTGAACCAGTGCTGATGAGAATTATAGTCAGATACACGAACGGTACTTTATTGAGCAAATAAACGTAGCCGTACACACAATCTATCCCAAGAAGCATATTGGAAGATCTACAGTATAGATATCATCATCTTTGACAGCATCCTGATCTTCCTTTTTGACACTCCATGGATTATATATACTACGGAGCAGTTGTTTCATAGCCAATTCTATGTTCATAATAGAACGATGCGAATCCAAAAAACGACTCTCTCCGTCTTGATCAATCCTGGGTGTATATGCAGGGCAGTCGTTTCATAGCCAATTCGATGTTCATAACAGAACGATACGAAACCAAAAAAAACGACACTCTCCGCCATGATCCATTCTCAGTAGTTGTAGACCGGTTTAATGTTCAGCTTCAGCCTGAAGTCCCTGATCTTCTCGAGTGCTTCATCCTTTGACTTGAGAAGACATTCAAATTAGCATTTCGAGAAACACTTTGAACCGGCTTCCGTGGAGAATTGATAAAAGTCACAGATATCTGAGTGTACTAACTCCAGAAGATCCATACTTTAGTTCAATTATCTGAGCAGATTCCTGATAGTCTTGCCTCTGTACATATTTAAATCCCTCCACCTCTTTACCCCTACATTCTGGAGATAAGGCCCGATAGAACATCTTGAGTCTGCTTCTATCATAGACCAACTCTATGTCCATTCAATGAAGCAGCTTCATCGCACTCAGTAGAAGTTCGAACATCCCTTCAGTACCGAACATCTTTTCGAAGCATGTTCCTCGCCAAGAAATTACCATATGGCTAGTACGAATGTCCATCTTTCAAGTCTGTATCAGACAACAGACTTTCTGAGATCAGATCTTCGAAAATCTCTGGTACGTGCAACACGCATTCGAGTGTCCTTGTCGGTGGTTCATAACCACCGTTTCGATCTTCAGATCTTCTGCTAGATATATGTTCACCATCGAGACCGTCGTCATAACAAGGCTCGTCCTCGGTGAACAGCTCCTTCGAGAGCACACATGGTCAGATGCACTAGTGTCCGACCACTAGTCAGGTACTATACTAGATAACTCAACCTGTGCAACAGTAGCAACCATGTTAAGTAATCAAAATAACCAAGTTTAGTCATACCTGCTATTTTGGTTTGGGCGTGGTGCTTCTTGCCACAGTTGAAGCAAGCCTCATGACCCTTAGGCTTTGGCTTGAATAGAACTGACTTCACTTTCAGCTGGTGAGAGTCCTTAGCTCGTCTTCAACATGAATCAGTGCAAGAGGCTTCAAGATCCACTTCCATCTTCTTGCAATACATGTCCGCGATGAAATTGCTCCACCTAGGTGGGAGCTTGGCGACAATACCCCCAATGACAAATGAATCGACCAAGGCATGCCGTCATACGCCAACTTCTAATGTAACTTGAGGAACTCCTTTACTTGATACAACATGGTCTTATCATCCTCAAATCGCATCCTCCAACCTTCTCGGTCACATGGATCTTGTTTCTGTTTTCATCTGCCTTGTAGAGATTCTCTACAAATTCTCAGACCTGCTTGGCATAGACCGTCCTGATGTATGACTCGGCCAGAGAGTCCTCCATAGAGTTTAGGATAACCAACTTGCAAATGTTGTTATCTCTCATCCACTTGGATTATAGAGCAGTGGCCTCAGCGACCCTTCGAGCATTTTCACCTTCTAGAATTAAAGGCTCAGGATCTGTCAACACGTAGTCAACGCTCACGAGTTGAAGATTAAGGCTGACCTTTCTCTTCTAGACGTTGTAATGCTCCCTGTCAAACTTCTCAAGTTTGTTAAAACTTGTATCGAGAAGGTTTGCATGGTTGTTCTCCATCGAATCTAAATCTTGCTTTGAGATTGTTATTCCCGGAGCATGATTTTCGATGGAAAACTGAGAAATGAAATGATTGTAAAAATAACGTTTCATAGCAACACGATCAAGGAAGGTGCACGACAGAGATCCTTGGAGGATTCTTGGTAAAGAAAATTTAAAAAGATTTCATCACAGCAGCAAACGAATGTAATGCTTCTAAAAAGAAGGTACAAATCGAATTGCTAGCAGTAGCAGTGACGAAAGCCCACAAGTGGTTTCTGAATAATCAGAGAAAAGAGAAGGAAAGAAGAAAGAGAAAGCAGCTTTGCTGGGGTGATCAAATCACCGTTGCTCAAAGCAAGATTCGCCTATATACAATCCGCTTCCAGGAACCAACAAGTTCTTAGAGAACTTATGGAACGCTTGTCGGTCAATTTTGAGACTTGAACGGGCTTCCTGAACTTTACGGACTCCCTTAACTCTCTTCTTTGGTGCATCTTTCAAATGAGGCAAATGGGCTCTATTTATAGAGTGGAGTGAGACTTCACCTTTTCTCCTACCCGATGTGGGACTAAAATACCAATACTGAAAAATATAGTTTGATATTTTAGATCATCCCACAATCAGCATAGTCGTGTGTCAGTCCACGCCTACTCTCCGAACACTCCCATGCATGCACGAGACATCCTGGAGTTCGTGTCCGAGTCCGAACAACAAAAATCAACTTGCATCCTTTGTTGGAATTAATCATTTTTCCTTCTAGAAAAATACTCCCACATGACACACACTTGTGCCCCACCACACCTCATGTGCACGCCTCAACACAAAATGCATTATATTGACATACTCACCATTTGGTGTAGCAGATGTGGGACTATCTTTCCTAGTCTAAAGGCAAAACACCAACAGTGTGTGTGTGTGTGCGCGCGCGCGGAGGGATCCGATCCCCAATCTTTTGCATCTCCAACCATCCCCCAAAAAAGGCTAAATTACAACTTGATTCCCTCAACTATTCGAGTTTCCAACTTGATAACCTAAACTTAGATAGATATCAACTTGATACCCTAAATTTTAAAAATGACGAAATTATTCCTCCTCCCCCCCCCCCCCCCCCCCTCCCTACCAGCTGTCACCACCCCACACCCCTACCCCGTGGCTCCGACCCCTCCCCGCGCGTGCCCTAACCCTGCCCCCTTCTCTCCGCCATGCGCCGGCCGCCGCCGCAGGTGAAGAGGGGGGGGGGGGGGGGGTTAGGGCAAAGGGGGTGGCGGGGGGCACATGTGCTGCAGTCATGGAGTGAAAAGGGGGCGAGGGCAGCGGGTTAGTGCAGCCCCGGGGGGGGGGGGGGGGGTGACGGGGTGACAACCGGGGGGGGGGGGGGGGGGGAGGAGGGGAGAAGATGAGAGGTAATTTCATCATTTTTGAAATTTAGGGTATCAAGTAATACCTATCAAAGTTGAAGATATCAAGTTGAAAAACCCCAATAGTCGAGAGTATCAAATTATAATTTAGCCAAAAAATATGCACACAAATTCCTCTATTTACACCAATCTGAGCATCATATTTGTATTTACTGCAACATTTATCCAGTCAACCAGAATTTGGAAAACCATTTACAGCAACAAATATTGTTTGCAAGAAATGTTGCATAGTATTTGCATGTACAGACAACCAAACCCCTCGCAATTTTTTTTTAATTTGTCAATGTCTCTCCTTTTATTTCAGGTCCTGTTGAATTCCTTTTGTAGAATACAACAGATGGCATCCGAGAGAACTTCTGTTCTCCTCAGATCCCACGGATACACAAAAATAAATAAATAAAAAGTAATATACAACATGGTATGAGAAGAGAGAAAAAAGAAGAGGAAAGTTGGGAATTTCATGACTCTGATTGTTGTGTGGATGATCTGGAAGACGGAGTCCAGGAATAGAAAAGAAGGCCAGCGACGAGGACAGCTGCTCCCATCACAAAGCCTGCAGGCAGCGATGATGCCACTCCAATGTATGGTAACGGAAGTGTGAAGGCATAGATGGAGAGGGGGACTGTACAGAAAAAGGCACATGAAACATACAGTAAATTAGTATGGAGTGCACAAATTTCAAACTAATCAAGCTAAAAAGATCACTTTGTAGCCCCTAATGTTTTCTTTGACCTCCCCGAGAACGCTACCAGCTCCAACCGCTAGGCAACCCCATGGTGGCATCTAGGGATGTAACAGAATCATCCTTGTGGGAAGAAAACAGAGTAGCTTTTTTTTCAACTTAAGAAATGGGTATTGCTATGTTGCATAACTTCTACTCATGATCCCCCACCATGTGTGCAATGTTCTATGCATCGAGTGGATAGGAGGTTCGTGCATCCATCAGAAGTCTTGGCCCTCATCCAATCGTTGCACACGACCCACCCTTCAGTCGTGATGGGAGGTCATGAAATAATGCTAGGTTGTAGCTCACGAAAGAAAAGGTTCACTTGACAATAAGTAATAAATAGATGTTAGTAACCTGAGAAGGTGGAGGCAAGGCAAGAAACCACAGCTGAAGATATTTTGAGAAGATGCAGCAATGATATGTTGAAGGCCATGTTAACCAGTACAAATAGCAGTGGTAGCAAGGGTGCTCCTTCACATCCTGCAACCAATTGAAAACAATATCAACGCTTCCTTTCGTTTGGTGTTTCACAAGGCAACAAAAACAATGCGATTTAAGTTGTAGGCTACAAGCTATAGAGGCTGGTTCTATTAAAATATTTGTTTTAGAATCAACTTCAGTATGTAATACGTTTTTCATGGTCAGCTACCTTGACCAAATTGATTACCATCTTTCATATTTTTTCATGTAATTTAGGAAATAACCAACCTAGTCTTCATTCAAAATTGATAATGAGTATATACACAAGATACTATTCCTAGAGAGAGAGAGGCCAGTCCAACGTACATAGTGGACTTGGCTACATACAGCAACACTCCCCCTCAAGCTGAAGCCAATATGTCGTGCATGCCCAACTTGGTACATAAGTGGTGAAACGTGAGGGGCTTGGTAAATAGGTCGGTGATTTGACCCTCAGCAAGTAAATGGAGTGGAGATACTACTTGGTCTTAACAACATTGGGAACGAAATGTAAGTCCACCTCAATGTTTTTGATTCTCTCAAGTAAGACCGGATTACTAGCAATGAAATACCAGCATGATTGTCACAATGCATAGGTATAGCTCACTATACTTGACACCATGATCCATCATCATAGTCCGCAGCCGCATCATCTCACAAACAGTTCGGGCCACAGTTTTATACTCCGACTCCACAGTAGATCTACTGACAATGTTTGTTTCTTGCTCCAAATAATAAGGTTTCCTCCAACATAAGTACAGTAACCAGACATCTATCTTCGATCCAACATAGTTATCATCTTCATTCTGAGATGTCTATTGTATTATTATAAAAGATCTTCACACAGAGATCTCTTCTTAATGTATCTCAATATCCGGAAAGTTGTATCCTAAAGAAACATTTTCAGGTCCTCCATGAACTCGCTAACCAAACATACAACAAAAGTAATGCCATGTCGTGTAGTAGTCAAGTAGATGAGCTTTCCAACAAATCTTTTGTATTGATGGATTTAAATCCCAGTAAGCAGTAAGCCACTTTCCTGCAGTAGGTCCATAGAATATTTTTCCTGGGAGAATTGTACGACTTACCAGTTATGGACTATCTCAAAACCTAGAAAATATCAATGCTGGCACGAGCCCTTGGTAACAAAGGTCTTCTGAAGGTGGACTTAGTCCCCTTAATGCCCACAAGATCATTGCCAGACAATAGGATATCATCACAATATACTGTCATAATAATGATCCCGAAATAGTTTTTTTGGATAAACACGAAGTTGTCAACATAACATTGTCTGTAGCCAACAGCAGTTATAACTTGGCTGAATATCTCAAACCAGACACGGGGACTTTCCTTTAGACTATAGATTGTCTTCTACAATTTTCACACAAGATGCTCCCCTAAGAACCAAATCCGGATGATTGCTCCAAATAAACTTCCTCAACAAGATCACCATACAAGAAGACATTTTTGACATCTAACTGAAACATCATGCAATCTTGGTGACCGTGAGGGAAAAGATAACCCGAATGGAGCTGATGCGAGCAACATAAGAGCAAGTCTCAAAGAAATCCCGTAAGTCTGTGTAAAGCCATTCGCCATAAGATAGGCTTTATAGCGAACAATAAATGCATTTGGCAGATATTTGAGAGTGAAAACCCACCAACAAGCAACTACAACATTGCATGGAGGTCCTAGAACTAAATCCCAAGTGCCACGAGAAACAAGTGCATCCATCTCCTCAATCATAGCATGCTTCCATGCAGGTTTAAAAACCGTCTTATGTGGAGTCCTGGAAATAGTAATGGAGACGAGACAAAGTCATATGGCAATAGAAAAGTCCAAGGCAAGCATATGAGACATACAGGAGAAAGTCGAGCTTCAAAAAGTTCGCCTTCATAATGTTTAACTTATGTTGAGATTGATTGATGAATTTCATTGATAATCTCATAGGCTTTATATAGCCTTTACATGATACAATATCCAATGGAATATCTGTGGCATATTCTGGCATCTCAAATATGTCCTCAGGATATTCCCATACTAAATATAACATATTCAGGATATTCCCATACTAAATATAACATATTCTCATACTAAATATATCAACACTCCCCTCAAGATGGGCGAAAGTATTCACTAAGCCCATCTTGTCACATCCTCTCATCATGCTGATAGAGTTAAGCCCCTTGGTCAATCCGTCTGCTACCTGATATTTGGTTGGAACATAGCCCAGCTCTAGTAGTCCACCATCCAGCTTTTCTTTGATGAAGAATGTCAATCTCGATATGCTTGGTCCTGTCATGCTGTACTGGATTGTTGGCAATACTAATAGCTGACTGGTTGTCACACCATAGCTTCATCTTGGCTCCCTGGTCCAGCTTCAGCTCCATCAGCATATTCTTCAACCACAATAGCTCTGTGACTCCCAAGGCCATAGCTCTATACTCTGCTTCAGCTGTTGATCTGGCAACCACTGACTGCTTCTTACTCCTCCAAGAGACCAAGTTGCCTCCTACAAATATGCAGTATCCCGATGTAGATCTCCTGTCGTCAGCACAGCTAGCCCAGTCAGAATCACAATAGCCCTCGATGCTCACATGATTATTTCTTCTGAAAAAGTCCCTTCCCGGGGCTCCCTTCAAGTACCTCAGAATCTGGTACACTGCGTCCATATGACCCTTCGGGGGTCATGCATATAGCGGCTCACTACACTGACCGCAAAGCTGATATCAGGTCGAGTGTGGCTCAAGTAGATCAACTTGTCCACCAATCTCTGATACTATCCGGTCAACTGGTTCTCCAGCTTCAGCATCCAGTTTGAACTTCTGGTCTATCGGTGTCGTAGCTGGTTTGCATCCCATCATTCCTGTTTCCGTAAGCAGGTCCAGTGCGTACTTCCTCTGAGAAAGAACAATTCTCTGTATCTCGAGCAATCTCAATCCCGAGGAAGTATCGAAGAGGGCCAAGATCCTTCACCTCGAACTCCTTGCCAAGCTTCCCTTTGAGTTGGGCGATCTCCTGCTCATCATCGCCTGTAATAATCATATCATCTACATACACCGCAAGCATGGTGATGTGGCCTCCACTTCGTCTGAAGAAGACAGTATGATCAGCATTGATCTGCTGATATCCCATCCCTATCATTGCTCTCCTGAACCTGTCAAACCATGCTCGAGGAGACTGCTTCAGTCCATAGAGGGACTTCTTCAGTCTGCAGACCTTGCCTTCTGTCTGATTGGTGCCGAATCCTGGTGGTATCTCCATGTACACCTCCTCACTAGATCCCCATGAAGAAATGCATTCTTCACATCCAGTTGGTGTAGCTTCCATCCTCCATTGGCTGCCAGAGAGATCAAGGTCCTGACAGTGCTCATCTTTGCCACTGGTGTGTCTCGTCATAGTCAATGTCGTACGTCTGACTGTATCCTTTTGCCACCAGTCGAGCTTTGTAGCGCTTAACCTGTCCATCTGGGTTCTGCTTCACCGTGAAAATCATTTGTCCGACTGCTCTCTTCCCTTCTGGCAGTCTCACCAGCTCCCAAGTGTGGTTCTTCTCAAGAGCTCCCAACTCCTCGTGCATCGCCGCTTTCCACTTTGGATCGTTCTTGGCAACCTGCCAATTGTTAGGTACAGTAATACTATCCAAAGATGCTATAAATGCTCCATGAGAAGAAGAGATATGGTCATAAGAAAAAAACTTAGCAAGATCCCAACCATATCTGTCCGGAGGATTTTCCGCATTACTGCGAGTAGTCCTTCGTGTAGATAGTGGTGTGAAGATGTAGGAGGAATGATATCACCTAGGAGGATGGTGGTGTATATGAGGAGGATGACGGTGTAGGTGTCTCAGGAGTTGGGACAGACGCAGGCAGGGACTTAGCACTGGCACTGTAGGTACTGGTCCTGCAGTTTGCTTCTCTCTTCTGCTATAGGTAAGTAATCCCCCTGAGCCGTAGGCCTAACACTTCTCATCTCCTCCCCTGTTCCGCTTCACCTTCATGTTCCTCCTCAACCGTGCCTCTGTGCCAAACTTCTAAATCGGTTACCACCAAGTTCTCCATCTCCCCCTCTCGCCTTATACTGGTAGTATTAGGCGTGTTGTGTGAAGTTCCCTCCTGGCGGTAATATGGCTCATGCTCCGGAAGTGAACATCCATACTAACAAATTCTTCTTCTCTACTGGACTCCAGCACACATACCCTTTTTGAGTTGTTGAGTAGCCCACAAAGATGCACTTGACCGCTCTAGGGTCAAGTTTTCCAACTGATGGTCTGTTGTCTTTCACAAAACACACATCCGAACACCTTCAGTGGAAGTATCCCACTATTATTGCCTCGCAATACTTCACATGGGGACTTCCATCCCAGGATTTTTGAAGGCATCCTGTTGATAAGTTGAGCTGCTGTCAACACTGCATGCCCCCATAGATTTTGTGGGACATTCATGTCGATCATTATACTTCTTGCGGTCTCCAGAAGGTGTCGGTTCTTCCTTTCTGCTACTCCATTTTGTGCTGTGTGTATGCACAAGTGGTCTATGCTGTATTCCGTGTGCTGACAAGTACTCTGCAAGCGTCTTGTTAGTATACTCCGTTCCATTGTCAACCTCAGTACCTTCACCACTGCATTGTACTGAGTTTGGACATGCTTATGAAAATCCCAAAACAGGCAGATACATCACTCTTATTTTTCATCAGATACAGCCAGGTGCACGAGATGCACAATCAATAAAGGAAACAAAGTACTTATACCCATTCATAGTGTTAGTAGCACATGGACCCCAAACATCAGAATGTACTACCTCAAAAGCAAAAGAGCTCTTATGACCAGTACCAACATATGAGCTTCTAGTAAGTTTTCCTAACTCGCATGCATCACATACTAATTTCTGTTTATTTGTTTTTGCATAAATCTCTGGATATAACTTACTTAGAGTATCAAAGGAAGAATGTCCCATCCTCCTATGATGAAGTATCAAAGTATCTTCAGTCCTCTGCTGCAGCTCTCCCATTCCAGCCTTCTCTGCCATAGATACCAATGTGAGTCCAGTCCTTCTCGATCTAGGTACCACAGTCCCTCATGCCAAGTGCCAGTCCCAAGTCTTCGTCCCGTCCCTTTCTCCTGGAAGATCACCTTAGGAATATCAAAAGAAACAATGCATTTAAGTTGAAGAATTATAGAACTAATAGACAGAAGACTGACTGGAAAGGATGGAGCATGTAAAACATTGGATAATCTTACTGAACCTGTACAATTAACAGTACCCTTACCGACCACTGGCTGGAAAGTGCCGTCTGCAGTCTGAATGGTGTCTGCTGATGCTAGGTGAGTGTATGAAGAAAACTCACTAGCATTCCGGTCACATACCGAGATGCTCCTGAGTCGATAATCCAGTCTGATTTTTAAGGGAAGACATAGATGCAAGAGCAAGTGACTCGTCAGTACCTCTATGGGTGGGCATACATAGCGGCTGCCTCCAACGAAGAATGGGTGGATGCCTCCTTGTTCCACTCCTCCTGTCTCCCTCGGCTGACGCTCTCTGCTTTCTCTCCAGCATGTCCAGCAGTGCCTGATCCTCCTCAGTAAAGGTGCCAGCAGCTCCTCCATTCCCTTCTGCTACTAGCAGGTCCGATACCCTCCTCGGCCGCCTCGTCGACCCCTCGACCACGTCCAATATACCTCGTCCTCGTCCACCACCTGAGTCTCCCTCCTTAGGTGGTTTGGTATAAGCATACCGATGATGGTCCATCTCCCCGCAGTTGTAGCACTGCGCCAGAGCTCTCTTTGGATCCTGTGTCGCCGAGCTAGTAACCGTGAGTGCTGACTTTGCTTCGGGGGACCACCTGTCCCCGCCTGTAGTCTGATGCGTCTCCTCCTGGATCATGGCTGAGATAGCCTCCTCGAGACTAGGAATCTCTGGTTGGGCGAGAAGTAAGGCTGTTCTGTGCGAATGCTGTAGTCAGCCCTTTGAGAATTTTATCGTCCTCTCCTGCAGACACACATGTCTCTCCTTGCACTTTGGGTCCCCGCAGCTTACCCGTTTTGAGGAGTGATCATAATCCAGCCAGAGATGCTCCAACTCTGTGGCGTACTCCTGCACCGTCCTCTCCTGTACGGTGTCGTCGATCTCCCCTTTTATCTGGAAGATCCGTAAGTTGTTCCCCACACCATCATAGGTTCTCCTCAACTTCTCCCAACGTCTTTCACCATCTCAATGCCATCTACTGTAGAGGCAATAGACTGGACTAAGGAATTGAGAAGCCAGATGTAAATCACCATATGAGTGGATTTCACTCGTCGCGTCCTGTCGAGCCCTCGTCCGGCTCTGTCTTCTCGTCCGTCAAGAATCCCTCCAGGTTCTTTCTGCAAGGGTTCTTCTCACCCGCCGTGACCAACCCAGATAGGTGGCTGGTCCGTCCAGCTTCAGATCGATGGAGGAAGTTCCAACTTTGGCGACGTTCTGTCGTGCTCTCACCAGCCGACATCTTCATCAACTTCATCAACGTCGCAACATCTTAGCATCCAGCTTCTTGAGGATTGCCTCCATCGATGCTTCTTCTCTGATCACGTCACGCTTGCTCAACGACTCACGCTCGTTCTTGTCGTCCTCTCCTAGATCCGAACATGTCTGATTTCATCAGATCTAGGCATCGGCGTCTCCTTCGTCCTCGTCGTCCTCTCCTACGTGCGGGGAGAGGGGGTGGCGCGCACAGCGGCAGCCACGACAGCAGCAGCGGCAGCAGTAGCCATAGCAAGCAGCAGCAGCAGCGGCAGCAGCAGTAGCTGCAGCGGCAGCAGCAGTAGCTGCAGCGGCACAGCTGTAGCCTCAGCAGCACGGCACAGCTGTAGCCGCAGCAGCAGCAGCAGCAGCGGCAGCGGCATCGGGAGCGGCAGCAACAGCAGCGGGGAGGGAGAGGGGGAAAAGGTTAGATTAGAGTTTTGGTGGTGGCTAGGGTTAGGATTTGTGGAAAGGTGGCTCTGATACCATGTTGAGATTGATTGATAATTTTATTGATAATCTCATTGGCTTTATAGCCTTTACATGATACAATATCCAATGGAATATCATGTGGCATATTCTGGCATCCCAAATATGTCCTCAGGATATTCCCATACTAAATATAACATATTCCAGGATATTCCCATACTAAATATAACATATTCTCATACTATATATATCAACAACTTATATCCTTACCGGGCACTTTCTCGACCTTTGTCCCTACAATGTCTCCAAACTAGGTTAGTTTGACATCTACATTTTATTTCTTTACTATGCAATCTCTTTTGTCTCACATCTGACTATGTATATGGGGACTTCAATCCTAATCACAAATAGGGATCGATGCCCCCTCAATAAAGCAATCCATGTTCTTTCTATTCTTTTAAGTAGAAAAGCAAGTAAACTCTATTTGCAAACCTTTCTTTCTTTCGATTGTTTTTACTACATATAAAGTAACTCTAAGCATTTATCTGCCATTCTTCCATGCATTTTGTTTTTGGTAACCTTCAGCAAGTTATCATGATATAATATTTAGGCTAATTTCCTTGGGTAATTGTCCCATGTCACACACCATTATTAAAACAAAACTGTCATAGTATTTAAACAAAGGAGTAGAGCATCACATACAAGCAAGAAGCATAGTTGGTCCAAAGATTTTTAGTTCATATCAATGAGCAAAGGGATCTTAAACTAACAAATATGTGTATGCTGAAGACTATTAATTATTAAGTACGCTTCAATTGATATACCACACCTAACAGGTAGAAAGAAGTCAAAAGTACTGCATTTCTTAACAGTCACAACATGGGCATGTATGTTTGAGTTAAAATTGGTTCAATCGTAAAAAAATTGCTCTAATATCAAGGCATCTAGTTGAAGATAAGTAGACATACTTACCATTAGATAACGACCCTATATTAAGAAAGCAGGCTGCTCCATCTTTGATATATGTTGGTAGTTGGCTGAAGGGAACCCCCCATAACTTTGACAATACAGGAAGTAAAATACATATAAACAGTGCCTGTGCAAGATCACTAGATATTCACTTTCCAATTTGACCAGATATAGAATGCAGATAAAAATAACTTAACAAAAATTGCTGAGTTGATCATAAAATAAATGATGATAGCAGAATACTTGCTTGAAAAGCAGATCCAAAAGAGTTCACCACAAAAAGATCAACTGATCCACCCTGCGATTGAAATCATTTGATTTGTTTGCATAATTGATTCGTATAAAATTCAAAATGATAACATCAAAAAATAGGAAACAATGACACAAATCATAAATATAGAAGATAGAGTTCAACAGATTAAAGATATTGAGTAGCAAATGAGTAGCAAGTTGTGAACCTTCAGTTGCTTGGCAGCATTCAAGAAAATAACTTCCTACAAATGCAACATAGGAAGAACATCAGAAGGAAGGTTGCAAAAAACATATGAGAAAAATCCTTTGAAATTAACTTAGAAAATTATCAACCTTCAACACCGTGTCAGCAGCTTGAAAAAGAAATGAAGTCATCATGAGAAGTGTCCAAAAAAGTCCTGCACTTTGCAACAGACCAGCATCTGCTCCACTGAAAGAAAGTGAATTATGTTCTCAAATAGTATCTGTCATAAGGTATTGATTAATCAAACTGACAACAGTAAGTTTATTTAGGTTTTATAGAACCTATAATATAGATCAAAGATGATGATGATTGAAAACTAAAGCATATAATGTGTTGTTTCAGGAGTTGTAATATGAACCTTCAGCTTATTGTAATAATTACAATAGCTTATTGACATAAGAAAATTTTAACCATAAAGGCATAAAGTATAGTTGAACATTCAAGGGGATGAATCGTATAAGGGGAGAATATTCCATAAACCAATATTTATGCACCATCCATCTAGCAATTGTCTCAAATGGTCCAAAAAAATATTTTACCTGCTTTATCTATTTGGCACATAAGATACAGAAATTGCTAATTATTATTGCATAAAACACTATGAGCGTGAATTATAAACAGAATAGAATTGTTAAAGTTGTTAATTCAAAAATCTCTTTTTAATTCAAGTTACTTCTGGAACACTGTTTCCTCTTTTATTACCCTAAAGTAAACTTTGACTTCATTTTTCACATCCAAATTGAATTCTTGTGTAAATGTAACTTAATACTACAGTTAAATATTCAATTTCAAAGGAAATTTAACCTACACGAAGGGTCTTGATTGATACATAGATATCACTTCTTTAAATCACCCTTAGGAAGGGATATTCAAATTCTTGACTAACACACTAAAGAGAAACCATATTAAGTTATATGGCAGAAATTGGCCTAATAGGAAATTGATTGGTGATAAAAGCATCATAAATAAATTAATAAAGAATACCTCACTTGAAGATTTATCATTATAATCAAGAACAACTGGAAATAACTCTAATAGGACTGAAATATTGTGAGGAATTTCATTGAAGTACATTTCTACTGCCTATTAGTGAAGAAGGGGCAAAAGACCAACTAGAGAACTCAAAAACAACATCAAAAACAAAGTTGTCCAAAAAGAAACAGCAACACAAAAAACAGCACCACTCTATAAAAGAAGAATAATCAAGTTTATCAGCGCAATGTAAGAGAACTCAATACTGTATTAGCTCTGCTAGTATATATCTGTAGTAAGAAAGATCACCTAGCCACTGTTATCACTACACCAACAGCCACAAGGAAGCAACCAAGTATTTGATTACGTCGGTATCGCCTCCCAAGGAAAACGATTGACAAGAGAAGCTGCCAAATGAGGAAGGTCTGCAAAGAAAGTCACCAAGTTAGATGATCTGTATTTTCTTTTATTTTTCCTCTTCATCTTGCTTTCTTACATGTAGAAGCACAAACTTCTTGTTTAAGGAATCCTACCTGAGATATTATTGGAATCGATGCTCCAGATAGCACTGCTGCTCTAAGTCAAAGAAAATACATGTAGTCATTAAATAAACAGGAATAACCAAAAAAAGGAAGCAGAAAAGAAACCACTAAAGTTACTGACAATGCGAGAATATTTGGAGTGATGAATTTATTGTATTGGGAGAATCAAAGGCAGTAAAAAAAAAGGAACGATAGTATAAACAAGGAATAACACAATAACTTGCGAAACTCCCGTTGATGAATTTACTGTATTGGGAGAATCTCAGCCATATGATCATGGCCCCGGTGGGAACGTATCAGATCAATGTAAGGGAGCGCCATGGCTTTTGCCGTCGCGAAACTCCCGTTCGCATTCAATACCGTCGATACCCCTTTTTGCAGCATCTTGTAGACCGCCTCAACGACAAACTGCACATATTCATCCGCGTCTGCCAACACCTGAGGCGTCATAACAGGGATTGGAGGAGCTATCGTAGAGGTCGAGGAAGGTCCCCCGACGAGCCGCGGAGCCGGAACCTCAATGTCAGTAGGTTCTTCCCCACCGGCAGTACGAATTTTGTCGCCAGCTGAGGAAGCTAGAGAGGGACGCAACACCGTCTCCCAAGTGGAAGGAGCAGGAGGAGTGTCCTCCATTACAGGACCCTTGCCCTTATCAGAATCAATGACGGATGGTCCCCCGACATCCGGGTTGATGGTATTATCTCCGGCCAGGGCAGGACGGCTCTCCCTTTCGTTCGAAGCGACAAGGTCCGCCCCTGACAGTTCAACCTCTCTCGGAGTCGGGCTCGGAAAATGAATCTCATCACCGGCATCAGCTCCCCCTACAGGGACGGATGTAGGGTTCGACAGTGACGCCGACCCTACCGCATCAACCCCCACTTCCGAGGCAGGGGTAGGGTAGGGCTTGGCCACGAGGCCTCGTGTGCGACCAGTGCCTCGACACTACAACCGGGAAGAAGCCCGACCGACAAATTCTTGCCGGAGACGTCTCTGCTAAACGCGATCTCTCTGGCAGCTGGTTCAACATCTTCCTGCGAGCCATCGTCAGAAGAAGACAAGCTCCATTCTTCCTTCTCGTCTGGAAGGACTTTTTCCACAACTTCCTTTGGGGCCCCGACGCTTTCAGGCACCCCCTTAATGGTTGGTTCTACTCCCGGTCGAGGCTCCATGCCGCCCTCCTGATGGATCGACCGAGAGACCTCAACAACCTGAGGCGCTAGTACATCTTCAGCTTCCCTTCCAACATAATCTGGAGACACCAAAATCTCCACATAAGCGACATCATCAGCGCTCTCCTCCCTGCGAGATGCTGTAATCAGAGGAATGCGCTCGTCGGAAGAGCTCGCCACCTCCTTCGGTCTGCTAATACCCGGTTTCGAAACCCGGGGTTTCTTCTTCGGCACCTCCTACAAAAAAGAGGACATAAGTCACAGAAATAAAAGAATAAACCAGACTATGTGGGGCGTCTTTACCTTTACGGGAGCTGATTCCGTTGGTACTACAGGTGGCACTCCCGGAGCTCCTACCTTCGGAGTCGTAGCTTTCCTCGGCCTCTTCGGCACAGACGAACCGGCCTCCGCGTCAGCCCGCCTCTTTCCAGCTGGGGGCTCTTCCTGAGTACCCCCGTTGATGCTGCAGCAGCAGTCCGATAATCTGCAACCTCTGGTGGACGATATGATCGGGCCACCGCCAGCATATTTTTCGTTGCCTCTAGCTGAGTGCCAACGATGAAACTAGTCTTCCTGTCATATTCAGGGGACACAGTGTTCATGGCGTAATACAGCTTAACAGCCGAATACAAGATCTGCGGCCGAGGGTTGTGAACTGGCATAGTGAAACGAACTCCAGTGCATCCGGCGTTGTAATATTGCCAATCCCGGGCTCCATCCAGTAAACTCCCGACAAACCCCAGACTATTACTGGGGTTCCTTAACATTAGCTGGGTGTAATCAAACTGACGTGCAAACTGGCTCGGCAAATACGGTTCTAGATAACACTTATTCTTGTTGCGGTAGACCAAATGGGAAGGCCGAATACTCTGCAACTAGCGAAACCTCCATGTCGGCAGGGCGATCGCATCCTCACCGGAGTCTTCCAATTCTTGGTCAGCCTCGAAATCTATGAAGACGGAGTTGACCTTGGTGATCTCTCAACCCTGTAGATAAGACAAAACCCTCCTACAGACAGGGACACCGGTGTGCAGTCATTTCCTCTTATAGAAGCGACGGATAAAGGCGTCACCTACAACATTATCATCTTCAGGGCCCGGGCTCATCACATTTGGGTGATGCAGAATCAACCATCCCATCAGATAATGGAACGGTAACTCAGCTCGGGAAAAGTTGTCTTTCTTGCCCCTCTCATGGACCACATCGTCAGCAAAATCTCTCAAACCCCGCAGCAGGTTACACACCATCGCGGGAAGGAGAGCCAGAGGACGACCAAACACCAGTTTTACCGCGGGCAAAATGAGGTTCCTGCTCACTCTCTCCAAAGATCCAGATCCGCCCGAGAACACATAGTCCCGGAGCCATATCATCAAGTAGGCAGTCAACACTGCCTTGGAAGACATCGGGTGCACGCAATGCCAGAAACAACTGTATACGTCGTCACCACTCTCGTTGGAACGAAGAGTCTTCTCGCCTAGTCGGCTTATTTCGGAGGTTACCTCCGCGTGATTCAGTCTCTGCGGAGTCTTAAACCGAATCTTGGAAGGGTCCGTCAGGTCCTGCTTGAAGACATAATCCCTCCAAACAGTCACATGGGACTGTGACCCGCCCTTATCCTTCCGTTGCATCAGATAATGGTGGCTCGCCACCTCCTTGAAAACAGCCATCATCTCTGAGTCCTTGTCTTCCAGAACATGGATCTCTTCATTTGTCGGAAAATTTCCTTATACGGCTCCGAGCCCCAGGGAAGCTTGGACACCTCATACATCTCATGGAGGGCCAATCCCAACTCCCCCACCGGAGTAAAGAAAGTGCCAGTCTGGGTGTTGAACATTTCCAGGAGAGCAAGAAACATATGCCGATTAAGGTCGACACCTGCTTGGGTAGCGCGAAGAGCGGCGGTCAGCCCAATCGCTTTGAGCTCAGTCTTGAACTTCGACAAAACCCAAAGGGTCAGCTCGTCCCACTTCGACACGTGGTGACACCAGCCCTCAACCCGAAAACCTCCTTTCGGATACATAACCTTCGATGTTAGCATCCGACTTGCAAAGGTCGAAGCACCAAAGGCGAAGGTGTCAGGAGGAACATCACTATAAATGCTCCCAGGGAAGGTTCGACAATGGTACGAGGTCCCGACTCGCGAGGCGGCCAAGGGCCACATCCTTCGCCGTAAAGAACCAGTCTTCCTTGATTTTCAGTACCTTCGCCTCAGTGGAGGTCAAGCGGTCACCAAACAGAAAGGCAGACTTCAAGAAAGTCACATTCTCGGATTCAGCAGATTTTAGTTTGCCACTCTCCATCATACTTTGGAAAAAAAACAGGCGACTGATCCCGGATTTGCAACATTCTCTCGGAAGGCTGATTCAGCATGATAGCAGCCTTCGCTGGGTTAATAACCTCCTCGTTGAAGTCAACCCCCATTTGGCAAAGGGAAGCATCCAGAAGGACTTCGTTTAGCAAGGGGATAGTCATCAATACTGACACAGCAAAAACAAAAGTCAGGCAGCAAGAAAAAATTTAGAGGCTTTAAAAAGACAGCATTTTGGGGCGCATCAGCAGCCTGACGTATAATCAGGGCCCAAGCCCATGGCGTCAGCAGTGAAGCTTCGGCGCATCATCAGGGCCCAAGCCCATGCGCGTCAGCAGTAAAGCTTCGGCGCATAATCAGGGCCCAAGCCCATGAGCATCACAGTGAAGTCTCGGTGCATAATCAGGGCCCAAACCCATGCGCGTCAGCAGAATAGCCTCAGCGCATTATCAGGACAGAAGTCCATGTGCGTCAGCAACAAGGAATTAGGGCACAGCAACAGGATGTAACTCATCCGTGTGCCCCAAACTCATCTAAAATGTTGGAAACCACAAAGACAGAAGACACCCACCCGTCACCGCTGGCCGAACGTCGGCGGGAGTCACAGCGACGACGGGAGCATCCTCCTCGTCGAACTCCATCGGCTCCTTACCCGGGCCTTGTCCTCTGCCAGCGCCACTGCGTGGGGTTTTGGGAGCCATCTCTTAAAAGAAGTTAGGGTTTTTTTCTTGAAAGAAGAACTCTAAAAGAAGGAAGCAAAGAGAGGAAGGACTCTCTCTCTCTCCACCAGACGCCTATTTATAGGCTTGGGCATACGCGGAAACCGATGAAGGGTGACGTCAGCCATTGCTTTGGGCACTGCGAAAGGATGCTGCGGATATCCAAAAGATCATCATTAATCTTTTCGTTTATTCCGAAGCGTTATCATTTGCATTTAAAACTGAGAGGGGCGTGCGCCTCATCACAAATGCGCGGAGCAATCATGCGCCCCGAACAGTCATGCGCCCCATTGAAAACACCACCATGCTTCTTATTCAAAGTATTCCAAAACTTCATAAAGTTTTGAAAACTTTGAAGGGGGTCTTGTAGAAGCATAAAAATCTCAGGCGCATCAACTAGTCAACATGCGCCGAAAATATCATAAAACAGTAAAAGAGTAGCAGCATCAATGGGCTTTTTATTTCATAAAAGTCGGTTACATGACTAAAGACTCTTTTTACATAGAAGACTCTTTTTTACGAAGAAGAAATCAAAAAAGCCTAAAGCTACGCTTCATCCAGGCGGCGTCTCAGTCAGGCGCATCTCTTCAGCATCTCAACTAGGCACATCTCTTCGGCGTCTCAATCAGGCGCATCTCATCGGCATCTCAGCTAGGCGCATCTCTTCAACGTCTCATCTAAGTGCATCTCTTCAGCGTCTCAGCTAGGCGCATCTCTTCGGCGTCTCAGTCAGACGCATCTCTTCGGCGTCTCAGTTAGGCGTATCTCTTCAGCGTCTCAGTCAGGCGCATCATGAAGTCTCAGCATTTGCGCTCTACTTCGACCCGATCAAGTGCTTCGGCTAATGAGGCAGTTATTGAGCATAACAAGGGTGGGCAAAACCCCACTCTAGCAGGAGAAAGAGCTCTCCAAAGCCCAAGGAAGATGGGAGCACCACAATTCCGATCTGGGGCTCTTCCAGCATAACGAAGACGGGACTCAAATGTCCCGATCTTTGGATGCAACAGGCACCTTCCCCCTGCATCGGGACTCCGCGATCCCGACTTTTGGATGTAACAGTCACCTTCATGAGTGCGTACGAAGACGACTCGACGCATCTTCACCCTCGGGAGCGTCTTGTCAACGGAATGTACTCGAGCGAAGAAGTTCATCTCCATTCGGGAAGACGGGAGAGAACGAGAAACAAACTCTCTCCTTGCTGCTATTTATAGGCCGGACAAATCAAAGCCACGCGCCAAGTGGCGGGCTCTCCGAATTCCGTGCAATGAATTTGCATTCATGGTGATAAACCTATCCCCTCGAATTCAGCCAGGTCAAAACGGCTATTTAAAGTACTCGAAGAACTCAACAGTCGGACCAATGAAGATGCGCCACGCAACAGACGTGCCCATCAGTACCAACGTCTCATAAGGATGCGTCCCACGCGTTCCTATGCACCTAGTGGAACGCAGATCAATGCGTCCACTCAAAGCTCATTGTCCGTCAAGAGCATTAAATGCTAAAGTCTGAGACGACAGCAGCCATGCCTCGATAACATAGCGACAACAGCTTTTGCAGAAGACGAAGCGCCGCTGACGTCAGCGTCATCATTACTTTCCTCTGTCGGTTACAAGCCACGTGGCCGACTAACCACTCGCATGCGCCTCCGCCATGCGCCAAAGATTTGCATGCCTCAAAAGCCATGCGCCTCTGACTTACTTCTGATCACAGAAGTCAAGTCGCTGCATGCGCCTCCCCGGCCATGTGACCAAAACATGCGCCTCAAAAGCCATGCACCTCTGACTTGCTTCTGATCACAGAAGTCAAGTCGTTGCATGCGCCTCCTCGGCCATGTGACCAAAACATGCGCCTCAAAAGCCATGCGCCCAGACTGGTTCGTGACTCCTGAAGATTACGAGCCAAAGTCTCCTCATGCGCCGGATCCCAGGCGCAGCTCATCAGTCCTTCTCCACCAAATGCTAGATCTTTGAACCAAAGGCATGCGCCACGTGTCCTTTGACTCGGTTCAGTCTACGAAGGGTGCTAACCACCCAAGATCTCAGCAACCGAAGAATCCTCCCCACTGCCACGTGTCAGCCCACGATTGCAGCAAGAAGGATTCATCCCACAAATCAGGGCGCATCATCCATGCACCCTCCGCGTAGTAACCACTACGTGGCGTTCCCACGCGTAGGCGCATCCTACATATGCGCGCATAAGCAGCCCCAACCTGCTGCCTATAAAAAGAGGAACCATTCCTTCTTCCAGGGGACAGACATACACATAACGAGATCATCAGAGTTACAGAGACGCACGTCCACTCACAGAGATCGGAAGAGACACTCAACGTCTTCTTCCCCTCCGCAAGCTCCGCATCCAGAGCAGCCCAGACCTTCAGAGAACCTAAAATCGTCGTCAGACCGTCAACGGAGTCAACGCATTACCACTCGCTCCATCGACACAGGACCCAGATAAAAACAAAAGTGTACTCCTAGGACTACATCTGAGTCCTACATTGTAACACTGTTCTGTTTGTGATTGAAATTTCAAATTTTAATGGCAAACAACTAGTAGGCCGACTAATTTATCTAGGCCACACTCGCGCTGATATCACATCCGTTGTGAGTATAGTAAGCTGCTACATGCATGATCCAAGGAAGGGTCACATGGATGCAGTTTTTCACATCTGAGATATCTGAAGAGGGGCCCTGGAAGAGGGCTATGGTTCAAGAACAATGGACACCTGGGGTGGAGATACTGCGATGCAGATTGGACAAGTTGCATGGATGGCAGAAAGTCTACCTCGGTAGCCTAGTCTCCTGGAGAAGCAAAAAAGTCTGTGGTAGCACAATCGACCGCTGAAGCAGAGTATAGAGCAATGGCTCTAGTGTCAGAGTTGCTATGGGTAAAAGCTTCCTGACATAGTTGAAGTTGGACTGAGGAGCACCATTACGCCTTCTGAGTGATAGTCAAGCTGCACTGAGTATAGCTCATAATCCAGTTCAGCAAACGAAGCATATCGAGATCGATCGGTTCTTCATCAAAGAAAAGCTAGAGAATGGAACATCGAAGCTTGATTATGTTCGCTCAGAAGAACAAATTGCAGATGGTCTTAATAATCTTAGCTCCTTGAGTCTTTAAACTATATAACAAGGTGGTGATGATTGATATCTATCGCCCATCTTGAGGGGGTGTTGAAGTCTATTGGGTTTATTCTCACATCGGGTAGAGATAAGGAGGCTAATCCTCTCCTTTATATATGTACTTCTTTTCTATAATAAAGCATCCAATTATCCAAACTCTATAGGAATAAACATCATATTCCATAAAATTCGACCACTTTCAAATCCCAACATGGTCATCACGACTGCTAAAAGGCTTAGGGTAGAAGATCTCTCGCCAAAGGTTCTAACGGTCATTCATCGCCTTCTTGTATCCTTGGGATGTCCATCACGTTGTGAGAGAATTTTATTCCCTTCCAGTCATGAGTTTGAGACTACCACATCTTCGTCTTCATCTAACCCTCCTCCTCCTCCTAGTCATCCTTCATAACACGATATACAAGGGCATCTTCATCTAACCCTCCTCCTCCTCCAAGTCATCCTTTGTTCAATCCACCACCTCCACCAAATTCCAACACCTACAATGAGCAAATTTTGTCTCATTGGATACATCCAATGAGTGGTACACGGACTTTCGCTCACGTAGTGTGTTCCTGGGCCATCCGATAAACTTCACAATTTTTTCGGCATATGACGCACTTTTTCACGATTTATGCCTCGATGAACTTGTCACAACTTCATCTTTTGTTTATCTCAATGCCATACAGATGTTTTACTGTAATTTAACTCATGACGACACTAGGATTTATTCTCGTATCGCCGGCATTGACATATCTTTTGACGATTTCGAACTTGCGATTACCTTGACCTCCCGGAACCAAACACTTGGAAAAAACTTATTGATGTCCGATAGTTCCAATTCCCCGGTGATACCACTCTTGAGGGTTTCAAGGATGCATTGTGTTCTCCTAACACGTCCTCGCAAGCTTCGAGCCAAATATCTCAACAATTTTTTTATGAACTCCATCGTATCATCTTTTTCTCGATCTTGCCAAAGCAGGATCTACCAATGAAGTCACTTATCTTGAGATATCGACTCTATACATTTTCACTTTTGTCTTTGTTCAACTTTCCTCGCGATGATGGATTGGATGATTCGCGGACCAAAACCAAAATCCTTAGTCTATGCATGTACCTTCCAAAGATTTTTAGTGCCTTCAACATCCCTCTTGATGACTGCAGTTCCTACCTGCTCCTACCTCTCTGTCCAAGGCACGTAGGACTATTGCTGCTGCTGCATCCTCTGACTCTGATGCTCCTGAGCCCGAGCCTCCTGTTACTCTTGATGCCATCCAGGCGATGTTGCACGATCGCTTTCGTTTGGAAGAAGACCGCTGGACCCAGTTGGACTACCGCACCACCCTTCAATGATGCTATCAGCAACTCGCTGCACGACCTCCAGTACACCCTGGCCACCTATCCTACTATGTCGTTCCCTATCGTACGGGACCCTTCTCGCGAAGGTTACCGTATTGACGACACATGGGTCAGGCGGTATGGACCCGACGCCCTTTGTTTACCCTCGTCGCTCTGCCAGCGACCCTTCGACTCTGCTGGTCCATCCCGTGCTCTATGATGATCGTGGTTTATTACCTGCTGATGCTGCTGATGTTAGGCTATAGTTTCATTTTGCTTTATGTAGTAGTTTTTCAAAACTTTGAGTTGTAGTATTTTTTTCCTTCATGCATTGTATTTCCTTCAAAACTATGCACTTTGGTTCAGTATTGAGGTATAAAACTGCTAGTACTTTCTCTCTTTATGGTTATGGTTCCTAGTTGTGTGATTGCATGTATTCACTTTATCTATTTTTATGGGGAGCCATTATTTTATTTTGCTAAATGACAAAGGGGGAGAATACTTGATATTTGCTTTGGGAATACTTGATATGTGCTTTGAGCTTCTATATATATTATGTTGTGCTTGCTTGGATTAGAACTTCTCAGGACATATTTATTTACGGGGGAGCCGACATGTTCATCTATGGGGGAGCTATCATCTTTATTCCATGTGTCCAGGTATGAATGTTGCGACATACAAATATCGTATTTTTGTCAATTATCAAAATGGGGGAGATTGTTGACCCAAACTGGATCGCAGTCAACCTAATCTTGATAATTAACAAGACGATATTTGTTATAATCCAACTTGACACATCAAGCTCCATCAAGCTCCAAAACAGAACGATCACATATCAGTTCAAGACAGACATCATCGACGATTGCTTCGACAGTGCTGTGTTATTGTTATGTGAGTCTGTATATTTACTTTTTATTGAGTTAGGCTATTGTAAGTTGAGTCGCACTGAGTATCTCAACCTAGACTTAATACCCAAGCTCCACCAAACAAACTCCAAAACCTGCCAAGCCCAAAAAGTCACTTGAATTTCTGTCCTCTAGGAGACAGAGTCGGGCCGAACTCTGCCCCTTAATTTTAGGACCTGATTTTTAGGGCTTGCTGGTTGCTAGTTGTCCAACGGCTAAATATTTGAATATTTGGGACAGAATTCTGGCCGAACTCTACCTATCTGGACTAGTATATATAGGCCTTGATTTCTCTCATTTTCAATCATCCAATCTTCTCATCTTCTCTTCTCCTATAGCCTATACATTCAAGAGCTTATTCTTCTCATCTAACTAGCCACAAAACTTCCCAAGCCCCCAAGCTCAGTGCGAGTCAACTAGAAGTTGTGTGCAAGAGTTTTAAAAGAAGTCACTTGGACAATTCCAAGTCTCGTCATCCGCGAATCTGTAAGAAGTTGGCGTGCTCTGAGTAAAGGCACTGGTTGTACGCTATTTCACAAATAGTGGGTTTCAATCATGAGCTAGAGTTCTCAGGCCTGGACTAGTTCTCCATGAGAAAACCAGGTTAAAAACTGATGTGTCTGCGTATGCTTCTCTGATCTCTATTTATATTCCGCACTTATATTTTGATTATTATTTCTGTTGGGTGGACTTGAATAGAGTTATTTTTAATTGGGTATTATCGACACATACTCTATTCACCCCCCCACTAGAGTTGCCTACACATACTTCACAAGGCACTTAGCTCTGTGAGCATGATTAGAGAATGTGACAAGATGGACTTGGTAAATATCTTTCGCCCATCTTGAGGGGGAGTATTGGTATATTTAGTATATGAATATGTTATATTTAGTATGGGAATATGTTATGTTTAGTATGGGAATATCCTGAGGACATATTTGGGATGCCAGAATATGCCTCCGGATAGTCCATTGGATATTCCATGATGTAAAGGCTATATAAAGCATATGAGACTATCAAGAAATCATATCATCAATCAATTACAACATAACTACGCATCCAATATGCTATCTCTGGATTGTTGAACCATAAATAAAATTGAGTGCTTTATTCCACATAACTTGTTGTATCATTCTAAATATTACATGGAGAACTAATTCGATTCGGGCATTAAAATTTGATCCAACTTTCTACAAAATTCTAAGGATTGCATGATAGCTTTTGATTTATTGCTTTATGTATCACCTATTTGGAATCTAAGAATTTTCGTATCTAGCAAAGAAATGAGACTTGTTTTAATTCAATTTAATTGCTGATTTTAAACCTTGCATTCGTTCCGCATCAATAGCCCATGCACTAAGCTAGAGGAACCTGCATCCAGAGGACCTAGGCTCTCCGTGACACTTTTTAGTACACTTGTAAAAGGAATTGCTTTAGGTAAGATCAAGTCAATCTTGGTTTTCTTCTTTAAAGAATTCTTCTAATTACCAAGAACCATCACATTTTAATGCTATGTTTATCGTGGTATCCTCGCACAGTACGCCTGGTTGGAAAAATACGTTGCTGCAGGAGCTCCCCTCTTGGGATTAATAATAATGCTTCCAGGTTTCAATAACACCTGTCCCACCAAAGAACTTAAGCCTCCTTATTCTGGCTTCCAAGCTGTCACTGGACTTACTGTACATGTAGGAGATGTCACACCTGGGCTAGGAGACGTTACTCCTCCAATCTCACATGTATATATGCCTATGGCCTAGAGCCTAATATAATTTAGTGATTGCATGTTAATTAGTTCTAAAAGTCACTTGTAGGTTGGAAGACTCACGAACAATAGAAAATGAAAGAAAACTACAGCTGATAGGAAAATCATAAGATGCAAGAAAATCTGCCCAAACCAAACAAGTTCATTAACCGTAACTTTCAAACAAGATTCAACAGAAGCTCCAAGAGGCTATGAAAAAACTAAACTAATCATATTTAAAACCTGAAAATAATTCCAAACATCAAATTTAACTGGCATTATTATACCTGAACTATCTCCTTACTCCTAGTTCCTTCCTTGACATGATTCAATCAGGAACCTCGACAACAAGTTCTGATGATGTGCAGTCTGGTCAGATTGGAGGTAATCTAAGTTCTGCAGCCAAGTTAAGATTTAGTTGGACCAAACCTATTTGATTCATGCCAAGCCCCGCTGTTTACCACTGTCATTTCACTTTTCTCATTGCTGGTATTCAATGCTTGTGGCACTTCTTCATCCGAACCAGTGGAGTGACAGGCATTGCCATCCGATTCCTGCTGGCACAGAGGTACGCTGTTACCTGCTTCACATCAATCACTTCTACTGCAAAGGGAAATGTATTTGCAACCTATGCAATAAGGTAGGCAGTAATCTCTTTCACAAGGATGGTTGCATATGATACTTAATTCCATCATTAGGGTACCACTAATCCATTTATACACCATTCAAATCTTCACTAGTAAATTAAATTAGGAATAGTAACATAAGATTGCCAACCATGCATAATTATATTTGGAGTTTTTCTTGTACTCATGGAGATGTTTCTCCTTGAGAGCTAGAAAGATAAGTCCCACATTGGAAAACACTCCAAGTGGGTATCTCAATATAAAACCATGCTTGGTGTTGAGAGAGAAACATGGGGTGGTGGCCCAAGTGGTGGGTGTCATGTTGGATGTTTTTCTAGTAGGATTAAGTTTAAACTCCTAAAGAAAGCATTTATGATGTTTGTCATACTCTTGAGAAAATTTCCTTTGGAGCTAAGTCCCAAAGGAGCTTAGCGACTCGGACTCAAGGGCGCAAAGTGACGCTTTGATGTCGTACTAAGTATGCGCGAGCTTTATGCGCGTTCATGAGCTTTATGCGCGTGCGCGAGCTTTATGTACGAGCTTTATGTCGAGCTTTCCATACGCGTGTGCATGCGCGGTTGCTACGCGGCTATGCGCGACTATGCGCGGGCTATGCGCGCATGCGTTGCTGCATTGCTGTGCGTAAGCACACATGAGTTACTACGCTGCTGGGCCTATGCGCGCATGAGCACCTGATGTTGTGCTGCAGCGCGCATATCGCAGACAACACTAACGCATTACTCCATTGATTGCGGGATTTGAAATATCAATTTTGTTTTTTAATGAATTGGTATTTTAGTCCCACATCGGTTAGGAGTGGAGATGGGGTTTCCACCCCTCTATAAATAGAGCCCTCAGGCCTTCTTTTAGAAATACACTAAAAATGAAATTAAAAGGAGTCCAGACTCTAGAGAGTCCGTTCGAGTCACACACAGAGGTAATTACGAGCGTTCCTGAAATACTCTTGTGAACTTGCTTGTTCCTAGAAGCGGATCATGTGGGACGAATCTTGCTTTGAGCAAAGGTGGTCTTTACCACCCAGCAAGAATAATATTTATTCAATCTTCTTCTCCTTCCTTATTCTAATTGTAAACGTTCTGTCTCAATTGCAACTGCATTTGCAAGGAAGAACGAGTTCTAAGTTGTAAACATTCTGACTCAACTGCAACACGTTTGCAAGGAAGAACGTATTCTGATTCTAGAGAGTTGTGATCCAAAGAAGTTGTAATCTAAAATATTTATAGTGTTCAGTTGGAATCGAGACACTAGAGGGCAAACTTGTTTGTGTGAACTTCAGGATCAAAACAAAGAGCAAATCTCCTGGGAGTTCTTGCGTGATATCTCCGTTCCTGTCCTTGTTCCTCTATTTTTGATCTGTCTCGGGACTAACATTATATTGACAATGACTTTGATTGTAACATCCCTAATTTGATTGAGCAGCTAAGATTGAATATTCAATAAATAGCAGGCGGAATACATCAATAGGAGCTCAATGTGTATGTAAGGGAATTTTACTGTCAGTAAAAGCTTAAAGATCTCCAGAATATTCACATTATTATGGTGAGCTTGGAAAATGTGCTCATCTCTAGAAAAATGTATTCTACCAATAAAGTAGGACTAGATTTCTTTAATAGTTATCCCAAATCCAGAAACCCAAACCTGATTGCAGAAGAGGTACATGTCACAATAAGATCATGTTAACTTTAGTATCAGTGTGGACAGAGACATAATACAATAGCATATTTGGATATGAATTTGGCATGAAAACAACTTGTTTATGACATTAGGTAGCAGATTTAAACGAGATTGTAATGTTAAATGATTTTGATGTACCTCCAGCAGCCATTCCTGATGCTGCTGCCAGAGCCTCCAACAGTCCTACCGCCAGAAATGGTGTCTTTGGTAGAGAAAGCATCTCATCGGTAACAATACCAGCATGATAGCGGAAATATAAAACTGAGAAGTAGACCACCACATATCTGGAATCAAAGAAACATAGCATGATTAAGATAGTTTCTTACAAACAGTAAAAGAAGAATGGAATCTAGATTGTGCATTATCTTGATATAGAACAAGGTTTTCTAGAAAAAAATCTGCAGCAGAACCAAGCACAATACTTCAAACTTCAAAAGTAATAATCACTAGAATGTAACAGAATAAGAACGTTCATATGAATTGCTAACCAAAGTAAGCATTGAAAAGGTTAGAAACTTAGAACGCTTGCAATGCAGAGGGGGACAAGTAGAAACTTTATGCATAGATAAGAGAGTACATGGCTTCTTTCTCAATAAGGAATCTAGCGGTGTAAGATGTGTACAGTGTACATAAAGGACTTGTGTACATATTATGGTGAATTGGATACCTGATTAAGAAAGAACTGGTGAATGGACTAAGACAAAAAGACATACAGGGTAATTATTTAGTGAATAAGATTGCTGATTAGGAAACAAAGCTTGATAAAAATGTCGAATGCAAGAATGAGCAACTGTTGTATGTCAAAGCTGGTTCCACAAGCCAACGTAAAAGTTCTGTGATAGGCAAAATCACTAGAATATAGAATATGCTAATACAACAAACAAAAAATTATAATTGGCGGGAGGCCGAGGACTAGGAGACAACTAGTCATTGGAAGAGTTCTTCACACTATTCAAGGAGATGTTCATTCCAGCAATTGTCCGCATAGAGCTCTGAAACAAGTTCCTGCACTTGACGCAAGGAAGCATGATTGTGAAAGAATAAAACATAGAATTCTCCCGCTTAAGCAGTTTTGCTGCTACACTGATTCAGATAGAGGAAGAGAAGGTAGCGAAGTTCTATGATGGACTAAGTTTCGAGCATAAGAGGTTGACGGGATCTATCGTACCTACTTCCTATACATTCGTCCTGAACAGAGTGTTTCATCAATTTTTATATTAATTTGTAGTGGTAGACGATATTTTGGTATACTCAAAGAATCAAGAGGAGCATGAAGCGCGCCTGAAGTTAGTATTGGAGACCTTAAGAAGGAAGAAGTTATATGCAAAGTTAAACAAATGTGTATATTTCTTGGATCGAGTTTCCTTCTTTAGACATGTCATTACAGGAGATGGCATACCAGTAGATCCGGCAAAGATAACAGCAGTAGAGACATAGTCTACTCTGACATCAGTAGCAGAAGTCAAAACTTTTCTAGAACTTGTTGGGTATTACCGGAGGTGTAGAAAATTTTGCAAGGATTGCAGAACATATGGCGAGATTGACGCACAAGGAACAAGAGTTCGACTGCACAAAGGAATGCCAAATAGCATTCCATGAGTTGAAGAAGCATTTGACTTCGGCCCCCATTTTGACTATTCCCACGGGCCCATGAGGATTTGTTTATATAATAATGCGTCCGGGAAGGGATTATGATGTGTTTTGATGCAGCATGGAACGGTTGTGACTTATGACTCGAGACAACTGAGAACTCATAAGAAAACTTATCTGATGCATGATTTGAAATTAGTTTCAGTGATCTTTGTATCAAAATTATGGAGGCACTATCTATACGAAGAACAAGTAGAGGTATTTACCGATTACAAGAGTTTGAAATACGTTTTCATCCAGAAGTAGCTAAACTTAAGACAAAGATGTTGGTTGAAGCTAATGAAGTCAAAACTTTTCTAGAACTTGTTGGGTATTACCGGAGGTGTAGAAAATTTTGCAAGGATTGCAGAACATATGGCGAGATTGACGCACAAGGAACAAGAGTTCAACTGCACAAAGGAGTGCCAGATAGCATTCCATGAGTTGAAGAAGCATTTGACTTCGGCCCCCATTTTGACTATTCCCACGGGCCCATGAGGATTTGTTTTTATAATAATGCGTCCGGGAAGGGATTATGATGTGTTTTGATGCAGCATGGAACGGTTGTGGCTTATGACTCGAGACAACTGAGAACTCATAAGAAAACTTATCTGATGCATGATTTGAAATTAGTTGCAGTGATCTTTGTATCAAAATTATGGAGGCACTATCTATACGAAGAACAAGTAGAGGTATTTATCAATTACAAGAGTTTGAAATACGTTTTCATCCATAAATAGCTAAACTTAAGACAAAGATGTTGGTTGAAGCTAATGAAGGACTTTGAGAATAAACTTCAATATCATTACCCAAGGAAAGCAAATGTCATAGCAGATGTCTTGAATAGGAATTCCATGGCACATTTCTTGACGACTCAGCGTCATGTTCTGTAATATTTGCAAGAATTTGGGATAGAGATTATCTTGCCGGGGATAGATGGTCAATTGGCAAATTTTCAAGTACAATCTTCACTAGTGGAAAGGATAAATGCAGCCTCGTCCTAGGATGCCAAATTGCATAGACTCGGGACAAGAATAGAGGCCGGAGAGAAAATAGGTCTAAGGATTCATGAGGATGGAACACTAAGATGTGGAGATTGTCTTTTATGTTCCAAACGGAGAATTGTGACCAGCAGTTATGATGGAAGCTCATATGTCTATATATTCTATTCATCCCGGAGGAACAAAGATGTAATCCGACCTGAAGCAATATTACTGGTGGCATGGAATGAAGAGGAAGATTGTCCGTTTTGTGTCAAAATGCATAATCTATCAGTAGGTTAAGGTCGAATACCATGTGTTAGCTGGATTATTACAACCACTCTGACATTACCATGGATTTTGTTACAAGATTTCCAAGAAGCCCGAGTGAGCGGGTAAACACCCAATTTTTCTAGAACAATTGTAGAATAATTTGTATTTAAAATTATTGTAGATTATAAATTTTAGATGTTTTGGCCTATGGACATAAGTGTTTATTTTTACATAATTGATTGCATTAGTTAAATTATTTTTATTTATCTTTAGCTCGTTAATATATTGTTTGAGGTCCATGGACTCAAACCATTAATAATAATAATAATAATAATAATAATAATAATAATAATTTAATAATAATAATAATAATAATAATAATTTTTTATTATTACTATTATTATTATTATTAAATTATTATTATTATCATTATTATCATTATTATTATTAATTTATTA
Source organism: Iris pallida (assembly GCA_029216955.1). Classification (NCBI taxonomy): domain Eukaryota; kingdom Viridiplantae; phylum Streptophyta; class Magnoliopsida; order Asparagales; family Iridaceae; genus Iris; species Iris pallida. The sequence continues at coordinate 825,090 of JANAVB010021599.1, forward strand.
ATAATAATTATTATTATTATTTTATTATTTTTTATTTTTCTCCATTCTATTGGCCCACCCACTTAAATTCTCTAAGAAACCCATCAGCTCAAACTCATTCCAGGATTCAGCTCATTTGTAAGAGGAACTAACTACTTTTGCATTAAACGCCCTCTACAATTTCCAATTTGCAGAACCACTCTTATTCTTCTATATAAGTACATACGTGTCTTGTGATAACACTATTTGTTTCTACTAAACCCCCTCTACTATTACTATTTGCATATTTTTCCTTAAGTCGAACTATTAAACAGAGAAGTATTCTTCTCTTGGAAAGCCCATTTTGTACATAGGGGGTTTCGGTAACAACTCCCTCATATTCTGAATACACTTCTTCCTCCTTATGTCATTTCCTATTCATTCCATACATTTCTCCATTTGCTAATATCTAAACATTTTTATGTACAAGTCTTCTTCTCCACACTTTCCTCAACACAAACCCAACACCATTATTATCTCGCCAGCCTCGTTCCTCAGTCTTCGTCCGCACCCCACCCAGAGCCGAGCTCGTCAGACAAGCGTCTCATTCTAGCAGTCGGACTCCGTCGCGGAAAGCCGAGTTTCTGAGGTCGAACGCCATCACTGTCCCCACACCTGCCCTCTCGATGTGGCCGACCGAATTCCCAAAGCGAGGGCGTTGTTTCCGCCATTAGCTCCCAAAGAGCTGGACTTGGAGTAAAACTCTGTTATCATCTCCCTATTCATTACAAAATTTCCATGGGTTAAACCTAATAGTAGCGAGTAAGAATAGGAAGGAGAGTAGCAGGGGCTACGTGCTTCGTGTAGATGAAGCAATAGAATGCAGTGAACACAATGGCACTATTCACGTGTGTAGTAAGGAAATAGGAAAGAAAGAAATAGTTTATGTTCATTTGTGATAGTAATTAACATATAAGTCCTCTATATTTTTTTAGCAAACAATGAAGAATGGGGAAGCACTATGAAGATTCCTTCTTTGTTCACATTGTGCATGTAAAGCCAATGAAACATGTGCTTTGTACTCAACCAAAGTTGTGCCCTTTCACATATAACCCCTTCCCTTTTGATTATTTTATAAAGCTTACCAAATTAAGTAGATGGATATATATATATATATATATATATATATATATATATATATATATATATTTTTTTTTTTTTTTTTTTTTTTTTTTTGAACCAGGTAAATAGTTTCTGGAATCGCTTCCACTGGGATTCGAACTCCTGACCACTCGGGTCGCATGCATCTCTCTTAACCACTAGGCTAGAGGTATATATATATATATATATATATATATATATATATATATATATATATATATATATATATAGTGTAATAAGGAATTTGATTGGAGTTGTGTGTATAAAGGCGAAAGAAGAGTCTATTGGTGTCATAGAACTTCTCTCTCTTAAAGTAGTAGCTAGCTTTCCTATTGGTGGATAGTTATTGCAATATGCAAATACCACCAACCCCCCCCCCCCCCCCCCCCCCCTTAAAGTTGAGTTATTTCAATTTTGTACTATAGGAATAAGAAACTATTTGGTATATATAAGCATATATACATATGTGATACCACAATAAAAGGTACAAATCCAGTATATATATATAAGTAAATAGTGATTAGCCAAATCTAAGCTTGTATCACTAACTCAGGACGTACATACAATATATACATTTTTACGTATAATTAGAAAAGTATGTTGGTATAAAACACGTCTAAAGAATTGAATAAACACTGTAATTAATATTTGTATTAATATTACTAGGTTCAAGAGATTAACCTTCGTGTCCTTACCTTCAGCGCAGGATTAGACGAACTTGCAGGCAAGTATACATTGCCAATATGTACAGTTTATTTATACATGCTTATCTTTTATTGTTTCTATTCATATTGTCAATTTCTATACTCAGTTTACTTGTCTATGCACTTCGTATGTGTTATATGGCTCGTACTTATTTTTGTATATTACCTGTATGGATCATCGTAGTGAGTGCGAGCTCGACTTGACCAGACTGGACTCGACTTGACCACTTGACTTGACGTTACATGACCCTTGAACGATACTAGGATTGGCTATTTGATCACTCTTGACTCGACAGTCCCTCACAGGGCTGCGATAGAGACTATGGATTGGGAGTTCCTCGCTGGGCTACTCTCTGTAGGGCTGTCACGACCCGCTCCCGAATAATCGGACACGAGTCGGACACGTCCAACCTTCGTCGATGGACACGACGAAGTAAGCTGTACAATACTAAGGAAAACTCTAGTCACAATGTAATGTAAACAATCACAGAATCTATAAGCGTCCCAGAAAATATCACCACAATCCACCAAGTCATTTTAGTACAAAGTCATCCGGAGACAAATCCGGTCAAATAAAAATATACAATGATGAAATCCAAAATACAATCACCAGAAAGCAATTAAAATAAATCCTGCAATATCCAATGATATCACCGTGCTCCATATGGCCTCAAGCACCTGCAACGTGTCCTGTCAGGTAAGAGCAAAGTATAACCCCGACAAGAACAATATACAATGTAATCTGTAATACAGAATACAAGGTGAAACCAGAATACGATAGCTGAAAATGAAACTATGGTACCAGAAGTGAAATACAAAACTGAAGACAATGGACACGACAATCAATATGCAAAGACAATGAACACGGCAATCAAAGAACAATACGATGAACACGACAATCAATGCAAGTGTGACATTTTAAAATATTAACCTAATGCGTGACCGGCTTAAGGACCACAATCCACAATCAATCAATTAACAATTCACAATTCTACAAGGTGCGGCTTAATCGTACGTGAGGTGTACGATTAGGCTATCCACAATACCTATGTTGGGTGTGGTCACACACTAGTTAATATTTTTCCCAATCCCGCAATAACAATGACTGACAATGCAATGACGAACAATGGACGATGCAATCGTGTGTATCACGTGTCCAATATGAGAATATGGATGCAAGACAGAAAACAAGTAAAAGTCCGAGTCGGTGTACTTGCCTCGCTTTGGAAGCACGGGAGTAGTACTGCATGGATGTATGTCACCTGGTATTTTTAATTTGTTAGGGTTTGTAACGCCCCAAAACCAGAATACTGGAGAGCGGGGGCGTACATAGCCAGCTACGTATATTGAAGTGCAACCCACCTCGCTATACGGTCACGGCTGTCTAGATACATGAGGGTTTAACTACAAGCTAACAGTCTCCTATGGTCATGAACAAGCCTATTGTCTCAATCTCAAGCAAGCAATAATAGACAAGATGTCAGAGCACCAAATATATAATAGCAAGGCGTCCCATACATTACATATTCGGATGATCATGAAGCTAGTTGTACAAAATGTCAGGACTAGCAAAAGTTTCAGTCATACATGATTAACCCTAGGATTTGTCAATCATGTTACAGCCCGTAGGCAGACAGTAAATAAAGGTGCAATACGAGTTAACACGTGCTCGCCGGCTAAACGCCTCAAAAGAATAATTTTACAAATAAGTGGGAGGACAAAAAGAAACCCACTCGTTGCCAGGGTTACGCCTGGTGGTCACCATCTGGCTGGAAGACAGGTAGATCCTCTGGTGCTGCTCCGATATCTGGCCACACAAAACCAGCTGGGTTAGACCCCAGAAAGAGCAAGTGCCACAAAGGAGGCTTCACTTAGGAACTAAAACCAGCATATCACAATAGAATATTAAAGATAATAAATAAAGAACTGATAATAATAGAGATAACAACAGTAAACTGAGTACGAGGAAAACATTCAAATAGCCAGGTCACAACCCTTAAACCAAACAAGGACCGGGGTTGTAACCCTTCCCCTGAATAGAAACCCGTCTCAAATACTATTGGTACAGTGAAGACAATAAACGAAAAGAGGACACAGAACTACTCCGGGAGCCAGGTTACAACCCTTAAACCAAACAAGGACCGGGGTTGTAACCCTTCGCCTGAACAGAACTGGACCCATGATCTATATTGCTAAGGCCAGTATAAATAATCATGGAATTAAAGTAAGGTAAAACATGACGAACACGGCATGGGATTGCAATAAGACAATAAACGAAGAGAGGACACAGAACTGCTCCGGGAGCCAGGTTACAACCCTTAAACCAAACAAGGACCGGGGTTGTAGTTCTTCGCCTGAACAGAACTGGACCCCCGATCGTTATTGTTAAGGCAAGCATCAATAATCATGTCATGTCACAATCTTGCACATGATCAGGATAAGACTAAGCTGGAATAAACTCCATCCAATCAATCACGGCCAATCAAGAGTACGGCTTGATATTTTTAACTAACTAGGGTTATCACAGGCCTAGTTACTAGCAAGATGCAATGAGATTATCCCAACAGCCACAAGTCCTGCAGACCATCCAGGTTATCCGGGTCGAATGTCCGTTTATGAAGAATACAACACGTGACTGTGTGCTGGAAATGTGCCCTACTCGTCGGTAGGCTACATGTCCACTTAATGCGCCCAGATAACGGGATTGCCTGTAGCTGAAAATCTCTTCATGTCTACTGAATTATTCTAGTTTATTAGCCTTAGTCAATTACTGTAGGTATCCCTGACCGTGGTACTCAGGGATCCCCATCCTAGACATGATGCAAGACGGTACCAGTTTATTTGTACAATCACAATCGCCCACGGTGTCCAGGTCATTCATACTTGTCATGTCAGGCTAGCTGTCGTAACAGTATGTCAAGGTTATCATGTAGGTTACTTATCAAGAGTGCGCCACGACGGGCCACTATCATGTTCTATCCCTACATTATCATGTCGTATTCCAAAATATAACCCTGCCATGAGGGTTGCCGCAAAAGACTGGCCGCATGAAGTTGCCGCAAAAAGCTGGCCGCATGAGTTGCCATAAAAAGCTGGCCGCATGAAGTTGCCCTCAAAAAGCAGGCCGTACGAGTTGCCGCAAAAAGCTGGCCGCATGAAGTTGCCGCAAAAGCTGGCCGCATGAGTTGCCGCAGAAGCTGGCCGCATGAGTTGCCGCATAAAGCTGGCCGCATGAGTTGCCGCATAAAGCTGGCCGCATGAGTTGCCGCAAAAAGCTGGCCGCATGAAGTTGCCGCAAAAAGCTGGCCGCATGAGTTGCCGCATAAAGCTGGCCGCATGAGTTGCCGCAAAAAGCTGTTCTTCTTCTCCAAAAAAGAACCATGGAAACCATGGCTTCAAAGCTCTATTAATCCTTCATTTAATGTCAAAATCAGGACTTCCATAGGTCAAAATGGGGTAGAACGAAATTCTCTACAACATGGAACCATCAAAACTTGGAAATAATAATGTTAAATAGATCAAAACCCAAGAAATCCGAAAATACTATAGACTTAGATCTACACAATTTGAGCCATGGAAATTAGAAATGCTAAGTACTAAAGTGTGTTAGAATCTCGAGAGGAAGAGAATGGAACAATAAAAACGAAGTTCCTCCATGAAGCAAGCTACACTTGCCTAAGCGCTCTCTCTCTCCTGGTGGTTGAAGAAGTAATGGTAGAGAAGAAGTAAATGAAGAGAGAGAATGAGGAAATGGGTTAATAAAGGATGATGGTGCTGGTAGGTAAGGGTTCACCCCTTGGTTCATGATGAACCAAGACAACCCAAGCCTAGCCGAACCAACCCAAAATAGACCAAGCCATGTAATGCCAAGATAAGCCAAGCAAGGAATCATGCAATACAAGATAAAATATGTACACGCATTCCAAAATACGTAATACGAACTATAGGCATTACAACTCTACCCACCTTAAAAGAATTCCGTCCTCGAAATTTAATTAAGAGGCTAGAGGGACAAGAACAAGCTATACTATTCACATGCAAGCTATACTAATCAAGCAATCAAGTAATTATTCATGCAAGCAAGAAATCGAAGGCATGAGGCATAAGAAAGATATTATACCTCACGAGTCAAACAGGTCGGGATATCGCGATCGGATATCATCCTCACGCTCCCATGTTGACTCACCCAAAGAGTGATAACCCCAAGCAACTCGGACTAACTTGATAGTCTTGTTCTTGAGTGTCTTCTCTCTTTGGTCTAATATAGACACGGGCCTCTACTCATACGAAAGGTTGGTACCAACAACCAATTCCGAATGATCCAGGATGTGGCTCGGGTCCAGGATATACCGTCGCAGTTGGGATACATGGAACACATTATGCACCTCACGTAGCGACGGCGGAAGAGCGAGACGATAGGATACATCTCCTACTCGCTCCAGAATATCGAACGGTCCTATATACCTAGGACTAAGCTTTTCCCGTACGCCGAAACGAATGACGCCACGGTTAGGCGAAATCCTCAGGAATACATGGTCACCGACCAAGAATTCAAGGGGCCGCCGATGAGAATCGGCCCAATGACGCTGGCGATCTTGGGCAACTCGAAGATGGTCTCTGACTCTCCTGACCACTTCAACGGTCTGAGCAATCATTTCTGGACCGAGCATCTGCCTCTCTCCGACATCGTCCCATGCTAGCGGGGATCGGCACTTCCTACCATACAGTGCCTCGAACGGTGCCATCTGGATACTAGCTTGGAAACTGTTGTTGTACGAGAACTCTACCAGGGGCAGGTGATCTTCCCACGAACCACCGAAGTCGAGCGTGCAAGACCGCAACATATCTTCAAGAGTCTGGATCGTGCGTTCCGACGGACCATCTGTCTGCGGATGATAAGCTGAGCTGAACTGGAGACGAGTTCCCAAACTCTCTTGCAGGCTACGCCAAAAGTGCGATGTAAATCTGGAATCTCTGTCCGAGGTGATACTGACTGGTACTCCATGAAATCTGACTATCTGCCTGAGGTACATCTCTGCTAGCCGAGCCGTCGACTGACCAACTCTGAATGGAAGAAAGTGAGCTACCTTCGTGAGCCTGTCAACTATAACCCAAATAGTATCCCTACTGGTCGAGGATCGAGGTAATCCAGTTACGAAATCCATGGTTATATGCTCCTACTTCCATTCTGGAATCGACAAGGGCTGAAGAAGTCCAGCTGGCCTCTGATGTTCAGTTTTAACTTGTTGGCAAACCAAATATCGAGAGACAAACCGGGCTATCTCCCTCTTCATGTCATTCCACCAAAAGTGCTGACGAATATCACGGTACATCTTCGTACCGCCGGGATGAATGGAATACTGCGAACTGTGAGCCTCTGTCATGATCTCATGTCTGATATCTCCACTGGATACACAAAGACGCTTCCCATGTCGAAGTGTACCGTCTTCATGGATACATAACTCTGGTCTTCGTCCTGCCTCACACTCTGCTCTGAGTCGCTGAAGCTTGGAATCTGCTGACTGCGTCATCCGGATCCTCTCGACTATAGTGGAGTGAACTTGCATGCTGGCCATCAATGCCACACTGGAAGGGAGAACAACTTCTATACCCATCTTCTGAAGATCAGCTAACAGCTCTGGTTGCGCTGTTAGGAAATAAACTCCGGCTCTCCTGCTTAATGCATCTGCAACGACGTTGGCCTTCCCGGAATGATACTGCAGGTTGACATCATAATCCACAAGTAGCTCTAGCCACCTCCTCTGACGCATGTTAAGATCCTTCTGGGTGAAAACATACTTCAGGCTCTTGTGGTCGGTGAAAATCTTCACCCTGTCTCCATACAAGTAGTGTCTCCAAAGCTTAAGTGCAAACACTACTGCTGCCAGCTCCAAGTCATGGGTCGGATAATTCCTCTCATGATCACGAAGTTGTCGTGACGCATAAGCTATTACCTTCCCATGCTGCATCAAAACACATCCTAAACCTCTGCCTGAAGCGTCACAGTACACTGAAAATCCTCCGATCCCATCTGGAAGTGTGAGAATGGGTGCCGTTATCAAGCCTCGCTTCAACTTCTCAAAAGAATCCTGGCACTCTGTTGTCCAAGCAAACTGCACATCCTTGCGGGTCAACTGGGTCAATGGCGCTGAAATCCGAGCAAAGTCCGAAACAAATCGCCGGTAGTAGCCGGCCAATCCAAGAAAACTGCGAACTTCTGCGACTGTGCTGGGCACTGGCCACGACTTAATAGCCACGATCTTCTGGGGATCCACCTCCACTCCTCCTTTGGTGATGATATGACCCAAGTACGAAATGCGATCGAGCAAGAACTCACATTTACTAAACTTGGCATACAACTGGTGCTCTCTGAGAATCTGAAGGACGATTCTGAGATGCTGCTCATGCTCTGCCTCACTCTTGCTGTAGACCAGGATGTCGTCTAGGAACACAATCACGAACTGATCCAAGTAAGGCATGAAGATGCGATTCATGAGGTCCATGAATACAGCCAACGCATTAGTTGCTCCAAATGGGATCACAAGGAACTCCGAATGCCCATATCTCGATCTAAAAGCTGTCTTCGGGATGTCCTGCTCTCTGACTCTGATCTGATGATATCCAGAGCGCAAGTCGATCTTCGAAAACACTACTGCCCCTTGGAGTTGATCAAACAAGTCATCTATCCTCGGGAGAGGGTATCTGTTCTTGATTGTCACTGAGTTCAAGGTACGATAATCTACACATAATCTGGACGTACCATCCTTCTTTTTCACAAGAAGCATCGGGGCTCCCCAAGGCGATCCACTAGCACGAATGAATCCCTTGGTTCTGAGTTCTTCAATTATCTTGTACAATATCTCCAATTCTGACGGCGCCATCCTGTAGACTCTCTCTGATACTGGGGCTGTCCCGGGGATCAAGTCGATGGTAAACTCGATCTCCCGCTCTGGTGGCATCCCTGGAAGCTCTTTTGGGAAAACATCTGGGAACTCCTCGACTATCCGAGGCAACTGCACTGCTGCTACTGCCATCCACAACACTGGAGGAGAAAATTCAACTTCGCCTCGGGAGAAGGAAAACTCTGGCTCTCCGGGAATGCTAAAAACAACCCTGCCAATGTGGCAGTCTATCCTAGCATACTGGTCCCTCAACCAATCCATTCCTAAGACCACATCATAATCAGCCATCGGGAACTCTATCAATCTAGCGAAAAACTCTCTACCGCTAACTACGATCCGACACGAGGAAAATACCCTATCTACTCCCACAAGCCCATTACCAGTAAGTATATTGAGCCTTACTGATAATGACTCGGCCTCCCGTCCTATCCGTGTCGCGAATCGTGTAGACATAAATGAATGCGAGGCACCAGAATCAAATAATACTGAAGCTGGAAAGGTGTTGACGAGAATAGTACCTGCAACCACCTCACCTGGTGCTAATCCTTCCTCTCCCATGGTCAAAGCCAGCACTTGACCATGCCCTCTGGGTGTGGGTCCCCTCTGCTGGAAATTCCTCTGCCTGCTCTGGATCAGGGCTTGGGCCTGAGCATACTGCTGCAGTCTCTGCTGCTGGAATGCCTGGGCCTGCGTCGGCAATGGCCTCGGGAACGGGTACTGTTGCTGTTGTTGGACTGGTGCTGGTCCTCTAACTGAAGGACTAGAGAAGGCCGATGAACTCCCCCGTGTTCGGGCAGTTCCCAACCCTGTGGTCCGGGCACCACAAACCAAGCACAAACCCTGTGCTCTGCGACACTCTGATACCACATTCCCTGGCATCCCGCAGTGTGAACATCCCACTGCGGAAGACTGCTTCTGCTTCTGCTGCTGAGGGTGCGTCGGGGTGGAATGCTGAACCGACGTCACTGAGGCCGCCCGCCTCGGAGCTCCAATGGTCAAAGCCCTGGCTGCCGGGGCTGGTGCTGATGACTGATTCATCTGGCTATGGGATCACTTCCGACCTCCGGTCCTATCCACGATCCTCTGGGAGGTATATTCATGCCTCCGGGCTGCCCTCAATACCGCATCAAAAGTCTGATGCTCAAACTGCTCAACTGCCAATAAAATCTCCAGGTGAAGCCCCTGCTGGAATCGCTGGGCTCTATCGAACTCGGTTGCTACCAGGGTGGGAGCAAACCGACTAAGCCTGGAGAACTCGGCCGCATATCCATCGACCGTCCTGCCCATCTGCTTCAGATTGGTGAACCTCGTCTGTAGATCATACCGAGCTACAGCATCAAAATACTTGGTCTGGAATCTCTCCCTGAATACTGCCCATGAAATAGGGGCCACTAATCCATCGGTCTGCGCTGCCCACCAGCTGCGGGCAAGATCTAGTAACTGCAGGCGCACTACGGCCACCTTCTCGTTCTCTGTAGTCCTGGCTGCTTCTAGAATCACCTCTGTGTCCTGAAGCCAAGCATCTGCAGCGATCGCATCTTCACTGCCGTCGAAGAAGGGAGGGTTCAAGCACTTGAAGCTGTTGGCCGCGCTGTTACCCTGATGACCCCCCTCTGGTCAAAGCATCTGCCACTGCCTGGTGCAAGGCATCTCCGCGACAATCCTGGGAAGCTAATAGGGACCTGATGAGACCCACCAAAGTGCCATCATCAAGCTCTGCAGGCTGGACGGGCTGAATTGGTGGTTCTCCTCCGGTAGGCACGACTCTGGAGGCTACTCCTGAATGCTGGGCTTGATCTCCAGGTTGCGGCTGGTCCACGGGAGGTGCTCCGCCTTGCTGATCGGCAGGTCCAGGAACAATACCGCTGAAGAAGACGACATAGGAAACAATAAGGAAGGACCAGAACAGATCAACGATACAAGCATGTGATAAGGTCAAGATTCTCAGGGAATTGAAGATACGAGCAGAGATCAAGGGCGAATACTGATTGAGACATCTATTCGGTAAACCCTCACATATCTTGATTTATAAGACCTGCATGAGCCACCACTTAAACCATGTAACGTCCCAGAACCAGAATACTGGAGAGCGAGAGCGTACATAGCCAGCTACGTATATTGAAGTGCAACCCACCTCGCTATACGGTCACGGCTGTCTAAATACATGAGGGTTTAACTACAAGCTAACAGTCTCCTATGGTCATGAACAAGCCTATTGTCTCAATCTCAAGCAAGCAATAATAGTTACAAGATGTCAGAGCACCAAATATATAATAGCAAGGCGTCCCATACATTACATATTCGGATGATCATGAAGCTAGTCGTATAAAATGTCAGGACTAGCAAGAGTTTCAGTCATACATGATCAACCCTAGGATTTGCCAATCATGTTACAGCCCGTAGGCAGACAGTAAATAAAGGTGCAATACGAGCTAACACGTACTCGCCGGCTAAACGTCTCAAAAGAATAATTTTACAAATAAGTGGAAGGACAAAAAGAAACCCACTCGTTGCCAGAGTTACGCCTGGTGGTCACCATCTGGCTGGAAGACAGGTAGATCCTCTGGTGCTGCTCCGATATCTGGCCACACAAAACCAGCTGGGTTAGACCCCAGAAAGAGCAAGTGCCACAAAGGAGGCTTCACTTAGGAACTAAAACCAGCATATCACAATAGAATATTAAAGATAATAAAAAAAGAACTGATAATAATAGAGATAACAATAGTAAACTGAGTACGAGGAAAACATTCAAGTAGCCAGGTCACAACCCTTAAACCAAACAAGGACCGGGGTTGTAACCCTTCCCCTGAATAGAAACCCGTCTCAAATACTATTAGTACAGTGAAGACAATAAACGAAGAGAGGACACCGAACTGCTCCGGGAGCCAGGTTACAACCCTTAAACCAAACAAGGACCGGGGTTGTAACCCTTCGCCTGAACAGAACTGGACCCCTGATCTTTATTGCTAAGGCCAGTATAAATAATCATGGAATTAAAGTAAGGTAAAACATGACGAACACGGCATGGGATTGCAATAAGACAATAAACGAAGAGAGGACACAGAACTGCTCCGGGAGCCAGGTTACAACCCTTAAACCAAACAAGGACCGGGATTGTAGTTCTTCGCCTGAACAGAACTGGACCCCCGATCGTTATTGTTAAGGCAAGCATCAATAATCATGTCATGTCACAATCTTGCACATGATCAGGATAAGACTAAGCTGGAATAAACTCTATCCAATCAATCACGGCCAATCAAGAGTACGGCTTGATATTTTTAACTAACTAGGGCTATCACAGGCCTAGTTACTAGCAAGATGCAATGAGATTATCCCAACAGCCACAAGTCCTGCAGACCATCCAGGTTATCCGGGTCGAATGTCCGTTTATGAAAAATGCAACACGTGACTGTGTACTGGAAAAGTGCCCTACTCGTCGGTAGGCTACAAGTCCACTTAATGCGCCCAGATAACGGGATTGCATGTAGCTGAAAATCTCTTCATGTCTACTGAATTATTCTAGTTTATTAGCCTTAGTCAATTACTGTAGGTATCCCTGACCGTGGTACTCAGGGATCCCCATCCTAGACATGATGCAAGACGGTACCAGTTTATTTGTACAATCACAATCGCCCACGGTGTCCAGGTCATTCATACTTGTCATGTCAGGCTAGCTGTCGTAACAGCATGTCAAGGTTATCATGTAGGTTACTTATCAAGAGTGCGCCACGACGGGCCACTATCATGTTCTATCCCTACATTATCATGTCGTGTTCCAAAATATAACCCTGCCATGAGGGTTGCCGCAAAAGACTGGCCGCATGAAGTTGCCGCAAAAGACTGGCCGCATGAAGTTGCCGCAAAAAGCTGGCCGCATGAAGTTGCCACAAAAAGCTGGCCGCACGAGTTGCCGCAAAAAGCTGGCCGCATGAAGTTGCCGCAGAAGCTGGCCGCATGAGTTGCCGCATAAAGCTGGCCGCATGAGTTGCCGCAAAAAGCTGGCCGCATGAAGTTGCCGCAAAAAGCTGGCCGCATGAGTTGCCGCATAAAGCTGGCCGCATGAGTTGCCGCAAAAAGTTGTTCTTCTTCTCCAAAGAAGAACCATGGAAACCATGGCTTCAAAGCTCCATTAATCCTTCATTTAAAGTCAAAATCAGGACTTCCATAGGTCAAAATGGGGTAGAACGAAATTCTTTACAACATGGAACCATCAAAACTTGGAAATAATAATGTTAAATAGATCAAAACCCAAGAAATCCGAAAATACTATAGACTTAGATCTACACAATTTGAGCCATGGAAATTAGAAATGCTAAGTACTAAAGTGTGTTAGAATCTCGAGAGGAAGAGAATGGAACAATAAAAACGAAGTTCCTCCATGAAGCAAGCTACACTTGCCTAAGCTCTCTCTCTCTCTCTCTCTCTCTCCTGGTGGTTGAAGAAGTAATGGTGGAGAAGAAGAAGTAAATGAAGAGAGAGAATGAGAAAATGGGTTAATAAAGGATGAAGGTGGTGGTAGGTAAGGGTTCACACCTTGGTTCATGATGAACCAAGACAACCCAAGCCTAGCCGAACCAACCCAAAATAGACCAAGCCATGTAATGCCAAGATAAGCCAAGCAAGGAATCATGCAATACAAGATAAAATATGTACACGCATTCCAAAATACGTAATACGAACTATAGGCATTACAGGGTTGAATTAAAGACATTAGCTAACTATATTTATATATACAATATAATATTTTAAATTTTTTATTTAGAAGTAATTTGACAATTTAGAATTTATCTATTACAAGAGTAACAAACTTACTAGTTTTCTTTTGAGAAAATACTACTAGGGCGATAATATTTTTTTTAGAAAACATGTGTAGCCTTGATAAAAATACTAGTAGAAATACTTAACTATGTTTTAACCAAAAATCATTATTATTTAGAAAGAAAAAATACTTGCAAGCTAAACTATTCACAAAATATTGATATTAACTATTTATCCAAATATTAGCAATATCATTTATTACAAAAAGTATTTAATGGTGAATCAGTAAAATAATTATCAATATTATTATTAACTAAAGTTGTTTATATATATACTTATTCTCCATAGCATGAATTATGAAATACAAAGAAACAGTAAACAATCCAGCCCAACCCAACTGGCTAGTCCAGCCCAATCTAAATCCTGACAACTTCCCATTTCTTCTTCTCTCCTAATTCTTTCCTAAGCCTACGGCCCTTACAATCCAATCGAGCCCAACTGCCAAGCCCAAACACTAGCCTTCAATATTACTTCTGCTGCTACAAGAATTTGTTAAATAATGTTTAAAACCAACACAAGCTAATTCATTACTTACAACATTGCTGGTAATATTTCTGTAAAGAAAACTTTTAACCAAAGTCCGGCCTAGACTAATGGGCCCAGACTCGAACTCTAAACAATCTATTAAAACATAATAATCCCAGCCCAACTTTTTTCCCAGACCCATTCTCCAGCCCACAATACTGGCCCACACTCTGTTAACCCGACCCAGCCCAACACTAACCCTAACTCTAATATAAGCTCTCTTCAATCTCTCTCTTCACACTCATCCCAGCCGCAAGAGATCCCAGCCTCTTCATCATTATCTTCGTCTCCTTCCTCCCGATACCCCTAGCCAAGAAACCCTAACCCTAATTATCATCTTGTTCACCTTCACTCTCAGTCTCAATCTAGCTCGAAACCCTAGATCTACACAACTCCTCCCACGAGAACAAATCCCAAATCATAAACCTTAAAAACGAGAGACAAGGGGGGTTCGAGAAGATCGGTGGGGAAAACTCACTCTCGGCGTGATAGGGACGTCGATCCACGGCAACGAGGACTCCGGTGGTGGCTGACGTCTCCGATCGGCAAGATCCCGTGCACTGACGACTGGATCTGGAGGCGCTACGACGTGGTGCCCTCCTGGCTCTCCGGTAGGCAGCACTCTGAGCTCTGGCGGTGCACACGTCCCGAAGCGGCTCAAGTTCCGATGAGATGACTCACTGCTCGATGTGGCCGCACGGGACTCGAAGGGGCAGCACAACAGTCGAGGTGGCTCCTTGATTCCCGAAGAGGCAACTCTCCGATCGAGACGGCTCGAACTTCGAGAGGCGGCTTCGGCGAGGCGGTGGCGCAGTCTTCGTGGAGGCGCGGCAATTGAGGCCTCGGCTCCGGCGATAAGGTGGCGGTGATGGTCTCGCAGCTCAAGACAGCTGCACGAAGCTCGAAGAGATGGCTCAAGCCTCAGACGGGTGCTGAAGTCGAGAACATACCTCGATCGGAGTGGCAACGGCCGATCTGTCGACTCCGGTGAGATCTATCGGCGAGGTCGAGGCTCGACTCTCCAGGAAGAGGGCTCGACAGTCGAGAGAAGCTCGACAGTCGAGATGTTGTCTGGACACGACGGAGATCCGGCGGTGGCGCGCGGCGGTGCTCGGCCGAGAGGCCAGCCAGGAATAGAGAGGAAAGAGAAAGAATAGTGGAGAGAGAGTGAATGTGAATGTAACTGTGCTGTCAGAATGCATTGGAAAACGTGTATTATTTATAATAAAATAATATGTGCGTGTCAAGTAGAGATAGTGGCAATGTGGAAATAAAGAGTAGATCTGAGGGCAATAGTTAAAGTATGTAACAGATTTCAGTTACTCTCAACTGTCTAACCAATTAGTTAATTACTAACAAATCAATTAGTTAGGCTAATTAGATTAACAGGAAAACAAACACAATTAATCTTTTAACAAAATAGTTAATAACTAAACAATCTTTATTTAACAGTCTCTCTAATTAATCAACAGTTATTGATAACTAATTAAATCAAAACAATTTCTTTCCAAAATTCATGATTACTACAAAATAGTTAATTAAAACAATCCTTTCCACCTATTATTTAACTATAATAATTTGTAAAGCTATTACTAATAATCTGTAGCTAATTGACAGGCAAATAAATCTTTTTAACATAATTAATAATTTCAGAATAATCAAGTCAACTAATTTAACTAAACATTAGTTTTAAAAGAAGAATCAGGATTAAAGATGATATTAACTTGAGAATCAGTTTGACATATTTGGCAAAACTACTTCTTAAAATTCGAAATTGTCCAACTCAAACATTATAAAATATAATGCTTTCTAAAAAGAAATCAATCAAATTAAAAACTTTAGAAATAGTATTTAAGAAATATACTTTTGTTAAAACTAAATTTGCATCTAGAAACGATATTATATCCTTGAATTGAAAATTTAGAAAAATATGAAAATTCTCCAAATATTGGTTTAGGGAGTTACAAATCTACCCCCTTACAAAAATTTCGTCCTCGAAATTTCAAGGATTGTAGATATGTACACAATCTAATAAAAGTTTTTAAGAAGCGATAAAGCTAAATGATTTTTTATTTAGGTAGTAAAAATAACCAAGGACTAACAAGTAGTCATTAGACAATATGAAAAACAGTAAAGGCAAGAAAACTCGGAGACAAACCTCAAAATAGGCACTACAAAAAAATCTAGGTACTACAAACAACATAAGGAAGATAACCGTCCATCTGGCTGCGCTCCCTACGGCTACTGATCCTCGAAGACTGGATCCTCCTGCTGCAGCTCTGGCGCTGGTCCCTGGCGAGTGAAAGCTGCAGGACAATCTCTCACTTGGTGAGTGGCAGATCCACAAACCAAGCACTGCCCTAACTTCTTGCGGCATTCCTCAACACGGTGTCCCGACCTCTTGCAGTAGACGCAAAATAAGTATGTCGGGGTCTGGATCTGTCTCTGCTGCCTTGGTGATGTCGGAGCTCGAACATGATGATGATGCTGTTGCTGAGGTGCAGGCTACTGAGGTGGCCTCTGCTGAGTGTCGGTCCGCTTCGGTGGACCCTGGGAGCTGCTATCGCCAATGTCTCAGTCCCGCTTGAGCTTCGGGTCCATCTCCTTCTCCACTCCCTGAGCAACTTTGAGGATGCTCGCATAGGTAGTGGCCTGGCTGATTGCCACTGCATGCTGCAACTCTCTGGGGAGGCCCTTCTTGAACTTCCAAGCCCTCTCCTCTGGTGTGCTAACTAGGTTCTCCACGAACCTGCTGAGTCGGGTGAACTCCAATGTGTACTGAGCCACAGTCATAGTCCCCTGTTGCAATGCCTCGAACTGCATCCGAAGCTCGTCTCGCTCCAAAGAACTTCTCCAGGAACAGCAGTTTGAATTCTTTCCATATAACTTGGGGTTCAGCCAACTGAGGCTCCTCTCTATACCAAGCTCTAGCAATGTCGAAAAGTCGTATGCTCGCAACCTCGACCTTCAGATCATCTGGAATCCTCACCATCTTCAGTGTCCGCTCGGCGTTCTCTAGCCACTCATCTGCATGGACTGTCCCCTCGTGGCCCCAAAAATCCATCGGACATAGGTACTGATAATCTCTGACGGTCCCTGGCCTCGGCGCTGCTGGTGCTGGTGGTGTCGGCAGTGCTGGCGGAGCTGGTGGAGCTGGCTCCCTGACTCGGAGCGCGTCCATGATCGTCGCTCGAAACTGCGTGGCTTAGTGGTTCTGTGCCTCATGAACTGCTGGAACATTGCCATCATCTGGGTACCGTCGAATGTCATCGTCGGAGGAAGCGACTGAGGCGGGGGCGGTGGAAGCTGCTCTTGCGCATCGGGTGCAGGCTGCTCGCTAGTCCCAGCGTTCTTCGCGACGACCATCCTGTAATAGAAAATAAACGATTAATTGCTATGTCCTAGAAAATCATAAACCAACCTAGAAGAAA
The DNA here is from genome assembly GCA_029216955.1 of Iris pallida. NCBI lineage: Eukaryota > Viridiplantae > Streptophyta > Magnoliopsida > Asparagales > Iridaceae > Iris > Iris pallida. The sequence continues at coordinate 842,589 of JANAVB010021599.1, forward strand.
AAAAATCATAAGTAAAATCAAATTTAGACAACAATAACCATAAACCATTTCCTACGGATCCTATGCTGCGATGAGCGTTCCTTAGCTTCGTTGGTTCCTCAGTAGCACTTATAGCCTAAGTGCCATTAAGATAGACCTGCATGGGCCACCACTAAAAACATGTCACGACCCGCTCCCGAATAATCGGACACGAGTCGGACACGCCTAGCCTTCGTCGATGGACACGACGAAATAAACTGTACAATACTAAGGAAAACTCCAAATCACAATGTAATGTAAACAATCACAGAATATATAAACATCCCAGAAAATATCACCACAATCCACCAAGTCATTTTAGTATAAAGTCATCCGGAGACAAATTCGGTCAAATAAAAATATACAATGATAAAATCCAAAATACAATCTCCAGAAAGCAATTAAAATAAATCCTGCAATATCCAATGATATCACCGTGCTCCATATGGCCTCAAGCACCTGCAACGTGTCTTGTCAGGAAAGAGCAAAGTATAACCCCGACAAGAACAATATATAATGTAATCTGTAATACAGAATACAAGGTGAAACCAGAATACGATAGCTGAAAATGAAACTATGGTATCAGAAGTGAAATACAAAACTGAAGACAATGGATACGACAATCAATATGCAAAGACAATGAACACGACAATCAATGAACAATACGATGAACACGACAATCAATGCAAGTGTGACATTTTAAAATATTAACCTAATGCGTGACCGGCTTAAGGACCACAATCCACAATTAATCAATTCACAATTCTACAAGATGCGGCTTAATCGTACGTGAGGTGTACGATTAGAAAATCCACGATACCTATGTTGGGTGTGGTCACACACTAGTTAATATTTTTTCCAATCCCGCAATAACAATGACTCGTAATGCAATGACGAACAATGGACGATGCAATCGTGTGTATCACGTGTCCAATATGAGAATATGGATGCAAGACAGAAAACAAGTAAAAGTCCGAGTCGGTGTACTTGCCTCGCTTTGGAAACACGGGAGTAGTACTGCATGGATGTATGTCACCTGGTATTTTTAATTTGTTAGGGTTGAATTAAAGACATTAGCTAACTATATTTATATATACAATATAATATTTTAACTTATTCATTTAGAAGTAATTTGACAAATTAGAATTTATCTATTACAAGAGTAACAAACTTACTAGTTTTCTTTTGAGAAAATACTACTAGGGCGATAATACTTTTTTTAGAAAACATATATAGCCTTGATAAAAATACTAGTAGAAATACTTAACTATGTTTTAACCAAAAATCATTATTATTTAGAAAGAAAAAATACTTGCAGGCTAAACTATTCACAAAATATTGATATTAATTATTTATCCAAATATTAGCAATATCATTTATTACAAAAAGTATTTAATGGTGAATCAGTAAAATAATTATCAATATTATTATTAACTAAAGTTGTTTATATATATACTTATTCTCCATAGCATGAATTATGAAATACAAAGAAACAGTAAACAATCCAGCCCAACCCAACTGGCTAGTCCAGCCCAATCTAAATCCTGACAACTTTCCATTTCTTCTTCTCTCCTAATTCTTTCCTAAGCCTACGATCCTTACTCACAATCCAATAGAGCCCAACTGCCAAGCCCAAACACCAGCCTTCAATATTACTTCTGCTGCTACAAGAATTTGTTAAATAATGTTTAAAACCAACACAACCTAATTCATTACTTACAACATTGCTGGTAATATTTCTGTAAAGAAAACTTTTAACCTAAGTCCGGCCTGGAGTAATAGGCCCAGACTCGAACTCTAAACAATCTATTAAAGCATAATAATCCCAGCCCAACTATTTTTCCCAGACCCATTCTCCAACCCACAATACTGGCCCACAATCTGTTAACCCGACCCAGCCCAACACTAACCCTAACTCTAATATAAGCTCTCTCTTCAATCTCTCTTCACAATCATCCCAGCCGCAAGAGATCCCAGCCTCTCCATCATCATCTTCGTCTTCTTCCTCCCGATACCCCTAGCCAAGAAACCCTAACCCTAATTATCATCTTCTCCACCTTCACTCTTAGTCTCAATCTAGCTCGAAACCCTAGATCGACACAACTCCTCCAACGAGAACAAATCACAAATCATAAACCATAAAAATGAGAGACAAGGGGGGTTCGAGAAGATCGATGGGGAAAACTCACTCTCGGCGTAATAGGGACGTCGATCCACAGCAACGAGGACTTCGGTGGTGGCTGACGTCTCCAGTCGGCAAGATCCCGTGCACTGACGACTGGATCTGGAGGCGCTACGACGTGGGGGCCTCCTGGCTCTCCGGTGGGCGGCACTCCGAGCTCTGGCGGTGCACACGTCCCGAAGCGGCTCGAGTTTCAATGAGATGACTCACTGCTCGAGGTGGCCGCACGGGACTCGAAGGGGCAGCACAACAGTCGAGGTGGCTCCTTGATTCCCGAAGAGGCAACTCTCCGATCGAGGCGGCTCGAACTTCGAGAGGCGGCTTCGGCGAGGCGGTGGCGCAGTCTTCGTGGAGGCGCGGCAGTTGAGGCCTCGACTCCGGCAATAAGGTGGCGGTGATGGTCTCGCAGCTCAAGACAGCTGCACGAAGCTCGAAGAGACGGCTCAAGCCTCAGGCGGGTGCTGAAGTCGAGAACAGACCTCGATCGGAGTGGCGACGGCCGATCTGTCGAGTCCGGTGAGATCAATCGGCGAGGTCGAGGCTCGGCTCTCCAGGAAGAGGGCTCGACGTCGAGAGAAGCTCGACAGTCGAGATGTTGTCTGGACACGACGGAGATCCGGCGGTGGCGCACGGTGGTGCTCGGCTGAGAGGCCAGCCAGGAATAGAGAGGAGAGAGAAAGAATAGTGGAGAGAGAGTGAATGTGAATGTAACTGTGCTGTCAGAATGCATTGGAAAACGTGTATTATTTATAATAAAATAATATGTGTGTGTCCAGTAGGGATAGTGGCAATGTGGAAATAAAGAGTAGATCTGAGGGCAATAGTTAAAGTATGTAACAGATTTCAATTACTCTCAACTGTCTAACCAATTAGTTAATTACTAACAAATCAATTAGTTAGGCTAATTAGATTAACAGGAAAACAAAACAATTAATCTTTTAACAAAATAGTTAATAACTGAACAATCTTTATTTAACAGTCTCTCTAATTAATCAACAGTTATTGATAACTAATTAAATCAAAACAATTTCTTTCCAAAATTCATGATTACTACAAAATAGTTAATTAAAACAATCCTTTCCACCTATTATTTAACTATAATAATTTGTAAAGCTATTACTAATAATCTGTAGCTAATTAACAGGCAAATAAATCTTTTTAACATAATTAATAATTCCAGAATAAGCAAGTCAACTAATTTAACTAAACATTAGTTTAAAAGAAGAATCAGGATTAAAGATGATGTTAACTTGAGAATCAGCTTGACATATTTGGCAAAACTACTTAAAATTCGAAATTGTCCAACTCAAACATTATAAAATATAATGCTTTCTAAAAAGAAATCAATCAAATTAAAAACTTTAGAAATAGTATTTAAGAAATACACTTTTGTTAAAACTAAATTTGCATCTAGAAACGATATTATACCTTGAATAGAAAATTTAGAAAAATATAAAATTTCTCCAAATATTGGTTTAGGGAGTTACAAATGTACCCCCTTACAAAAATTTCGTCATCGAAATTTCAAAGGTTGTAGATATGTACACAATCTAATAAAAGTTTTTAAGAAGCGATAAAGCTAAATGATTTTTTTATTTAGGTAGTAAAAATAACCAAGGACTAACAAGTAGTCACTAGACAATATGAAAAACAGTAAAGGCAAGAAAACTCGGAGACAAGCCTCAAAATAGGCACTACAAGAAAATCTAGGTACTACAAACAACATAAGGAAGATAACCGTCCATCTGGCTGCGCTCCCTGCGGCTACTGATCCTCGAAGACTGGGTCCTCCTGCTACAGCTCTGGCGCTGGTCCCTGGCGAGTGAAAGCTGCAGGACAATCTCTCACTTGGTGAGTGGCAGATCCACAAACCAAGCATTGCCCTAACTTCTTGCGGCATTCCTCAATACGGTGTCCCAGCCTCTTGCAGTACACGCAAAATAAGTATGTCGGGGTCTAGATCTGTCTCTGCTGCCTTGGTGATGTCGAAGCTCGAACATGATGATGATGTTGTTGCTGAAGTGCTGGCCACTGAGGTGGCCTCTGCTGAGTGTCGGTCCGCTTCGGTGGACCATGGGAGCTGCTATAGCCAATGTCTCGGTCCCGTTTGAGCTTCGGGGCCATCTCCTTCTCCACTCCCTGAGCAACTTTGAGGATGCTCGCATAGGTAGTGGCTTGGTTGATTGCCACTGCATGCCGCAACTCTCTACTCTCTGGGGAGGCCCTTCTTGAACTTCCAAACCCTCTCCTCTGGTGTGCTAACTAGGTTCTCCGCGAACCTGCTGAGTCGGGTGAACTCCGATGTGTACTGAGCCACAGTCATAATCCCCTGCTGCAATGCCTCGAACTGCATCCGAAGCTCGTCTCGCTCCACATCCGGAAAGAACTTCTCTAGGAACAGCAGTTTGAATTCTTTCCATATAACTTGGGGTTCAGCCAACTGAGGCTCCTCTCTATACCAAGCTCTAGCAATGTCGAAAAGTCGCATGCTCGCAACCTCGACCTTCAGATCATCTGGAATCCTCACCATCTTCAGTGTCCGCTCGGCGTTTTCTAGCCACTCATCTGCATAGACTATCCCCTCGGGGCCCCAAAAATCCATCGGGCAGAGGTTCTGATAATCTCTGACGGTCCCTGGCCTCGGCGCTGCTGGTGCTGGTGGTGCCGGCGGAGCTGGTGGAGCTGGCTCCCTGACTTGGAGCGCGTCCATGATCGTCGCTCGGAACTGCGTGGCTTAGTGGTTCTGTGCCTCCATGAACTGCTGGAACATTGCCATCATCTGGGTATCGTCGAATGTCATCGTCGGAGGAAGCGACTGAGGCGGGGACGGTAGAAGCTGCTCTTGCGCATCGGGTGCAGGCTGCTCGCTAGTCCCAGCGTTCTTCGCGACGACCATCCTGTAATAGAAAATAAACGATTAATTGCTATGTCCTAGAAAATCATAAACCAACCTAGAAGAAAAAAAATCATAAGTAAAATCAAATTTAGATAACAATAACCATAAACCATTTCCTACGGATCCTATGCTGCGATGAGCTTTCCTTAGCTTCGTTGGTTTCTCAATAGCACTTATAGCCTAAGTGCCATTATGATAGACATGCATGGGCCACTACTAAAAACATGTCACGACCCGCTCCCGAATAATCGGACACGAGTCGGACACGCCCAGCCTTCGTCGATGGACACGACGAAGTAAGCTGTACAATACTAAGGAAAACTCCAAGTCACAATATAATGTAAACAATCACAGAATCTATAAACGTCCTAGAAAATATCACCACAATCCACCAAGTCATTTTAGTACAAAGTCATCCGTAGACGAATCCGGTCAAATAAAAATATACAATGATGAAATCCAAAATACAATCTCCAGAAAGCAATTAAAATAAATTCTGCAATATCCAATGATATCACCGTGCTCTATATGGCCTCAAGCACCTGCAACGTGCCTTGTCAGGAAAGAGCAAAGTATAACCCCGACAAGAACAAAATACAATGTATCTGTAATACAGAATACAAGGTGAAACCAGAATACGATAGCTGAAAATGAAACTATGGTACCAGAAGTGAAATACAAAACTGAAGACAATGGACACGACAATCAATATACAAAGACAATAAACACGGTAATCAATGAACAATACGATGAACACGACAATCAATGCAAGTGTGACATTTTAAAATATTAACCTAATGCGTGACCGGCTTAAGGACCACAATCCACAATCAATCAATTCACAATTCACAATTCTACAAGGTGCGGCTTAATCGTACGTGAGGTGTACGATTAGGCTATCCATGATACCTATGTTGGGTGTGGTCACACACTAGTTAATATTTTTCCCAATCCCGCAATAACAATGACTCACAATGCAATGACGAACAATGGACGATGCAATCGTGTGTATCACGTGTCCAATATGAGAATATGGATGCAAGACAGAAAACAAGTAAAAGTTCGAGTCGGTGTACTTGCCTCGCTTTGGAAGCACGGGAGTAGTACTGCATGGATGTATGTCACCTGATATTTTTAATTTGTTAGGGTTGAATTAAAGACATTAGCTAACTATATTTATATATACAATATAATATTTTAACTTATTTATTTATAAGTAATTTGACAATTTAGAATTTATCTATTACAAGAGTAACAAACTTACTAGTTTTCTTTTGAGAAAATACTACTAGGGCGATAATACTTTTTTTACAAAACATATATAGCCTTGATAAAAATACTAGTAGAAATACTTAACTATGTTTTAACCAAAAATCATTATTATTTAGAAAGAGAAAAAAAAACTTGCAAGCTAAACTATTCACAAAATATTGATATTAATTATTTATCCAAATATTAGCAATATCATTTATTACAAAAAGTATTTAATGGTGAATCAGTAAAATAATTATCAATATTATTATTAACTAAAGTTGTTTATATATATACTTATTCTCCATAGCATGAATTATGAAATACAAAGAAACAGTAAACGATCCAGCCCAACCCAACTGGCTAGTCCAGCCCAATCTAAATCCTGACAACTTTCCATTTCTTCTTCTCTCTTAATTCTTTCCTAAGCCTACGGTCCTGACTCACAATCCAATCGAGCCCAACTGCCAAGCCCAAACACCAGCCTTCAATATTACTTCTGCTGCTACAAGAATTTGTTAAATAATGTTTAAAGCCAACACAACCTAATTCATTACTTACAACATTGCTGGTAATATTTCTGTAAAGAAAACTTTTAACCTAAGTCTGGCCTGGAGTAATGGGCCTAGACTCGAACTCTTAAAACATAATAATCCCAGCCCAACTATTTTTCCCAGACCCATTCTCCAGCCCACAATACTGGCCCACACTCTGTTAACCCGACCCAGCCCAACACTAACCCTAACTCTAATATAAGCTCTCTCTTCAAGCACTCTCTTCACACTCATCCCAGCCGCAAGAGATCCCAGCCTCTCCATCATCAGCTTCGTCTCCTTCCTCCCGGTACCCCTCGCCAAGAAACCATAACCCTAATTATCATCTTCTCCACCTTCACTCTCAGTCTCAATCTAGCTCGAAACCCTAGATCTACACAACTCCTCCCACGAGAACAAATCACAAATCATAAACCCTAAAAACGAGAGACAAGGGGGGTTCGAGAAGATCGATGGGGAAAACTCACTCTCGGCGTGATAGGGACGTCGATCCACGGCAACGAGGACTCCGGTGGTGGCTGACGTCTCCGGTCGGCAAGATCCCGTGCACTGACGACTGGATCCGAAGGCGCTACGACGTGGTGGCCTCCTGGCTCTCCGATGGGCGGCACTCCGAGCTCTGGCTGTGCACACGTCCCGAAGCGGCTCGAGTTTCGATGAGATGACTCACTGCTCGAGGTGGCCGCACGGGACTCGAAGGGGCAGCACAACAGTCGAGGTGGCTCCTTGATTCCCGAAGAGGTAACTCTCTGATCGAGGCAGCTCGAACTTCGAGAGGCGGCTTCGGCGAGGCGGTGGCGCAGTCTTCGTAGAGGCGCGGCAGTTGAGGCCTTGGCTCCGGCGATAAGGTGGCGGTGTTGGTCTCGCAGCTCAAGACAGCTGCACGAAGCTCGAAGAGACGGCTCAAGCCTCAAGGCGGGTGCTGTAGTCGAGAACAGACCTCGATCGGAGTGGCGACGGCCGATCTGTCGACTCCGGTGAGATCTATCGGTGTGGTCGAGGCTCGGTTCTCCAGGAAGAGGGCTCGACAGTCGAGGGAAGCTCGACAGTCGAGATGTTGTATGGATACGGCGGAGATCCGGCGGTGGCGAGCGGCGGTGCTCGGCCGAGAGGCCAGCCAGGAATAAAGAGGAGAGCGAAAGAATAGTGGAGAGAGTGAATGTGACTGTGCTGTCAGAATGCATTGGAAAACGTGTATTATTTATAATAAAATAATATGTGTGTGTCCAGTAGGGACAGTGGCAATGTGGAAATAAAGAGTAGATCTGAGGGCAATAGTTAAAGTATGTAACAGATTTCAATTACTCTCAATTGTCTAACCAATTAGTTAATTACTAACAAATCAATTAGTTAGGCTAACTAGATTAACAGGAAAACAAAACAATTAATCTTTTAACAAAATAGTTAATAACTAAACAATCTTTATTTAAGAGTCTCTCTAATTAATCAACACTTATTGATAACTAATTAAATCAAAACAATTTCTTTCCAAAATTCATAATTACTACAAAATAGTTAATTAAAACAATCCTTTTCACCTATTATTTAACTATAATAATTTGTAAAGCTATTACTAATAATCTGTAGCTAATTAACAGGCAAATAAATCTTTTTAACATAATTAATAATTCCAGAATAATCAAGTCAACTAATTTAACAAAACATTAGTTTAAAAGAAGAATCAGGATTAAAGATGATATTAACTTGAGAATCAGTTTGACATATTTGGCAAAACTACTTCTTACAATTCGAAATTGTCCAACTCAAACATTATAAAATATAATGCTTTCTAAAAGAAGTCAATCAAATTAAAAACTTTAGAAATAGTATTTAAGAAATATACTTTTGTTAAAAACTAAATTTGCATCTAGAAACAATATTATATCCTTGAATAGAAAATTTAGAAAAATCTCAAAATTCTCCAAATATTGGTTTAGGGAGTTACAAGGGCCGTGAGTACCTCACTGGCTGCGGTATCATTTGTTTAGTTTCTTGGTAGCCACTCTTATTTCTACGTTATTCTATGTCACTTCATTATATGTCTCTTATTACTTTACCATGTAATTCTATTATTCTTATTGATATTCTATAGTTTCATTCTTGTCTATTTCATGCATGTTACTTAAACTGTACACAAGGCTCTTATATTATGTATCTTGTTATGTCCCCTGAGGACCTGGACTTTTCTCCAGGTATACAAGAAGAATATCCACAGGTTTATGGTTCAGGACTCGACCATGGAGCAAATGCAGTTGACGATGTTGCTACTGTCTAGTCTAATTTCAACTTGGACCCTACTTTACTTTTCTACTTTTACTTTCCTTCTATTAGCAGTGGATTTGTCTCCAGTAGACATTTTTATCTATCTTTGTATATTTGGCTTGTTGCTGTTTTGTTATATCATTTATCTTATCAATTGGTTTCTTGTTTATTTTGTGGATGAGATATAGAGAAAACCTGAGACATATATATATAGTACTTGAGACTTTATAGACAACGTAAGTGCATACTTGAGGGGTTTTCATGAAATGGATGACCCTTGAGTGTGTACCAGCTGGCCAAGCTACGTATCTAGTCCTAAGTATTTTAGGACTGGGGCGTGACATGGTAGCCCATGCAGGTCAGTTAGCCGTTTCGGTTACGTTGTTGTATTGAGCAGACCTGGGAATAGGATTAGACCAACATAGAATCTCACCCACACTAATTTGTATCTTTGTTGACTCCTAATTTTTGACTTCTAAATGTTTTTTTGACTTATATCATGTTTGAATCTGTCCTCGGTTAATGGTTCTTTTTATACATATAATGGAACCACAAGATGGATGCACGACTCCTGTTGACACTCCACCAACAGCCGTTGTGACACATGATGATGGAACTCCACAACCACTTAGGGGTCAACCCACTCAACAGAGCAATCAGCCACATCCACACCTCAAGATTTCGAAGGGACGATATTCCTCCACCTCCGCAATTCACTCTACAGACATTGTATGCTTCACCTCAACCTGCACAGACTCAACCGGAAGGCCAGACTTCTCGTACTCCGGTGCAACAGCAGGAGGTTCCCTTGCCTCCACCTCCTTCTTTCCCTCCCCAAACGTCGTATGGTCCATTCCTATACCAGATGCCTTCGATACCCATTCCTCCTTCGATGCCCAGCAGAAAGGACAACCCAAAATGTTCCAGTTCTTCCAGATGATGATGCAGGCCTAATGGCACCAAACGGAGGTGTTGAGACAAAGCTTGACGGCGGCTCTAGAGAGACTAGCACCAGCAGCTATACCTGCACGAGCTTCGACGACGGGCACGATCAAGGACTTCTGTCAGATGAAACCGAAGGCATTTGTTGGCAACGAGACCCCGGAGGAGATCTCAGACTGGATGGTCAGCACTCGGAAGCTGCTGGAGGCTTCCCAATTGCCTATAGAATTATGGATAACCGCGGTGAGGATACAGCTTGAAGGCAATGCTCATCATTGGTGGGCATCGATGGAGCGAACTGCGGGCAAGGACCGGACCTAGGAGCAGTTTTTGGAGTACTTTGAGGCGAAGTACTTCACGACGACCGTCAAGGATGCTCTATACGAATAATTCCTCCACCTTAAACATGGGAATATGAACGTAGACGAGTATGATGCAGAGTTCAGCCGACTCAGCAGGTTTGGTACCGTTCTGATACCAAACGAGAGGGAGAAGGCAAAAAGGTTACACCACGGGCAGACCAACGAGCTTCAGCAGTACACCAATACCCAGTCGATGATTTCGTATGTGGAGGTGCTGACAGAGGCCAGAACCCAAGAGGCCATCAACAAAGTTACGACGACCCAGAAGCGTCCCAATCCTGTAGCTAGACCAGCAAAAATACAACAAAGAGGACCAGACAGACGTCCCTTGGCACATCAACGACTAAGAGCCTTCCGGACCAGATGCCCGAGCTTCCAACCTACCAGTATTGCAACAAGAGGGGTCATACTCAAAGGGATTGCTGCAGAAGACTTGGCCAATGTTTAAGTTGTGGATCCGATCAATATCAACTTCGAGATTGTCCAAGGAGCTGTGCCGCAACACTTACAACAGTTGTAGTACAACACGATGTAGCTGGAGAACCATAGCACGGTGTCACGGACTTAGTGTTTTTGCTAGCACTTCGTCCCGTGCGGCGCACTGTCTTTCTCCTCAAAGACTCGTGCAAGCCTTCCCGTCCCCGACTTAGCTAGATCGCTAAGAAAACTAGAATAGTGGAGCAAAGATGGGGCTAGTAAGAATCTCTTTATTGACTTAGAGAATGCTTACAATTTTTAGGTGGTGAGGAACAAATGAGAGCCTCCCCCTTTTATAAGTGCTCATAGAGCAATACAAGGAAAGTCCTGGAAGGAATATTCCAAGGATCATTACAATCTACCATAACTGGAATGGCATATTCCAGGTTTATTCCCTAGCAACATAAAAGGAAACTTCAAGGGCCTTCCAGAAGCTTCTTGGGCCTCCTAGAACGATCTTGGGCCTTCCGGAGAGATCCACAATCTTCTAGAGCCTTCCGCCATCTTCTAGAATGTTCTGGAAGCTTCCCGCATAACCTTGGTCCGCGAAAAGGTTATGCAACTGGGCCTCGGGCGGGGTGCAACATTTGGGACGTTACATTCTCCCCCACCTAAGGCGTTGACGCCCTCGTCAACCATGCTCGCTGAGAAACGCCTGGATCTCGGCTTCGAACTGATGCAGTGTATCAGCACGTTCCCAGCTAGACTCGCCGTAAGGCAAGCCCTTCCACTGGATGAGGTACTCCATATACGGGGACACGTCTCGTCGCCGAATGGTCCTCCTGTCCAGCACGGCTTCCACCTCCTTGTCGAAGGAAGTCGTCATGGTCGCTTCGGAACTCCGCGCTGGGGATCCTCCAAGTCTTCATGGTACGGCTTCAAGCAACTGGCATGGAAGATTGGATGAATCTTCAGCTTGGCAGGGAGTTCAAGCTTGTAGGCCACCTTGCCTACCTTCTTGAGCACGGGAAAGGGGCCTTCATACTTCCGGATTAGTCCTTTGTGCACCTTGCGGAACACCTTGAACTGTTGCGGTTGTAGCTTCACCAGCACCATGTCCCCCTCCTTGTACTCAACCAGCCTTCGCTTCGCGTCGGCCCACTTCTTCATCTTCCTCGCGGCCTTCTCCAGAAATGCCTTGGCAATGTCCGCCTTTGCCTTGAAATCTGAAGTGAACTGGTTGGCCGCGGGACTTCTACTCGAGGACCCCGCACTCAGCGTGTGCGGGGCAAGCGGTTGGCGACCCATCACCAACTCGAATGGACTGCTGTGCGACGACTCGCTCCGTTGAAGATTGTAGCAGAACTGAGCGACGTCGAGGTGATGCACCCAATCCCTCTGGTTGGCACTCACAAAGTGCCGCAAGTACTCCTCGAGTAGCGAGTTGACCCGCTCGGTCTGCCCGTCCGTCTGCGGGTGGAAGCTGGTCGAGAAGTGTAAGTCCGTCCCGAGGATTTTGAACACTTCCGTCCAGAACTTCCCCGTGAAGCGGGGGTCTCGGTCGCTGACAATGTTGACCGGGATGCCCCAGAACTTCACCACATGGCTGATGAACAGTCGCGCGGCCTCCTCTGCTGTGCAGTCCGTCGAAGCAGCAATGAAGGTCGCGTACTTTGAGAACCGGTCCACCACCACGAGAATGGACCCAAGCGCCCCCACTTTCGGCAGGGCGGAGATGAAGTTCATCGAAATGCTCTCCCACGGCCGACTCGGCACGGGAAGAGTCTTGCGACATACTCTTCTGATGATCCACCTTGTCTGTTGGCACACAAGACAAGTGCGAACATAGTCCTCAACATCTTCGCGCATGCGAGGCCAGTAGTATGCGGCCTCCAGTAGCGCCAAGGTTCGCTTCTGTCCCGGATGTCCAGCCCACTTTGTGTCATGACACTCCTTGAGCAGCTGTCTCCGCAAGCCACTCTACCTAGGCACGACCACCCTGTCGCCCTTGGTGTAGAGAAGTCCGTCTTTCAGCCAGAACCTTCTCGTCTTGCCCTCCTTGGCAAGCTTCACGATGGCCAGTGTTAGTGGATCCTCCATGATTTCCACTCGAACACGGTCCAGAATGTCCCCCTTGAGCAAGCACACAGATGCGAGCTCGGCCTTCTTACTAAGCGCATCGGCCACCTGATTTTCCTTGCCGGGTTTGTACTGCAACACCATATCGAACTCGGCTAGAAAATCTTGCCATCTCGCCTGCTTCGGAGATAGCTTCTTCTGGGACTGGAAGTAGCTCGTGGCAACATTGTCCGTCATGACCACGAACTTGGTGCCGAGGAGGTAGTGCCGCCATTTCCTCAAGCTATGCACGACCGCGGTCATCTCCTTCTCCTGCACCGTGTAGCGCCGCTCAGTGTCATTCAGCTTGCGGCTCTCGAACGCGATGGGGTGTCTCGGGGCGTCCAGCTCCACGCCCGATCCTTCCGCAGCAGATCGGTCAGAGGCGCTGCAATGGCGGAATATCCTCGGATGAACCGCCGGTAGTAGTTCGCTAAGCCAAGGAACGATCGCAGCTCTGTCGGCTTAGTGGGAGCCTCCCACTCCCGTATGGACTGGACCTTTGCGCCGTCCATCCATATCTTGCCACGCCCGATCCAGTGCCCCAAGAACGACACCTCTTCTTGTGCGAATAAGCACTTCTCCCGCTTGACGAAGAGTTCGTTCTCCCTTAGCACCTGGAAGACAGTCTTCAAATGCTCGATGTGCTCCTCCATCGTGTTTGAGTACACGACGATGTCGTCGAGGTAGACCACGACGAACCAATCCAGGTAGGAATGAAAGAGCTTGTTCATCAAAGTACAAAAAGTCGCAGGAGCATTTGTTAGACCAAAAGGCATAACCATAAACTCATATGCGCCATACCTCGTCACGCATGCCGTCTTAGCCTCGTCGCCCTCCGCAATCCGGACTTGATAATACCCCGAGCGCAGATCAAGTTTGGAGAAGTATCTCGCGCCTCCCAATTGGTCGAACAAGTCCGCCACCAACGGGATGGGATATTTATTCTTGACGGTTACCTTGTTTAGTGCACGATAGTCGATGCACAAACGAAGGCTTCCGTCCTTCTTCTTCTGAAACAGCACCGGTGCACCGTACGGGGCCTTTGACGGTCTGATGAATCTCGCGTCCAGCAGCTCCTTGAGTTGCTTCTTCAACTCGTCCAGCTCGGGCGGGGCCATGCGATATGGAGCCATGGCGGACGGCTTCGTGCCCGGCTCCAACTCGATGGCATGGTCTACCTCCCTCCGCGGAGGTAGCCTCTTTGGCAACTCCTTTGGCATGACGTCCCCGAACTCCACAAGGACGTCATCGATCTCAGGCGGAAGATCCCCCGGCACGGGCGCCTCCTCCGACTTGAGCACAGCAAGGTAAGTCATCTCTCCGTGTCGCATCCCCTTCTTGAGTTGTAATGCGGAGAGAGCCTTCCCCTTCGTAAGCTCGCCTCGTGCAGTTGTCACCATGCACGGAGAGCTCTCCTCCATGATCCCGACGACTCCCAAATGCGGCATTGGGACCGCCTTTGCCGAAGTGAGGAAGTCCATCCCAAGGATCATGTTGAAGTCGTCCAGTGGTGCTGCCGTGAGACTGGTGACACCCGTCCAGTCTCCCACTTGGATCTTCACCCCTTTGGCCACCCCCTGCACGGGGCGCGCCTCAGAGTTGACTGCCTTTATCGTGCTTGAGTCTTTTACCAGCGCCAAACCCAAGCGTCGGACCTCCGCGTCCGAGATAAAGTTATGGGTAGCCCCCGTGTCGACCATCGCCCTGGTGTTGTGGCCATTGATCTTTACATCCACGTACATCAGCTCTCGATTCGGGGTCTTGGACACTACCGCCTTGCTCTTCAAAGCATTCAACAGGCGCAGGGCACCCATGTGAGCCCCCTTCTTAGGCTCCATGTCCTCGGCCTCCTCGCCTTGGACCGCGTTCACCCTCTTGCCCTTGTTCGGACAGTCTCGTGCGAGGTGATTTCCACCGCACACATAGCACTCGATCTTCCGCTTCGTCGAAGGCTTTGCTTGCGGCTTGTCCTTCGGCGGCGGGCCTCCCTTTCCGTTGTTCTTCTTCGCTCCCCCACCATTGAACTTGGTGGTGGTCTTTTCCTTGGGCTTTGGGGCATCATTTCGTCGATACTCCATCAGCTTTTCGGCTGCCGCAACAGCCGTGTTCAGATCTGACACATCTTGCCTCTGCAATTCTTGTGCCGCCCATGGCTGTAGACCCTCCAGGAACGCGAACAGGCGATCCTCTTCGCCCATACTGGAAATGGTGAGCATCAGGCGGGTGAACTCCGCCACATACTCCTTGATCGTCCCGGTGTGCTTGAGTTGACGCAAACTCCGTCTTGCGACATACTCCACATTCTTCGGGTAGAATTGAGACTTGATCTTCTTCTTGAGATCCTCCCAAGTCTCGATCTTGCAGAGTCCTTTTTCTATATCAATGCACCTGCGTCGCCACCACAGCGTAGCATCATCAGAAAAATATAGGGACGCTGTGTTAACCTTGTCGGTCTCATCCTCGATGCGGACCGCCTTCAGGTAACGCTCGACGTTCCAGATGAAGTTATCCACCTCCTTCGCGTCCCGTACGCCAGTGAAGGATTTGGGTTCTGGATACTTCACCCTCTGCGTTGACTCCCTCCTCGGAGTCGGACCACCAGCAATGGCCCTCTCGAGGACCTCCGCCTTGGTTTGCAGCTCTTTGCGTAGTTCAGCAATCTCCGCCTTCGTGGCCTTTCGTTCCTCCTCGAACTCGGCCTGCATCTCGCGGAGATGCTCTCGGAACTCCGACATAGCCGTGGCGACATCCGCCTCCAAACCTTGGGCGAATTCCTCGTGAGCCGCTTGGTTCTGCTCCACTTGATACTCGACGCCCGTCACGCCTTTCTCCAGCATCTCAACCCGGTCAGCCAACTCGCCAAGAGCCCGTTCCAGCAACGGTTCCTTGCTCTTGCCCTTCTTCGAGGTCTTCGCCTTCTCCTTAGGCGATGAGGGTTGTGCCGGTTCCTCGTTGATGATGGCTTCGGTCGAAGACATGACGGCGATCGAACCTTTGCTCTGATACCACTTGTCACGGACTTAGTGTTTTTGCTAGCACTTCGTCTCGTGCGGCGCACTGTCTTTCTCCTCAAAGACTCGTGCAAGCCTTCCCGTCCCCGACTTAGCTAGATCGCTAAGAAAACTAGAATAGTGGAGCAAAGATGGGGCTAGTAAGAATCTCTTTATTGACTTGGAGAACGCTTACAATTTTTAGGTGGTGAGGAACAAATGAGAGCCTCCCCCTTTTATAAGTGCTCATAGAGCAATACAAGGAAAGTCCTGGAAGGAATATTCCAAGGATCATTACAATCTCCATAACTGGAATGGCATATTCCAGGTTTATTCCCTAGCAACACAAAAGGAAACTTCAAGGGCCTTCCAGAAGCTTCTTGGGCCTCCTAGAACGATCTTGGGCCTTCCGGAGAGATCCACAATCTTCTAGAGCCTTCCGCCATCTTCTAGAATGTTCTGGAAGCTTCCCGCATAACCTTGGTCCGCGAAAAGGTTATGCAACTGGGCCTCGGGCGGGGTGCAACATTTGGGACGTTACAACGGGCAAGCTTACGCTATGACTATTGAGGGTTCGCTGACACCACGAGAAGCAAATACGGGTAAGAGTTGGTAGTTTCATGATAGTCCCAGTAGGATATGTTGTAACTCTATAATAATTGTTGTCTTAGCAATTGTTGATTTTGAAATATCGTAGCAAAATCTTAGAATGCCCCTTCTAGATTTTCATAGTTATTGAAACATATCCTTCCATCTTTTCTTATTGTTCATTTTTCCTAAATTTCGAGAACGAAATCTTTTTAGGTGGGTAGAATATAAACACCAAATTTTTCTAGAACAGTTGTAGAATAATTTGTATTTAAAATTATTGAAGATTATAAATTTTAGATGTTCTGGCCCGTGGACATAAGTGTTTACTTTTATATAATTGATTGCATTAGTTAAATTATTTTTATTTATCTTAATAATTTGTATTTAAAATTATTAAGGATTATAAATTTTAGATGTTTTGGCCCAGGGACATAAGTGTTTATTTTTATAAAATTGATTGCATTAGTTAAATTATTTTTATTTATCTTTAGCTCGTTAATATATTGTTTGAGGTCCATGGACTTAAACCATTATCACTTAAATTATTATTACTATTATTTATTTTTCTCTATTCCATTGGCCCACCCACTTAAATTCTCTAAGTAACCCATCAGCTCAAACTCATTCCAGGATTCAGCTCATTTGTAAGAGGAACTAACTACTTTTGCATTAAACGCCATCTATAATTTCCAATTTGCAAAACCACTCTTATTTTTCTATAAGTACATACGTGTCTTGTGATAACACCATTTTTTTTGTTCTAAACCCCCTCCACTATTACTATTTGCATATTTTTCCTTCAGTTGAACTATTCAACAAAGAAGTATTCTTCTCTTCTCTTGGAGAGCCTGTTTCGTACGTGGGGAGTTTCGGTAACCACTCCCTCATATTCTGAATACACTTCCTCCTCTTCCTGTCATTTCCTATTCATTCCCATACATTTCTTCATTAGCTAATATTCTAAATATTTTTATGTACAAGTCTTCTTCTCTACACCCTCCTCCAAATAAACCCAACACTATTATTATCTCGCCAGCTTCGTTCCTCTGTCTCCGTCCGCATCCCACCCGGAGCCGAGCTCGTTAGACCAAAGTCTCACTTCTAGCCACTGGACTCCGCCGCAGAAAGCCAAGTTTCCATGGGATAAACCTAGTAGTAGCTAGTAAGAATAGGAAGGAGAGTAGCAGGGGCCACGTGCTTCGTATAGATGAAGCAGTAGAATGCAGTGAACACAATGGCACTATTCATGTGTGTAGTAAGGAAATAGGAAAGAAAGAAATGGTTTATGTTCATTTGTGATAGTCAATTAACATATAAGTCCTCTATATTTTTTAGCAAGCAATGAAGAATGGGGAAGCACTACGAAGATTCCTTCTTTGTTCACATTGTGCACGTAAAGCCAAGGAAACATGTGCTTTGTACTCAACCAAAGTTGTGCCCTTTTACATATAACCCCTTCCCTTTTGATCATTTTATAAAACCTACCAAATTAAGTAGATGGATATATATAGTGTAATAAGGAATTTGATTGGAGTTATGTACAAAGGTGAAAGAAGAGTCTATTGGTGTCAAAGAACTTCTCTCTCTTAAAATATTAGCTAGCTTTCCTATTGGTGGATAGTTATTGCAATATGCAAATACCCCCCTCCCCCCGAGAGTTGAGTTATTTCAATTTTGTACTATAGGAATAAGATACTACTTGGTATAAGCATATATACATATGTGATACCGCAATAAAAGGTACCAATCTAGTATATATAAGTAAATAGTGATTAGCCAAATCTAAGCTTGTATCATTAACTCAGGACATATATACAATATATGCATTTTTACATATAATTAGAAAAGTATGTTGGCATAAAACACGGCTAAAGAATTGAACAAACAGTGTTAATTAACATTTTGTATTAATTTTACTAGGTTCAAGGGATTAACCTTCGTGTCCTTACCCTCAGTGCGGGATAGGACGAACCTGCAGGCATGATACCTTGCCAATATGTACACTTTATTTATACATGCTTATCTTCTATTGTTTCTTTTCCTGTTGTCAATTTCTATACTCAGTTTACTTGTCTATGCATTTCGTACGTGTTAGATGACTCGTATTTATTTTTGTATATCATCTGTATGGATCATCGTAGTGAGTGCGAGCTTGGCTTGACCTGACTGGACTTGACTTGACCACTTGACTTGACTTTACATGACCCTTGAACAATACTAGTATTGGCTACTTGACCACTCTCGACTCAAGAGCCCCTCACCGGGTTGCGATAGAGACTTACTATGGATTGGGAGTTCCTCACTAGGCTACTCTCTGTAGGACCGTGAGTATGTCGTTGGGCTGCAGTATCATTTATTTACTTTCTTGGTAGCCACTCTTATCTTTACGTTATTCTATGTCACTTCATTATCTGTCTCTTGTTACTTTACCATATATTTCTATTATTCTTAGGCTAAATTTCAACTTGATACCCTCAACTATTTATGTTTGGCAACTTGATACCTTAAACTTTGAAAATAGGCAACTAAATACACTAAAATTTATTTTTTTCCAAAAATACCCCCTTCCTCCCTCAATAGACCTCCCCCTCCCTCCCCCCCCCGGAAGGTACCCCCTCCCTCTCCCCCACGGCCGCCCCCATCCCGCCTCGTCGCCATGTGAATAGCGAAACCTCCTCCCCCAGCGATGACCCCCCCTCTCCGGTCGGCATGGAGTGCCGGAGCCCCTCCCATCTCGTCGTCGTGTTAATAGCGAAACCCCCCAGCGATGACCCCCCCTCTCCGGTCGGCATGGAGTGCCGGAGTGAGCGGGCAGGGGCGCTCTTACTGCAAGCGCGCGGGCGAGCGAGAGAGCGCACTGGTTGGAGACGAAAGAGGGGGGCGGCGGGGGAGGGGGCGGCACACGGCGGCGAGGCAAGAGGGAGGGGCTGCCAGGGGGAGGGGGAGGGAGAGCTGTTGAAGAGGGGGGTATTTTTGGAAAAAATAAATTTCAGGGTATTAAGTTGCCTATTTTTAAAGTTTAGAGTATCAAGTTACCAAACATGAATAGTAGAGGGTATCAAGTTGAAATTTAGCCTTATTTTTATTGATATTTATAGTTTCATTCATGTCTATTTCATGCAAGTTACTTAAACTGTAAAGTAGACTCGTATATTATGTGTCTTGCTATGTCCCATGAAGACCTGGACTTTTCTCCAGGTATAGAAGAAGAATATCCACATGTTTATGGTTTAGGACTCGACCATGGAGCAGATGCAGTTGACAATGTTGCCATTGTCTAGTCTAACTTGGACCCTACTTTACTTTCCAAGCTAAAATTAGACTAGACAAGAGCAACATCGTCAACTACATCTGCTCCATGGTCGAGTCCTAAACCATAAACCTGTAGATATTCTTCTTCTATACCTGAAGAAAAGTCAACGTCCTCAAGAGACATAGCAAGATACATAATATACGAGTCTACTGTACAGTTTAAGTAACATGCATGGAATAGACAAGAATGAAACTATAGAATATCAATAAGAATAATAGAATACATGGTAAAGTAACAAGAGACAGATAATGAAGTGACATAGAATAACGTAGAAATAAGAGTGGCTACCAAGAAAGTAAATAAATGATACCGTAGCCCAGCGAAATACGCACAGCCCTACAGAGAGTAGCCCAGTGAGTAACTCTCAATTCATAGTAAGCCTCTATCGCAGCCCAGTGAGGGGCTCTCGAGTCGAGAGTGGCCAAGTAGCCAATCCTAGTAATGTTTAAGGGCCATGTAAAGTCAAGTCGAGTGGTTGAGTCCAGTCAGGTCAAGCCAAGCTCGCACTCACTACGATGATCCATAGAGGTGATATACAAAAATAAATACGAGTCATCTAACACGTACGAAGTGCATAGACAAGTAAACTGAGTATAGAAATTGACAGCAAGAAAAGAAACAATAGAAGATAAGTATGTATAAATAAAGTGTACATATTGGCAAGGTATACTTGCCTTCAAGTTCGTCCTATCCCGTGCTGAGGATAAGGACGCGAAGGTTAATCCCTTGAACCTAGTAAAATTAATACAAATATTAATTAACACTGTTTGTTCAATTCTTTAGACGTGTTTTATACCAACATACTTTTCTAATTATACGTTAAAATGCATGTATTGTATATACGTCCTGAGTTAAAGATACAAGTTTAGATTTGGCTAATTACTATTTACTTATATATATACTGGATTGGTACCTTTTTTTGTGGTATCACATTTGTATATATGCTTATATATACCAAGTAGTATCTTATTCCTATAGTACAAAATTGAAACAACTCAACTCGAGGGGGGGGGGGGGGGGTGTATTTGCATATTGCAATAACTATCCACCAATAGGAAAGCTAGCTAATATTTTAAGAGAGAAGTTCTCTGACGCCAATAGACTTTTCTTTCACCTTTATACACATAACTCCAATCAAATTCCTCATCACACTATATATCCATCTACTTAATTTGGTAAGCTTTATAAAATGATTAAAAGGGAAGGGGTTATACGTAAAAGGGCACAACTTTTGGTTGAGTACAGAGCACATGTTTCCTTGGCTTTATGTGCACAATGTGAACAAAGAAGGAATCTTTCTAGTGCTTCACATTCTTTATTACTTGCTAAAAAAATATAGAGAACTTATATGTTAATTGACTATCACAAATGAACATAAACTATTTCTTTCTTTCCTATTTCCTTACTACACACGTGAATAGTGTCATTGTGTTCATTGCATTCTACTGCTTCATCTATACGAAGCACGTGGCCCCTACTACTCTCCTTCCTATTCTTACTAGCTACTACGAGGTTTAACCCATGGAAATTTTGTAATGAATAAGTAGATGATAACATAGTCTTACTCTTACTCCAAGTCCAAGCTCTTTGGGAGCTAACGGCGGAAACAACGCCCTCGCTTCGGGAATTCGGTCGACCGCACCGAAAGGGAAGGTGTTGGGACGGTGATGGCATTCGACCACAGAAACTCGGCTTTCTGCGGCGGAGTCCGGTGGCTAGAAGTGAGATTGGTCTGACGAGCTCGGCTCTGGGTGGGGCGCGGACAGAGACGGAGGAACAAGGCTGGCGAGATAATAATGGTGTTGGATTTGTGTAGAGAAAGGTGTAGAGAAGAAGACTTGTACATAAAAATGTTTAGAATATTAGCAAATAAAGAAATGTATGGGAATTAATAGGAAATGACAGGAAGACGAGGAAGTGTATTCGGAATATGAGGGAGTGGTTACCGAAACCCTCCACGTACGAAACAGGCTTTCCAAGAGAAGAATACTTCACTGTTGAATAGTTCAACTTAAGAAAAAAAAATGCAAATAGTAATAGTGGAGGGGGTTTAGTACCCAAAAAAATGGTGTTATCACAAGACACGTATGTACTTCTATAGAAGAATGAGAGTGGTTCTGCAAATTGGAAATTGTAGGCGTTTAATGCAAAAATAGTTAGTTCCTCTTACAAATGAGCTGAATCCTGGAATGAGTTTGAGCTGATGGGGTTCTTAGAGAATTTAAGTGGGTGGGCCAATGGAATAGAGAAAATTAAATAATAATAATAATAATATCACTTATGATAATATGTTATTGTATTCTTGGGTTGTATTCTGAACCTTAGCACTTCCTATCACTTGCATTCATGTTGGCACGCCTCCCCATATCTAACGTGCTGTCGGGAACGACCGGAGAGTGCGACAGATCTAGAGAATCATTTCATTCATAGATTACTTATGAACTCCTGACTTGATAGTAGATATTAGACTTCCGATATGATGTGTCGCGGGTACGACACGTATGATCACATGGATGCGGGAGGTCAGTTACTAAGCACTTGGGCTCCTTTCCTACATCGTTATTGTAGATCTGAATTGTTTGCCATTAAAATCTTTTGATTGCAAATTTCAATACAAACAGAACAGTGTTACAATATAGGACTTAGACGTAGTCCTAGGAGTACACTTTTGTTTATCTGGGTCCCTTGTGCCGATGGAGCGAGTGGTAATACGTTGACTCCGTTGACGATCTGACGACGGTTATCGGTTCTCTGAAGGTTTGGATTGCTCTGGGTGCTGGAGCTTGCTGAGAGGAGGAAGACGTTGAGTGTCTGTATCTGCCTCTCTGGTTGTGCGATGTCTCTGTCTGTCTATGTATGTTCGTCTCTCTGTGTGTGTGTGCGAAGGAAATGATCCCTCTATTTATAGTCTGCAGGCTGGCTGCTCATGCGCGCACATGTAGGATGCGCCTGGACGCGGGGACGCCACGTGGTGATTGCTGATGGAGGTGCATGGACGATGCGCCCTGATTGAGGGGTTGAATTCTTCATACTGCTGTTGTGGGTCGGCACGTAGCAGAGAAGAGGATTTTTCTGTTGCTGAGATCTTGGGTGAATCGAGTCAAAGGACACGTGTCATCGGCCCATGGCTCGGAGATCTCGGATTTGGTGGGGAATGATCTGGTAGGATGCGCCTGAGATTGGGCGCATGAGGAGACTTTGGCTCGTAACCTTTGGGAGTCACGAACCATTCAGGGCGCATGGCTTTTGAGGCGCATGCGAAGCTTCAGTAGTGACTTGACTTCTGTCTTTTGGGATCAGAGAGAAGTCTTGGGACGCATGGCTTTTGAGGCGCATACAGAGCTTCAGTAGTGACTTTACTTCTGTCTTTAGGGATCAGAGAGAAAGTCTGAGACGCATGGCTTTTGAGGCGCATGCAGAACTTTGGGCGCATGGCCGCGGAGGCGCATGCGAGTGGTTGGGCGGCCACGTGGCTTGTAACCGCCGGAGGAAAGTAATGATGATGCTGACGTTGGCGACGCTTCGTTTTCTGAAAAAGCTGTCAACTGTTCAGTCCTCGAGAGGCGTGCTGCCAACTCTGTCAGACTTCAGCATTTAATGTTCTTTGACAGGTGATGGACTGTTGGAGTGGGCGCATCGATCGGCGTTCCACTAGGCGCATGGGGACGCATGGGCGCATGCTCGTAAGGCGCTTGGTGCTGATGGGCGCATCTGTATGATGCGCGGTCTTCATTGGTCCGTCTGTTGAGTTCTTCGAGTCATTAATGGCTCTCTGACTTAGCCGAATTCGAAGGAGTGAATTCATCATCATGAATATAAGTTCATTGCACTAACTTCGGGAAGGTTGCCACTTGGCGCATGGGTTTGATTTGCCCTGGCCTATGAATAGCAACAGTTTGAGAGAGTTTTGTTGTCTCTCCCTTGACTTATCGATGAAGATGGATTCGACTGATCCTCCTCCTAGGCAAGACGTTGTACTGTGGGTGATGGTTCTCCTTGTTCAAAGAAGCTTTGACGGTGAACTCCTTCAGAAGATAAGAGCCCCAGGCTGGTAGATGCGCCTGTGCATTGACGAGGAAGTGATTCACTCTGACGGGGCGGAGTGATGCGCTGGGAGACAGGCACTGCATGTTGCAACTGCTGGAACACAGACTGCCTTGGTGGTGGAGCCACTGTCTTGCGGCAGCAACAGTTGATGACAACCGTAGCACAAGTGTGCCCTGTGAGGGGCGTATTATGCTTGTCGGTCGGCTCTCCTGATCGGCGTTTGTGAATGATCACATTACGCAAATCGTTAGAGGAGAGTGCCACCTTCACACCCCCATCAGGCGCATGGCAAGGCCAAACGCCGGGGTGGTCAAGTGAGAGTACCACCTTTACACCCCCATCAGGCGCATGGCAAGGCCAAGCGTCGGGGTGGTCAAGTGAATGCTGCGCCCCTTGATCCAACACCAAACAGGCGCTCAGATCAGTAGTAGGGGTACAACACTTAAAGTGACTTGAACGAACCTCGGACGCACAACCAGTGGAGGCGCGGGAGTTCAAGACCACAGGGTTTGCCTTGCTCGACTTGGTTGCGAACGCAGTAGATGCGCCCAAGCGAGACAAGGACTTTGAAGGTCGGCTCGTTTCTGGCGCAGAAGCACCCGAGTCGACCTTGTACAGCTTACCATCAGCAGCGTGCATGATTGTGAGCGCATGCTTCTGGTTTGCCGTTGGCATAGCACGTTTGAGGCGCATGGCCCGTGCCGCCTTGGACTTCTTTGTACCAGCCCGCTGGGGCGCATAGTACTCAGAGTCCAAATTATCCTCTCCATGACAGCGAGTGAAGAACTTGCAGCCAACCCAGAAGAAGAGAAGAACTACTGCAACTTTTGTGGCTCGAACGGACTCCCTGGATAACGGGCTCCCTTTTCTTTATTTATTTTTGGTGCCCCTTTTCAAAGGAGGCAAGAGGGCTCTATATATAGAGTGGAATGAGACCTCTCTTCTTCTCCTTTCCGATGTGGGATTAAAAGCAAGATTCCTTCTTTTTTATGCTTCTACAAGACCCCCTTCAAAGTTTTTAAAACTTTTAGACAAGTTTTGAAATACTTTGAACAAGAAGCATGAACAGTAGAGCTGTTTAGGTGTGACAATCCTATCAGAGGTAGTATGGACGTGATTGGTTTGGATACTTCCACTGGAGAATTTATGTGGACTTATCATCCTTGGCGCACCTTGGTTTTAGGTACAAATAATAAGTTGAGAGAGAGAGAGAGAGAACCAACATATTTACTCAGAGGTAGTATGGACATGGTAAATATGGGATTGATGGTAGAGCTTTCCTACTCAGAGGTGATATGGACGTGGTAGGAATGACTCTGGAGGGAGATACGCGGAACTACTCAGAGGTAATATGGACATGGAAGTTCTGCTGGGGAGGGTGTAATCCTTTACTCTTTTTTTAGAATAAAGAAATACGAAATTTTTTGTGATGTGTTCATTTTTGCTGTCATGAACTTGATAATTTGTGTGGACCTATTATCTTTTGCGCACCTTGGTTTTTAGGTACAGATAATAAGTTTGAGAGAACCAACATGTTTGCTCAGAGGTGATGTGGACGTGGCAAATATGGGATTCAAATGATGGAATCTTCCTTCTCAGAGGTGTCATGGACGTGGTAGGAATGACTCTGGGGGATACGCGGAACTACTCAGAGGTAATGTGGACGTGGAAGTTCTGCGATCAATGTACGGCAACGCAGGGGTTGTCTGTACGGGATGTTTACTCAGAGGTAATGTGGACGTGGTAAACATGATGGGTAGCGTAGTCTCACGGAGTGTAAGATTCCGCTTTGTAGGGCGTAGGGGGACAACTCAGAGGTGATGTGGACGTGGTTGTCCTTCTACTGGAGGATGCCACGGAACAGCTGGATTCCGGAAGCGTCTGATTTTGTGGAAGTGCATGTCTGAAAGATGTCAAGAGTAGTACTTCTTTAGGAACTTGTCGTTGATGGGCATCATGAACAAGTCCCCATTGGGTTTAGCGAGGCGGTAAGCACCGTTTGAGTATACCGTCTCTATGATGAAAGGTCCTTCCCACTTGGGCTCGAACTTTTCTGGTGTCTTGTGAGTCAACACCATCGGCCTCCTGACTGCCAGAACCAGGTCGCCTACTTGGAAAGTCCTTTGCTTGACCTTCTTGTTGAAAGCCTGTGATATACGGGCTTGGTAGAGTTCAATGCGTTGTTGAGCTAGGAGACGCTTTTCGTCAAGTGCCTCCAGTTCCTGCAGACGACGACGTTGATTGTCCTCTTCTGTGAGTTGGTTTGTGATTGCTACGTGGAGTGAGGGTATCTGGATCTCGAGAGGTAGTACCGCTTAGACCAGGGAGAATGGTGTGTTGCCCGTCGGGGTCCGTACCGTTGTGCGGTAGGCCCAAAGGCATTCGCCGAGCTTTTCGTCCCAGTCGCGTTTGTTGGATGAGACGACTTTTTTGAGTAGCCTGACGATAGTCTTGTTGAACGCCTCGGCCAATCCGTTTGCTGCCGGATTGTAGGCGGTTGAGACCACGTTTTGAATGCGATTCTTGTCACAGAATCTGCTGAAAACATGGCTGATGAACTGAGGACCGTTATCGTGGATAATCCTCCGGGGTATCCCGAAACGGTAGATGACATGGTGCTTGATGAAGCTGATCACCCTAGAGCTCTTTACTTCCGCCAGCGGGACTGCTTCTGCCCACTTGGAGAAGTAGTCGGTGATGGCTAGGATGAAGCGGTGTCCTCTCGATGAAGGAGGGGTGATCGGTCCCACAATGTCCATGCCCCAAGCCTCGAAGGGCCAGGAGGCGACTGTAGGATGTAGTGGTTCTGACGGTGTATGAATGAAGTCTGCGTGAAGCTGGCACGCATGGCACTTCTTAGCATAGTCAACAGCGTCAGCGGCCATGGTTGGCAAGTAGTAGCCCATGCGTCGCAGTCGGTCCTGCAACTTAGGGCCAGGTTGATGGGCTCCGCAGGTCCCATCGTGAGCTTCTCGAAGGGCTTCGGCTGCTTCTTCGTTGGACAGACATCGCAGGAGAAGTCCATCGTAGGAGCGTCGGTACAGCATTTTAGTAGCTGTATCGTAGTAGAATCGAAGGGAGCGCCTCCTGACTGAGACGGCTTCTTTCGGGTCTTCTGGGAGAATTCCGTAAACAGCGAAGTCGATGAACGGAAATCTCCAGTCTCGGACATTAACACCAGCACTTGTTGACATGGTATGGGCCACTTGTGAGCACAGGTTGTTTTTAGGACAGACCAAGTCTCGACCAACTACCGTGACGTAGTGTTGAGTCCCGAGGGATGCTGCTAACGAGGCTGCGAGGCCAGCCAGGGCGTCAGCCTCCAGATTTTGTAAACGAGGAACATGGTCGATGAAGAACTCGACGAAGGTTGAAATGATGTCCAACGCGACTTCATGGTAAGGGATCAGGTCTTCATGGCGAACCTCGTATTGCCCTCTGATCTGGTTTACGACGAGTTTTGAGTCGCCGTAGGCTTCTAGATGATCCACCCCCAGCTGTCGTGCTAGCTGGAGTCCCATGATGAGAGCGTTGTACTCGACAACATTGTTGGAGCACGGCTTCGAAAGGGAGTAGGCGCGCTGGATGACCAGCTGATCGGGAGAGACCAAGACTACCCCCACTCCTGCGATAATTTGGCCTTTGGGGCCTGTTCTTGAAGTGCCATCGAAAAACATCCGCCAGACGGAGCTTTCTTCGGTGACGTTAGATTCTTGGACCTCATCCGGGATGTCTTCATAGAGTCTGGAGGACTCCGGGATGGGGTGTGCAGCTAAAAAGTCGGCCAGAGCTTGACCCTTGACGGCTTTTTGCGAAACGAACACCATGTTGTATGGCGTTAGCAAGATCGCCCACGTAGCTAGCCGGGAGTTTAATGACCCTGGCTTCGTCATGAGAACTCTGAGTGGATTGACTCGGGAGATGACATGAATCGTCTGGCCCGAGACATAATGGCGAGTCTTCTGGATGGCAAATACCAACGCCAAGCACTCCTTTTCAACGGGGTTGTACCGGTGTTCGGCCCCGATCAATGTTCTACTGAGGTAGTAGATAGCTTGCTCATAGCCTGTATCGCTGTTCTGAGCCAGCAGAGCGCCGAGGGAATGATCCATGGCACGGACGTAGAGGAGGAATGGTTTGCCGGCGACGGGCGCCACTAGGACTGGCGGACTCGTCAGGTAAGCTTTGATGTCGTCGAAAGCTTTTTGGCATTCCTCTGTCCAGACGTAAGAGACTCCCTTCTTCATAAGCTGAGTGAAGGGTCGACATTTTTCGGAAAGGTTTGCTATGAACCTCCGGATGTATGCCAGACGCCCCTGCAGGCCTCGAAGTTCTCGGAGGTTCTTCGGAGGGCCCATGTCGAGGATGGCTTTGGTCTTCTCGGGATCGACATGAATGTCTTTCGTCGTGATAATGAAGCCCAAGAACTTTCCGCTAGAAACCCCTAAGAAGGATTTAGCGGGGTTCATCTTGAGTTGGTGCGCCCGCATGAGATCGAAGACTGTCTTCAGGTCTTGTAGGTGATCTCCTTTGAGACGGCTCTTAACTGCGATGTCATCAACATAGCATTCGACTGTCTTGCGAAGATGCTGACGGAAAATGGTGCTCATAGCTCGTTGGTATGTGGCACCAGCGTTCTTCAAGCCGAAGGGCATCACTGTGTAGCAGAAAACGCCCTTTGGAGTCCTGAATGACGTATGTTTTGCGTCATCGGAGAACATCTTGATCTGGTTGTAGCCCGAATACCCGTCCATGAAAGACATGCGTTCGAAGCCACATGTGTTGTCGATCATCACGTCGGTGATGGGAAGCGAGAATTCGTCCTTCGGGCAGGCAGAGTTGAGATCCCTGAAGTCGATGCAGACTCGAATCTTCCCATTCTTCTTGGTGACAGGGACAACGTTGGCCACCCAATCCGGGTGTTGTTCTTCACGGATGAAGCCGCTGGTCAAGAGTTTGTCCACCTCCTGATCGATAGCGTTCATGATGTCCGGACGAAAGCGTCGCTGTTGTTGTTTGATAGGCTTGGCATCAGGTAAGATGTTAAGCCTATGCATCGCGATCTGAGGATCAAGTCCTGGCATGTCTTCGTAGCTCCAGACGAAGACATCAATATATTCTTTAGCCAGTTGGATTAAAGACTCCCGGTCTTCTCCTTTTAGGCTTTTGCTGATGAAGATGGGTTTGGAAGAAGATCCATCCCCAAGGTCGATCTGCTCGACTTCGTCTTCGGTAGGGGGTTCGCGTAGCTCAAAACGAGACTCACATTGTTCTCCTAAGCGTTGCGCCCAGGGTTCTTCTTCGAAGAATTCCGGCGCTTGATCTTCACCTTCATCTTCTTGAGGTTGAGCGGATGTCATGTTGGCTGACAGCACTCTCTTGAAGACTGAGCCGATACTGGTATCGGAATCCCAAGTTGATGCTTCAGACGAATGAGAATGTTCTGCTTCTTCTGCCTCCGAACTCTCTGGAGTTGACGGCGGCGTGACATAGCCTATCCCCCGTCGAATCCGATTATAGTAGTCCTGCGGCTTTCCTTTAGGTGTTGGAAGCCGGAGGGGAAGACGTCGACCCTTGCCGTAGTTCAGGCCTTTGTTGCTTTTTAGGTCGTAACCCATCTTTTGGATGAGGTACTTTGCCTTGTCCGTGTACCGATAGATTTGTATTCTGCCGGTATCTGGTTCTGGCTCGAGTGGCGGGAGGTCTTGATGACGCTCAACTTTGCCGAAAATGATGGATTCTTCGTCTCGACTCCGCGGTGGGACTACAGAACAGACCCCTTGGAACGGGACTACTCGATTTACATGATGGACAGTCGTTATTTGTGTTTGCAACGACCGTAGAGCGTTATCTAATGTATACATGGCATTCCAATGTAGAAGACTAGAATAATTAAAAGACACTCTATTATTGATGAAATACGAGATTTTATCCCGCGGGATTACATTGTCCAGAGAGGGTGCATCTACATCAGCAGAGATATATTCCCCTAGCTCTTCATCTGTGAGTACTGGGATTGGATCGGGAGAGTCCACCACAGCTTTGATTTCGGGGTCCGAGAGGGCTATGTGGGCCTTCTCAGGCAGCTTGGATTGCGGCGGCTTGCCCTTAAGACGCACCTTCAGAGGTGCCTCAACTGCGCCTTTGGTGATGGGTGCCTTCCCCTGTAGTTTTGGCACGAGGGGAGCCGATGTTTGAGGCGGCTTTCCCTTGAGTCGTATCTTCAGGGGAGCTTCAGGAGCAGTTGGTGCTTTCCCGGGTAGCTTGATGTTCATGGGAGGCAACTTCTGAGGCGGTTTGCCTTTGAGTCGGATCTTCAAAGGAGCGTCGGGAGTCATCTCCGGCTCCATATCCGGCTCTGCTGCCGTTTCTGCCTCGTCGTCAGCATCATTGGCTTCCTCCTCATCAGGTGACTTGTACAAGGAGGAATCGGTGAAGTAGGCTTCAACCCCTTTGAAAGGGTCAATGTCCGCAAACTCCGTCCGGATGACATCGTTGGTGGACACGTACTTCATACATTGGTGGAGTGTAGATGGCACCACCATGTACTCATGCAGCCATGGACGACCCAACAGAAGGTTGTAGTTGACGTCGGCGTTCACGACATAACAAGTCACCTCAGTTCTGAGGTTACCGATATGGCACTTTAGTCGTATCTTGCCCAGTGGCCCGCTTTTGCTAGCGTTGAAGCCACTGATTGTTGTGTTGGATGGCGCCAGTCGGTACATTGGGATCCCCAGTGTTGAGAGCAGCGTCTTCGGGATGATGCTGAGGGAAGACCCCGGATCGATCTGAATCCGCTTCACCTTGACAGAACCGATATACCCTGTATAATACAGCGGCCTGTTGTATCGGTTGTGCTTGAGCAGCATGTCTTGTTGGGTGAAGGTTATATTGGGGATAACCTCATCCGCACAATGACAGTGCGCACATGTAGTTGGGAGATCTTCAGGCTGCTTGACCTGACTGATGAAGGACTCAGCATCCTTCAGGGCTTCACAGAGAGCTTCGCGAGTGTCCTTGGAAAGACGAAAGAGCTCAAACAGAGAAAGGCGGGCAGGAGTACTGGCAAGTTGTGCCAGTATGTCGAAGTTGTGGGACTTGGCTAGCCCCGAAGCATTCTCCTTTCGCAGAGGCCTGTCGAAACGAGCCTCTACATGCTTCTGCTTATTAGCTGCTGGAGGCTTGGACGGACCCCCTTCCTCGGTAGCAGGGACGGTGCAAGGAGGCACCACCTCGACGGCAGCTTCGTCAGGTTGGGCGTTCTGTTGTGAACGCGTTTGTACAGGAAGAGCCTCTTCTGCGGAGGAAGAGACCATGCGGCAAGACTTGATCTTCCTGCCTTTGGTTTTGGAGGCAGAGCGTACCTCCGGTTGAGTAACCTCGGAGACGAGATCAGGGTGAACCCATAAGATCTCTCCCCGAGATGTGGTGAGTGGGATGAGTCCACTCACGTTGTCACGAGTAGGTGGTAAGTTAACCACCTCCATTGTCGCCTTAGGGATGGGGACGACGCCATCTTGTGTTGTAGTTGGCGGCAAGGTGCCGAACTGGAGCGACACCACGTTGGCCGAAATCGTCTTCTCCTCGTAGTCGACGGAGATAACATCCGCATTGATCATGCGCTGGATGTAGTTTTTGAGGACGTAGCAGTCCTTGGTTGGATGTCCGACAAACCGATGGTAGTGACAGTACCTCGGATTGTCCACTTTCCCAACCTCGTCCGGACGCTTCGGGTCCGGCAACTTGATCTTGTCACCCTGCTTCAGTATCTCAAAGAGTTGCAGGGTGTCTTCAAAGTTGAAAGAATAAACCTCCTTTGGTCTTGGTGCAAGTGGAGGCTTCTGAGTAGGTGCTGATGCACCTTTTGAGGCATTGACAGTCAATGCCTGTTTCCCCTTCGTCTCTCGTCCGGGGTTGTTGGCTGCAGACCGTTTCCCCTTGTCTTCAAAGGCGGGGAAACTGACTCCCAGAAGACGAGCATTGGCCGCCTTCTTTTCTGCGGCCTCGGCTTCGATGATCAAGGAACTCCAGTCGGGAGGAGGAGTAGAGTTGAGCCAGAGTTTGACTGCAGGCAGCATGTTCATGCTGCAGGAGGAGAGGAGCGCATGTTCTGGCATGCCCGGGGGCAGTCTGAAGCAGGCCTATAGGAAACGTTCGATGAATACCCGAACTGTTTCCTTCTCCTTCTGGCGTATCTCTATGAGGGACGCCATTGTCATGTCCTTCCCGCCGTCGTAGAAACGGTCGAGGAAAAGGCGCGTCAGATCGTCGAAGGAAGATATAGAATTGTCGGGGAGGCTGCAGTACCAATCGTACGCCACTCCTTTCAGTGCGCCGACAAATATGCTGGTGAGTAGCGCATCCTCCTTCGGGAGATGTCCCGTCTGAGACTGGAAGTACGTCAGAGAGCGACGCGGAGAGTCTTTCCCGTCGTATGGCGTCAGTGTTTGTGGTTTATATTTGGGAGGATAAACCACTTTATTCCATTCGAGGGGATAAGGTTGGGGGATGCCCATCTTTTGGCGCTCCTCTTGTCTCGTCTTGGACTCAAAGCGCTCGCGCAGGTCCCTGATCATCTCGACCACGTCTTCCGTGGAGCTGGGAGTCGGGGAAGGTGGTACCACCTGGAGTTGAGCATTTGAGGGCTCCGACGTCCGGGGGGCTTCGCGACGATCCGTATCCAAGGATACCCGTTGAGGGGGTACACTTGATTCTCCATTGGCCCCTGGGTCGGGACCGGTAGAAGGTGTCCTGGCCAAAGCTGACCGTATCTCAAACACTGCTTGAGTCAGTGTTTGCATAGAGGCAGAGAGAGTTTTGAGTCCTCCCTCCAAGGTATCCATGCGCTGGACGAGGTCTGGTGGCGGCGCATCAGACTCGATATCACCTCCAGCCATGTAGACTGTCATGACACGGCTGGAGTCGGATGGCTCAGTTGAGGCTTCGCTTTCAGCCTCACTCTCCTGTAGAGGAGTTGTTGTTCCCGGAGCTTCGTCTTGGCTACCCCCAGCTATGTTCCTGAGGACTTCTTCGTCTTCGAGACTCGGATCCGCAGGGGCTAGACTACCCCCAGCTAAGTTTTGGAGGACGCCTTCGTCTTCGGGAGAAGTATCCGTAAGGGCCTGATTACCCCCAGTCATGTCTTGAAGGACTTCTTCATCTTCGAGATGCAGGTCCACAGGGGCTAGACGACCCCCAGCTATGTCGGGGAGGCTGACTTCGCCCAGAGGATGAAGATCCACCCCAGCTGTGCTTTGGAGGACACCCTCGTTTTCGGAAGGAGGATCAACAAGGGCTTGACTACCCCCAGCTCCCTCCAAGAGCTTCTTCCTCCCGCGAGTGCCTTCGAACACTCCGGAGGACGAGACGGCTGTCTTGGCTTTCCTCGGCTGGCTCTTGGACGAGGAATTGCCAGTCACCTTTCGGACTGACGAGGAGTTAGAGAGTACATTGCATGAAGCAACCTTTAGTTCTGGCTCCTCTTTTGTTGACACTTTCTTCCCGAGACGACGTCGGAGGGGTGTCGATGACTGCAGCCGCTGGAACACCGTCTTGGTGGGACTGCTGACTTGCAACAGCAGTTTATGGTGACCACAGCACAAGTGTGCCCTGTGAAGGGCGCATCGTGTTTGTCAGTCGACTCTCCTGATCGGCGCTTGTGAGTGATCACGTTACGCAGATCGTTGGAGGAGAGTGCTACCTTCGCACCCCCTTCAGGCGCATGGCAAGGCCAAGCGCCGGGGTGGTCAGGTGAATGCTGCGCCCCCTGATCCAACACCAAACAGGTGCTCAGATCAATAGTGGAGGAATAACATTTAAAGTGACTTGAACGAACCTCAGACGCACAACCCGAGGGGGCGCGGGGGTTCAAGACCACTGGGTTTGCCTTACTCGACTTGGTTGCGAACGCAACAGATGCGCCCAAGTGAGATAAGGACTTTGAAGGTTGGCTCATTTTTGGCGCAGAAGCACCTGAGTCAACCTTATACAGCTTACCATCAGCAGCGCGCATGATTGTGAGCGCATGCTTCTGGCTTGCTGCTGGCATAGCACGTTTGGGACACATGGCCCGTGCTGCCTTGGACTTCTTCGTACTAGTCCGCTGGGGCGCGTAGTACTCAGAATCCAAATTCTCCTCGCCACTACAGCGAGTGAGTCTGTCAAAGACAGAGACCTTCTGTGGCGCATCGGAGGTGATGCGCGGGGCATTAGCTGCGCCCCTGCTCCGTCGACGCATCTTCCTCGCCTGAGAGGGAGATGGCTGGGGAATGTGGTCAGCTGCACGTTTCCCCGAGGGATACGCTACACCGGTGGGCGCATCTCGGTTGCTGAGGACGTCAGCAGGAAGGGAAGACTGGATCGGCGCATCCCATTCGGTGGTGGTGCCAGAGGCGTCGACCTTGCGCACCCAGACTCGGCGGGTCTTCTTGGGCTTTGGCAGCCGCTTCGAAGGACTCGCACTGCCTTCAGAGATGAACTCCTCATACGCCTGTTGATTGAGGCGTACGACCAGCGTCTTGTGGGAGGAGCCCACCTTCACATCGTCGGATTGCGACACAGCTTTTTCGGTGGAGGAGAAAGAGGTCCCCAGTAGAGTCGCCAGCTTGTTTGCTATTAAAATCTTTTGATTGCAAATTTCAATACAAACAGAACAGTGTTACAATATAGGACTTAGACGTAGTCCTAGGAGTACACTTTTGTTTATCTGGGTCCCTTGTGTCGATGGAGCGAGTGGTAATGCGTTGACTCCGTTGACGATCTGACGACGGTTATCGGTTCTATGAAGGTTTGGATTGCTCTGGGTGCTGGAGCTTGCTGAGAGGAGGAAGACGTTGAGTGTCTGTATCTGCCTCTCTGGTTGTGCGATGTCTCTGTCCGTCTATGTATGTTCGTCTCTCTGTGTGTGTGTACGAAGGAAATGATCCCTCTATTTATAGTCTGCAGGCTGGCTGCTCATGCGCGCACATATAGGATGCGCCTGGACGCGGGGACGCCACGTGGTGATTGCTGATGGAGGCGCATGGACGATGCACCCTGATTGAGGGGTTGAATTCTTCATACTGCTATTGTGGGTCGGCACGTAGCAGAGAAAAGAATTTTTCTGTTGCTGAGATCTTGGGTGAATCGAGTCAAAGGACACGTGTCATCGGCCCATGGCTCGAAGATCTCGGATTTGGTGGGGAATGATCTGGTAGGATGTGCTTGAGATTGGGCGCATGAGGAGACTTTGGCTCGTAACCTTTGGGAGTCACGAACCATTCAGGGCGCATGGCTTTTGAGGCGCATGCGAAGCTTCAGTAGTGACTTTACTTCTGTCTTTTGGGATCAGAGACGAGTCTTGGGACGCATGGCTTTTGAGGCGCATGCAGAGCTTCAGTAGTGACTTTACTTCTGTCTTTAGGGATCAGAGAGAAAGTCTGAGACGCATGGCTTTTGAGGCGCATGCAGAACTTTGGGCGCATGGCCGCGGAGGCGCATGCGAGTGGTTGGGCGGCCACGTGGCTTGTAACCGCCGGAGGAAAGTAATGATGATGCTGACGTTGGCGACGCTTCGTTTTCTGAAAAAGCTGTCAACTGTTCAGTCCTCGAGAGGCGTACTGCCAACTCTGTCAGACTTCAGCATTTAATGTTCTTTGACAGGTGATGGACTGTTGGAGTGGGCGCATCGATCGGCGTTCCACTAGGCGCATGGGGACGCATGGGAGCATGCTCGTAAGGCGCTTGGTGCTGATGGGCGCGTCTGTATGATGCGCGGTCTTCATTGGTCTGTCTGTTGAGTTCTTCGAGTCATTAATGTCTCTCTGACTTAGCCGAATTCGAAGGGGTGAATTCATCATCATGAATACAAGTTCATTGCACTAACTTCGGGAAGATTGCCACTTGGCGCATGGGTTTGATTTGCCCTGGCCTATGAATAGCAACAGTTTGAGAGAGTTTTGTTCTCTCTCCCTTGACTTCTCGACGAAGATGGATTCGGCTGATCCTCCTCCTTGGCAAGACGTTGTACTGTGGGTGATGGTTCTCCTTGTTCAAAGAAGCTTTGACGGTGAACTCCTTCAGAAGATAAGAGCCCCAGGCTGGTAGATGCGCCTGTGCATTGACGAGGAAGTGATTCACTCTGACGGGACGGAGTGATGCACTGGGAGACAGGCACTGCATGTTGCAACTGCTGGAACACAGACTGCCTTGGCGGTGGAGCCACTGTCTTGCGGCAGCAACAGTTGATGACGACCGTAGCACAAGTGTGTCCTGTGAGGGGCGTATTATGCTTGTCGGTCGGCTCTCCTGATCGGCGTTTGTGAATGATCACATTACGCAAATTGTTAGAGGAGAGTGCCACCTTCACATCCCCATCAGGCGCATGGCAAGGCCAAGCGCCGGGGTGGTCAAGTGAGAGTGCCACCTTTACACCCCCATCAGGCGCATGGCAAGGCCAAGCGTCGGGGTGGTAAAGTGAATGCTGCGCCCCTTGATCCAACACCAAACAGGCGCTCAGATCAGTAGTGTAGGGGTACAGCACTTAAAGTGACTTGAACGAACCTCGGACGCACAACCAGTGGAGGCGCGGGAGTTTAAGACCACAGGGTTTGCCTTGCTCGACTTGGTTGCGAACGCAGTAGATGCGCCCAAGCGAGACAAGGACTTTGAAGGTCGGCTCGTTTCTGGCGTAGAAGCACCCGAGTCGACCTTGTACAGCTTACCATCAGCAGCGCGCATGATTATGAGCGCATGCTTCTGGTTTGCCGTTGGCATAGCACGTTTGAGGCACATGGCCCGTGCCGCCTTGGACTTCTTTGTACCAGCCCGCTGGGGCGCATAGTACTCAGAGTCCAAATTATCCTCTCCATGACAGCGAGTGAAGAACTTGCAGCCAACCCAGAAGAAGAGAAGAACTACTGCAACTTTTGTGGCTCGAACGGGCTCCCTGGATAACGGGCTCCCTTTTCTTTATTTATTTTTGGTGCCCATTTTCAAAGGAGGCAAGAGGGCTCTATATATAGAGTGGAATGAGACCTCTCTTCTTCTCCTTTCCGATGTGGGATTAAAAGCAAGATCCCTTCTTTTTCATGCTTCTACATGAATACTAGAAGTGCAGGGTTTCATAGTTATCGTTAGATAGCGGGGATATTCATTCATTCATTGTTACCGAAGACTCCCTACAAAACCTCTGGAGATTACACCGTGATAGCCATTGTGCGAAAGTTGTTCTCTAAAGTGTATTTTCTCCATACTAGTACGGTTAGACTTATCAATTTGTGTTGTGCTATTCAATTATTTTATTGTTTACTATCAACATGATAATATGTATCTTGCTATGTCACTTTGAGGACCTGGTGTCTTTCCACCAGTATAGAAGAAGAAATCTACCTGGAGGAATACGGTGCACGAGTCTATTCCGCTGCAGGACATGTCGAGGATTTGGAAGTCTATCCAACATAGTTCCTCTGAGTTTGGATAGGGCTTCGCTTGGAATTAGCCACACTATAATCTGATTATCGTTTTCCAGTATTTCTTATTGCCTTGTACTATTATTCAGTTGTAATCATAGGATTGATCCCGCAAGACTACTGTTGTATTATGGACTCATTGGCTTCTTTGTTATATCCAGCTATATTTAGCTTTTCTTATTATTGTGGATGAGATCAAGATTATGTCTCTTGCATTTGTAGAATCATGGATTCGAGTTCATAGTATAGCGTAGTACGTCTTGGCCGGGTCCATTAGATTGAATACCCATCTAAGATCGTATCAACTTGTCAACACCATGTGGTTGGTCTCGCACATTTTGGGACTAGAGCGAGATATTTTGATTTTGGAAAATCAAGTTCAACATCAACCAAGGGGCTCTTTGGATGACCGAAGTGTAAAGGAAGTGGGAGTGCATATGCAAAGTGGAAAAGTGTTTTCCACGTGCATTTGACTTTCATGTTAGTTGTTTGGAAATCCAACTTTCAATATTTAGATAGATGATATTTTGTACGCAGAAGTAACCAAATTCACACAACCGTGTTTGGATGTCAAATAGAAAGGAGGTAAGAAAGTGAAAGGTGCATTATAATAATAACAAAAAATAAATTGATTATCTAACTAAATTGATAATTATCTAACAATAAATTGATTATCTAACCCCAAAAAAAATACTAAACTAATTATTTAATTTTTCAGATTTAAGTATATCAGGAAATACGTTCCTAAATAATTATAATAAACTAAATAGTATTAGTATTTTGAAAATGTGCATTATATTTTGAAGTGTCCGTGTGTGCTATAAGTTTTCGTTATGCGTCCAACGACATGGCAAGAAATTTTTTTTAGTGTTTGTGCTTCCTAGCTAGTACACGGCCAACGTTTGATTGATTCATCCAAATTTAATATTAAAAATAATTAATAATTAAGTACCATTACTATAATTATGTGTGTATGTGTATGTGTAATGGGCCGGCTGGCCCGGAACCCGGCCCAGGCCCGACACAATCAAATTTGAGTTGGGCCGGCCCGAGCCCGAACAACGGGCCTACCCGGTCCAGCCCATTTTGAACCAGGTACGGGCTGGGTTTACGTTTGCGGCCCGAAGGCCCGGCCCAACAAGCGACTCGATCAACATGGTTCTCCCTCGGGCCTACCTTTGTTATAATTTGGGTTTTGTTACAAAAATACCTCTCATTATAACCCTTAGTATAACGTTGGGATGGGTATTTTGGTAAAAATAACCTCCCAACAGCCATTTAAATATAAAG
Organism: Iris pallida; assembly: GCA_029216955.1. NCBI lineage: Eukaryota > Viridiplantae > Streptophyta > Magnoliopsida > Asparagales > Iridaceae > Iris > Iris pallida. The sequence continues at coordinate 881,276 of JANAVB010021599.1, forward strand.
GGGGTATTTTTACCAAAATACTCCTAAATTCTAGTCATTTTTTAACTTATTTATAGGAATTTTGGACATTTTGCTAAAAAGACTAAAATACCCCTATAAATATAATGAAAGACTCAAAGTCCATATTCTCCCCTCCAAAAGCCCAAAGCCCAAAAGTCCAAAGCCATTTTGTTGGCCTTTAAAAATATTTTTCCAATAGGCCAATACCCATTTTCTTGGACCATACCCATTTTCTAAAGAAAAAATCTTTATTTTTTCCAAGCGGCAATCCGAACACAGCCGGGTATAACATAGCCCGCAGTTTTCCGGATTCTACGTCGGACTTTAGTTGGGTTTTGGTTTGCTTGGTCATGCCTGGCTCGACCCGGCCTCGATCCCAGGACTGGCCTGGCCTGGCCAGGCCCAAACACTGTAAACAATGGGCTCGGACCGGCCCGATAGACATCCTGATGTATATGCAACATCTAGGAGCATCTCCAATGCTACTGTGAGTTTGGAAAAAAAGTTGTTGCCACATAGGAATAATAAGTTTTTATTGAAAAAGTCATTCTCCAATGCAAATGTCAAGTAAGCTATAAAGTTGACATGGCAAAACATTGTGAAGTTAGTTGTCTAGTTCTAGACAATGCACTTCATAGTGTCTTTACCTCCACATCATCAATTATGAATAAAAAATATTCAGAAAGAAAAGAAGGAAAGAAAAGTTTGTCTTGAAAGTTGAAAATGATATATTTTATCGTCTTTTCAATACTTTTGCATTGGAGAAGATTTTGCTACTTCATTGTCTTGTGTGAATATAATTTTGTCACATAAGAAACACATTGTCTTGTGTCTTTAGCCATATAGGAATCACATTACATCACAGAACAATACTCTAAGGGCTTGTTTGGTAACAAGAATTTGTATATGGATTTGGATTTAGAAATCCAAATCCAAATCCAAATCATGAATTTTCAAATCCAAATCGAAATTCAAATCCAACTCCAACCAAACATAGGATTTTGTAAACTATAATTATGATTAATAATTATGATAATATATTAATTAATAAAATAATAAATAAACAAATTATTAATTAATTATTATAATTATAATTATGATTATAATTATAATTATATTAATGATTAATAATTAAATTATTATTATAAACATGATAATAGTTATGATTAATAAATTATTAATTAAGATTATAATGACAATTAATAAATTATTAAGTAAAATTTAATAATATATTAATTATTAAATTATTAAATAATAAATTATTATTTCCGAGTATAATTATGATTAATATTTTATTTATTAAGATTATAATAAAATAGTAATTAATATTTATAATTAAGCTTATAATTAAGACTAATAAATCATTAATTAAGATTATAATTAAATATTTATTTATAAATTATTAATTAAAATTATAGTTAATGATTAATAAATTATTATAATTATAATTAATAAAGGTTATAATTAAATATTTAATTGATGAACCGTAAAATTATTAATTAAGACTATAATGTTGATTAATAAATTATTAATTAAAATTATTGTAATATATTAATTATTAAATTACTATATTATAATATTTTGTGATTAAAATATTATTAATTAAGGTTACAATAAATAGTAATTAACAAATTATTAATTAAGATTATAATAAGACTAATAAATTATTAATTATGATTGTAATTGGATATTAATTAATAAATTATTACTTAAGATAATAGTTATGATTAATAAATTATTAATTATAATTATAATTATGATTATAATAAAACTATTAATTATTATTTATTATTATTAAATAATAAATAATAAATAATAAAACTATTAATTAATAAATATTAATTTAAATTATAATTACGATAACTAACTATTAGTTAATTTTTTTATAAAAATAATAAATAACTATTAGCTATAAAAAAATTAATTTTTAAAATAATAATAATGACTAATTTTTATTTAACTAATAGTTAATTCTTAATTAACTACAAATTAAATATTTTTAGAAATAATAATTATAAAAAATAATATATAAGAAATAACTAATTAATTAAATAATTAATTAATTATTATTAACGAAATATTTAATAGAAAAACGAAATTATTAAAAAAAAATAACTAACTTTTTCCTTCCAAATTCAACTTTCTCTTTCTTTCAAATCCAAATTTTAGATTTGATCATACTTTCTATATCCAAATTCATCTCCAACCAAACATAGGATTACACAAATTTGACTCCAAATCCATAAATTCATAAAATCCACATCTAAATACAGTTTAGCAAGCGGGTCCTAAAGAGACCCAACAGTAGGTGGGACCGAACAATCACGAGTGCTACCACCCTTTCCAAAAGTGCAACTGTAGCTTGACGTTGGAGGCATCAATATACAGACAAAGAGAGGGACCACCACCACGTGGAAATACGGAACCATTCTTGGTCCTCCTCTTCTGCTACCAAACAAAAACCCACTAGATCTTCCGCTTTTATTTCTGCACTCCCTAGTCCATACATCGCCATTAATTTAGGCCCATACGGAACCAAATCCGGCGACGTCCACATTCACTACGCTGCTACGACACGACGACGCTGAGTCAAGCAAACGTGTGTGTGGTGGGGGTGGCTGCTATTTGGAATTTGTTTCGAAAGTTCACTCTTTATTTGTACATAAGTCCATATCTTGACTTTAATTATGCTCGTGCACTGTAAAAGTTTTAACATTTAGCCCCAACATATAGCCGGAAGTGATCCTACAAAAAAAACTAGAGAAATTTTTTTAGTTGTTCCCATTTATTTTATCATAATTTAAGGTACACTCTACCAAATTACCATAATACATGAAACCTCCTACTTTTAACTGATATCGCCAATGACCAACAGTCAACTCCTTTGACCCTCATTTAAGTGGGGTGCACCTTAAATTATGACTAAAATACCCTTAAATAAATGGGGTATATCTTGAATTATGGTAAAATAAGTAGGGTGCAACTAAATTTTTTTTATTTTTTTATGTAGGTCAAAGGAGTTGACTGTTAGTCATTGGCAATTTCTATTAAAAGTAAAAAAAAATCATGCATTATGGTAATTCGGTGGGATACAGCTTGAATTATAATAAATAAGTGAGGAACAACTCAAATTTTCTCAAAAATATATATATATTCTATGTACACTGCCATCAGGAATTAGCACATCAACCAAAGAAGTATATATAATCTATATTACTATATAATCCAAATATTAAAGATATATTTTTTCTAATAAATTTTTACACAACATATTATTATTTATATATAAAAATGTCGATTACAAATAAATTTTTACCTAAAAATATTATTATTTATAGATAAAAATGTCATTTACTAACTCTTCATAATCCCATCTCTTTTTATGTACTAGTCATAGTTCACGAGGGTTGTAGATAAAAAAAAAAATTTACACTATTGTTAAAACATTAAATAAAAAATTAAATTATTGTAATATAATTTGAATATATTTTAGTTAGGAGTTGTTATAAATATATTTTTAGAATTTTGGATACGTTTAGTTAAATAATACCAAATATAATTTTAATATTAAGTATATTTTAGGATTTGTTATATGTTCATGAAGTGAAGGATTTTAGAATTTTTTTTTAAGAGATACATATGCAATATTAGAATTTATTTTTTGAATTTTTATGAATTTATTTTTGAATCTTTAATTTATTATTTTTAAATTTATTATCATTTAGTGGAGGATATACATACGACTTGGAGGGCTCATTTTTTAATCGTTCCCAAGCCCCATTATAATAGTAAATATTATTATATAATAATTAAATATTTGTATTATTATATATAGAATAATAAAATATTAGTCTCCACCCAGCCAGATCTTCTCCTTGTAGAATATGTACATCTCGGATTTGGGAGGTTAAAAAAAGGATAGAATAGGGCTAAACAAACACTCATTTAACCCTTTATAACATCCCCTCCTAAACTTCTACCCTCAAACCAAGCATGATTTATTTTCCTCACTCGGCTTTACCTCGCTTAACTCTCTTAACCCTCGATCCAAGCAAACCGATCATGATTTTATTTTCCTAAGTTGACTTCTCCTCACTTACCTTTCTTAACCCTCAATCCGAACAAACTAAACATGATTTTATTTTTCTCACTTGACTTTTCCTCACTTAACTTTTTTAACCCTCGATCCTTGTTTACTTTTTCCTTCTAATTTTTTTTCCATTAGAAAACATAGAAAAATAATTTCCTAAGATTTTCTAATCCTATGATTCAGCCAAACGAGGCCCAGGTGATTCCGCGAACCAAACGAGGTCGCCTAAATGCACGAGATGAACTGAATTTCAACACAGTTGCAAAAAAGAGATCACTTACAATATACTTGCAAGCAATCAAACAGCCCCTAAGTCGCAAACAAAAAAGAAAAAAAAAAAGTTGTTCACAAGAGTCTACTTCTGCACTTCTATCAAATTGTAATACTTATATGCCAAAAAGACCTAAGCAGCATCCAAACCAGCGGAGAAGAGGGGAAATCGGAAAGAAGTACGCACCCGAAGGTTGCCAGCTGGGCCAGGAAGAAAGGATAGTTCTTGAGAGGGACCAGTGCCAATTTGTACAGAACACGGTTCCCCGTCCCCAGAACCACCGTCACCGCCGCCGCCGCCGCCACCTCCGCCCTCCTTCTGCGGTCGGTCTCCAACCCTCCGCCGATCCTCTCCCCCAGCGCGCTCCCGCACGCCACCGCCGGAAAGTTCCTCTCCAGTCCTCTTCTCCCCCCATCGAACCGGAGGAGGCCCGGCTCGATAGGGAAGCGCGACCGCAGGCTGGGAGGGGTGGCGCCGGCTCGGACCAGGGAGAGGGAGATCGGACGGATGGGATCGCACCGGAGACGCCGATCGGACGGCGTCGGTACGGAGGCGCTGGGAGCTCGGTGGTGGTGGTGATAGCATGAGTACATGGCCACTGCTCGAGGAGGAGGAGAATCGCTCTTGGCCCTTGTTTCTCTGTTTGTATTGAATAGTTTAGAATATGATGGATTTTGAGTGGGATTGTTATGGTTGGGACCAATTGGAAAAGAAAGTTACTTTATATTTCTTATCAGAAATTTTAGTCCAAAGGGACGAAATTAGGCATATTTGTGCGCTTGGAAGAATTGCAAACTACGGGATGCAACTCCAAGTGAATTGGCGGTCCAAGGGGAGCCTCCAACTCAATTGGCGGTCCTAAGGGGAGCCTCCAAGTGAGATGGTGGCTCCACCTTTTCTTTTTTCTTTTTTTCTTTTTTTCTTTGTTTTTTCCTCTCTCTCTCTCTTTGGCCGTTTGTTTTAATTTTTCCTTCTTCTTTTTCTGTCCATTGTTTTATGCTTGGGAGAGGGGTTTTGCTGCTTGTTTTTCCAAAACAGCGGCTGCCTCTCCTCTATATAATTCTCAATCGCTCCTTCTCTTCTTCACACTCTAACTCAGATCTTCTCATTTTTCTTCTCAGAGTTCCAACCAAGCTCTCCTCTCTCTTTTCTTCACAATCATAGCAGATGGCTAACATTGGTCGTATTCCCGGTGGATCGACCATGGAGTTGATTATGAAGCAACGTAAAAATCATATATCCGATAAAATATTTACCGGAGAGGTAATTTTTTTTTATCTCAATAATTTGGATGAAAAATATATTAGGTCGATGGTCGATTGTCATGTTTTTACTATATTGTCTTAAATGTTATTTTAATTAAATTGTGTAAATATCCATTTTAGTTAGTAATATTTTAAATGTTATTTTTTTAATTTTTAATAGTTATTCGATCATGATCTGAAATTACATTTCCGAGAGCATGGAAATTGGCGGAAAGATAGACAATGTGACACGTGGGTGTTAAATAACGTCCAAAAGGCCTTGGTCCATTTTTTCGGGTTTCAATATTTAGACCAAATTAAATTTCTCATTCACGACGTTCATCTTATTTTAAGTCTTGCTGAACGTTGGTGGCCCGAACGCAATACTTTTCAACTTCCAGTTGGGGAGATGACGATCACGCTATGTGATGTCGCAAACATATTGGGATTGCCTATCACAGGAGACCCAATATATTTCAATCAACAGTCTACTCCATCTGATCTGATTACTACCTATCTCGGAATTATGCCTCCATCGGATCTGCGAGGTAGCAGTTATGTCACATTTTCATGGCTTCGTGGAAACTTCATGGATTTAAATCACATCATGGACAATGAGGCGGTTGACGTAGATGATATACATGTATGTATTTTAATTAGTAATATTTGTAAAAATTGATTTAGTATTTAGTAAAATATTTACTTTTTTACTTTCAGATTATTCAGTGTACTAGAGCATACTTGCTCGCTTTATGTGGTGCTATTCTCTTTCCCGATGCAAATAGAAATAAGGTTAATGTGCGACTTCTACCATTTTTAGCTGATTTGACCAAACCCACTAGTCATGCATGGGGAGCTGCTGCTTTATCATTTCTCTACGCAATGCTGACTGAATTTGTTAATATGAAAACGACCAAGAGTATTTGTGGATGTATGTCACTAGTTCAGGTAAGAAAAATTTTATTTGTATTTCATTGTATTTACTTTGTACTGAATTTTCTTATTATATTTGCTGTAGGTCTGGTCGTACGAGCACTTCTATATTGGTAGACCGGTGACCAGCGTAGCTAGTAATTTCGGAGTCTTTCCTGTTGCTATGCGCTGGTCAACGGATGTTGTAGATCAACAACATTGTCAATACAAGGCTGTCACACTTTATCGTGAATAATTTGATACATTGGAGCATAGTGAGGTAATAATTTAATTATTTGATGAATGACTTTAAATTATTGTACTTATTCGTACATTGTCGTTGAACAGGTAGCATGGGCACCATATACAATTACAGATAATGATCCAGAAATTAAAAGATTGTATATTGGTTTAGTATGTATAGATCGTATATTATATACGATCGGTATACAATGTATCATCCGGGAGATCGTGTTCTTCGACAATTCGAAAGGAGACAGATAATTTCGAATGATCCGCCCTTAATCAGTTACGCTCCATCGAATGCAATAAGTAAAATCAATGCTACAATTGGTAAATAGAATAGTCAATTTGACAATTATAGCGTGAGGGACATGTCTCCAATAATCCAATCTCCGGATGATTGTAAGTAAATTTTTAGTCCAATTATGACTTACTCAATTTCGTCCAATTTTGCTAATATTCTCCTACGTTACTCAATTTTCGGCTCGATAGGGACACGCATCATATTTATTAAACCTTTTTGCTTATCAGAAATGAAAGAAATCATATTCCATTCAATAGAAGAACTTTCAAAAGAAATTCTTACCGCATTTAAAAACCAAGACCAAGAATCACTGTTTTCACCTTCAGCAACAGCATATGCAATTGGATATAACTAGTAGTTTGGATCATGTGCACAAACAATAAATAAAATACCTTGATATTTAGATGAAAGAAACGTAGCATCAGTACTAATAACCGGTAAACAACCTCTTAAAAAACCGTCAATGCACGCCTTAAAACAAATATATATTCTTTGGAAGCTATTGTTTTCTGTTGTTTTTAGAAAAAATCTACTACCAGGATTTGTCTCCATAATTCTAAATCCGTACTCCTCAAGACTACCATAAGCCTCAACATAACTTCCATTTATTTCGGCTAAGGACATCTCTCGGGCTCTCCATGCTTTGGAATAAGTAATATGTACACGATGTTCTCTATATATATCTTTAACTATCTGTGATGCGCTATACGAATGATTATCTCTAATTATATCAATTATCCTGCTCTTAACCCATGCATCGCTAGCTAGTCGATGACGTCCGATTGTAAACACACTAAAACAAGAATGACGACTTTCTAATGTACTTATTTTTACTATGTTTTCATTTCTAATGGATCTGGCATATACTCTTCAATTACAGTTCGGTTGATCACAAGTATATATAATTCCACGAGAATTGTTCATAGTACTGGCTGAACAACTAAAATTATGTTCAATTGCAACATTACTTACAAAACTTCTAAATTCAGAACGAGAAGAAAATTCTTGACCGATAACTAATTCACGTGTGGAAGCATTATTTATATTATCATCTAAGTCATATTCCAAATTTTTAACTAAATCATCACTATTTTCGTCGTCTTCGTCATTATTATCATCGTCGGATTCATCCGATGATTGATTTTGTTGAAAAGATGGAACAATTTGATGGAAAGAACTACCACCCGTAAATATTGACTATTTCTGTTATCAAAAGTTGTGGCTATTTGAATAACAAAAATATTTACATAGCGTGATTGAGAATTAATTTCAAAAATATAATTGCATGCTTCATCACTATCTAACTAAAAACATCTACAATTAAAATAGACTTCAAAATAAATTCGTAATGAACAGAACAACGTTGAATAATAAGATTACGTAAATTTTTATAAGTAATACTTTCATAAGTTGAAAATATTTGAGTTTCTCCTCTTTCGTAATCTAGCCCATTTAGGTTACCTCCGTGCGAACATATTATTCTTACGCTACGATCCATAATATTGATCAGAAGGAGGCAACTGCTAGAGATTGATCAGAAGCTTCGGCTGGAGAACTTGATCAATGTGTAATGTGTGTTAGTGATTAATAAAAAGGAGTGAATTGTAAGAAATGAGTGCTGGTGATTTATAGGTGAATTTAGAAACTATCCGTTTGAATATAGCCGTTACAAGTAGTCGTTGTAAAAGATGGAGCCGCCAACTCCAATGGAGGCTCCCCCAAGTAAAGAAGAAAGGAAAAAAAATGTCAGCAAAAAATAAAGAAAAGAAGAAAGAAGTAGCTATTAGAAAAAAGAGAAGAAAAAAATAATAATAAACCCAAACCGCCAACTAAGATGGAGGCCCCACCTTGGGGCCGCCAACTGAGTTGGAGTGCCCAAGGAGGGGCCGCCAACTCAGTTGGAGTTTCCTCCTGTAGTTTGCAATTTTCCCATACTTCTCCCTCTGTGCATAAATATGCCTAATTTCGTCCCTTTCTTTGAAAATTTCTGTTTTCTTATTTGTTCCTATAATCTACTTCAAATTTTATATTAGTTTTTAAAATGTACTAGTCATATGTGCACGTGGGTTACTTTATCTTTACATAAGTAATTATTTATGAGTATAGTAATATATACGTGCAATACATATAAAAAATTATTTTTTCCTAGTATTATTGATTAACTATATAAAATTTTAAATCTGATGAATGGCTCATCTCCAAAAACCCTAGCGGTGCTGGGTTTTTGTCATCTCTCCTCCATACATCGCACTGCTGCCTCCCTCCTCCCGATAAACCCTAACCCCTCCCCGTCACTACCATCTCCTCTCTGCCCTACCCTCACTCATCGACTTTCCAGTTCCCCCTACTCCGGCCTCTCCGGCCCTAACATCAGATCCGTATCCACTCCATGACGTCATACAAAGATGTTGTGGAGAAGATGGCTTCCCTCTTCTCTCTCCAAGGACCGACGGGATCTATATCCCTCTCGACGAGGGAGAGCTCGGTGGCAGAGCACTGGAACTCGTCTCTGGCCATCAAACCCTTCTCCAATTGTCGCTTCTATGCTTCAGCCATCGCCATCATACTCACCAAGCTTTGGAAGATGACGGATCATGTTCAAGTTTCAGATCTAGATCTTAAAGCGGGTTCATTCATTGTGCGCCTGGACTCAATGGCCTTGGTTGATAGGGTCCTCCTTGACGCGTCATGGAGTATCAACGTCTACTAGCGGTGGAGAGATGCGATCCGAGCAAACTTCCAGAAGAATACCAATTCAAGTATGCCGACTTCTGGATCCAACTGCATAAAATACCACCAAAAATTTTGAACTGTAGGGCAGTCTCTTGCATAGCGGAGGCTTTGGGGTCACCTAGGCCAATCTCTCTAACTGATGGTCATAGAAATGCTAGAACCAAGGATCAACGAATCTGACTATCGTGCCGACTCACACCGTCTACTTGGTCGATGCTCCCTAACTGGGGCGAGCCACAATCCCAACGAATACCCCATACCAACCAGACGAAACAACCAAACCTTTTCACTCCGACCACTGCCGATCAAAGGCCTCCATAGAAGCCACCATTGTCAAACTCTTCAGAAGATCCCAACGACAAAGCAATTGGAGGTATACATACCCCCACACAAAAGAGGTTCCTGCTCCCACCTCACCAACATAAAACATCCACTTCAAAAGGACCGCAGTACGAGACATCTTAATGAGAGGACCACAAGTGTCGCCATGCAGGACGTAAACTAGGACGTGAATAATTATGAGTTGATGGAGACCGATACCCTCGAGTCAGAACCCAACCATCAATACAACATATCCCCCTCTCACCAATCAAGTCCGGATAATTGCCTTCCCGTTCAAATGCACAACAATAATGATGGAGATCAACTACAACCGACACTCTATAACCCTATCCAATCTCCAAAAGATAGTAACCCCTCAAGCTCGGCGAACAATTTGATCAAGCACCAAATCACTATCCCCTCACCTGCTCAACCTACCTCTGGACCGGAATATACTGTCCGGCCATCCTCCTCCAGTAAATCCTCTTAGAATAGGCTGGCTCGTAAATCGACATCAACCCTACCAGAAGCCCAGACTCCTCTCTCCGGAAAAACGAAGCGTACTGCTCCACCACCTCCTGACACGAGGCCAGCAAAGCATAGCTCCCAAATTACAGGATCTCCCCCCCATCTTAAAAAGGTTGTGGCAGTTGACCTAAATTAGACATAAGGGAAATGTTGATCCTAGCGTGGAACTGTCGAGGGATGGGGAATGCCCTGATAGTTTAGACACTCCGTTCATTCCTCACCGCTACCCATCCTTCTATTTTCTTCCTCTCTGAAACCATTTCACCTCCCATTTACACATCCAACATTCTCCCTAACCTTGGTTATTCGAACTACTTCTCCATCCCCCCAGTTGATCGATCTAAAGGCCTATGGCTAAGATGGGATGACTCAATTACTGGCCTTGTTACCTACTCATCGAAGAACATCATCCTCCTCTCTATTGAAGCTAGACACGCAAACCCAGTCTGGAATCTTCTCTGTGTTTACGGATGTCCCAAAAAGAAAGATAGGCCGACTCTCTGGAACACCATAAAGTCCCTATCGGATACTTTTACTGTACCATGGTGTGCGATAGAAGATTTCAATACAATCTTGAGCCCGGATGAAAAAGTTGAAGGATGCTGCTTCGATCAACAGTCTTCTACCTCCTTCCTCAGATGATGAACCCTGCAGCCTCATCGACTTGGGTTGCACTGGTCCGACGTATACTTGGTCGAATGGATGAGCCCCCTCCTTCCACATCCGAGAACGACTAGACCGTGCCCTTGCTGATGCGAATTGGTGCAATTCTTACCCACACTCCTCTGTCTCTACTCTTCCCCGTATCAACAGCGAACATGTGCCCATTCTGCTGAACACAAACAACACCACCATTCGAAAGTAGCGACCAACCAGATTCGAAGCTTACTGGATGAAATGTGATTCCTTTCCTGACACCCTCTCCAAAATTTGGCAGTCGAATGGTGCGGGGACCATCACGCCTCTCACTCAGAAGTTGTAATCTACGATGGAGAAGCTTCACAAATGGGGGCGGCACACATTTGGGAATATCAAAGATCGGATCAAGGCACTGCAGAAACAACTCCTTGTCATTCAATCGGGTAATGTATCTGACCTTCCATTGAACGAGGAAAACCAAATTATCTCTGAACTCAACAATCTTCTACTGCTAGAATAATCCTACTGGAGACAACGTTCTCGATGTCAGTGGATCTGTGAGGGGGATAAAAGCACCAAGTATTTCCACACCAGAGCCTCGACAAGGAAAAAGAGAAACGAGATTCATTGCATCAAGTGACCGGATAGAGAAAGGACTTTTTTTTCCAGCACGTGTGGGCTCAGTTAAATCGTGTCTCCTCGTACACAATTTTTAGCCGGTCATCATGTCGCTTCGGACTCTTCGTGCAGATCTTGTTCGTACTGGCTTTTTCATCATCTTTCCACACGTACGCCTCGCGCACTCCGCGTGCTCCCGAGCCTCACGGGACGGCCGACATTTTTCGACGCCGGCAACTCAACGCCTTGCTTCGCCCACGACGTCGAAGGTGCCCCCGACGTCTTTACGATGCCTACGATAGCCGATGCCGCCCAACCACCCGTTCTATGTGTACGACGCCCTTACGACGTCTTCCCGACGCCCATTGGACGCCGCACGACGGGCCGTGTGGTCAGCCATTGTTTATACCTATGGTAGAATGGTGTCGGTTCTCGACCGCCCGCGCGACGCCCCTAGCCGTTGAGTTTTCATGTACGGGATGCCCCATTCTGTCCTACGCCAGCTCAGATCGTGGCCATTTTCCTCAGTCCTCCGGTGTTGTGGATGCCCCGTATTGCACAGGCCAGGCTCATCATCGCCCTGGAGAATGGACTTCGAATCAAAAGGAAATCACAACTACTATCATCCAACATTTTGAGAAGCTATTCAGGAAAGCTGAAGCTACTCCTATTGACCCCACCTTTCATGTCTCACCAACGCCTATATCAAGTGTCGATAATGAAGAACTCGGACGAGTGCCAACTTTTGAAGAGATCGAGCAAACACTCAGAGACATGGGACCCCTCAAGGCCCCAGGACCTGATGGGTTCCCTGCCATATTCTATCAAAAAAATTGGGATATTGTTGGTAAAGATCTGGCCATCGTGGTGCAATAATTCTTCATTGAGGGCCAACTGCCACCCAAAATCAATCATACAAACTTGGTTCTTATCCCAAAGATCAAAGCGTCGGCATCCCCTTCGGACTGTCGTCCTATCTCTCTTTGTAATGTCACTTATAAACTCATTTCCAAGCTCCTAACCACCCGTCTGCGACCTATGATGGACAAACTCATTTTCCCATTCCAGAAAGCTTTTGTTCCAGGCGGGCACATATCGGATAATATCATCGTCGCTCAAGAAATATTTCATGCCACGAAGTCGTTTCCCAGTCAGAAAAATGCTGTTGTCCTAAAAATTGACATGGCAAAGACGTACGATAGTCTCGATTGGGGATTTATCAAGACAACTCTTCAGGGGGTCGAGATTGTTGGTCACACAAATGAGCTGATCATGGCGTGCATCACATCTTCATCGTTCTTTGTGCTTATCAACGGCTCTCCATAAGGACTATTCTATCCCAGGCGAGGAGTTCGACAGGGCTGTCCTTTGTTACCTTACATCTTCATCCTATGCTCAGATATCCTCTCTCGCCTATTCTATCATTACGAACGAAACAACCTACTCAAAGGGATCCGTATTAATCAATACACACCCTCAATCTCCCACTTTCTATTTGCTGACAATTTACTAATCTTTGGGCAGGCTCCCGATTGGCATTACTCACAATTCAATCGATTTTTAACCAATTTAAAGCATGGTCGGGCCAGAAGATCAACTTCGGGAAGTCAAGTATAATTACTTCAGCAAAAGAGTCACGACCGAAGATCGACGAGAGCTCGTATCACTGCTTAGCCTCTCGGATATGTCCACCTCAAACAAATACCTCGGCATTGCCTCCTCCTTTGTAAATGGCGGATCTCGACCTACACTAATCTTCTCGACAACTGCGCATCCAGACTCAAAGGGTGGAAAGATAAAACTCTATCCTATGCGGGGTGGTCAGTCCTCGTTAAATCTACTCTGGGTTCCCTACCTATATACTCCATGTCCGCCTACAAAATCCCTATCACCACTGTCAACAGATTGAGTCAGATGCATCGGGAATTCTGATGGGGACACGATTCTACTGAAAGAAGAATGCACTTCCTCTCCTGGGATACATTCACCAAACAGGGTGGGTTAATGACTCCTTAGTTGGCAAGTTGCTATAGAGATTCATCAAGCAACCAAAACTCCTATGGGTACGCCTCCTCTGGGTACGCCTCCTTCGTCCCCTACCAGTGACCCTAAATGGCACAATCTTTGGAATATGAGACACATCTCCTCGAGAATTCAAATGTTTGTTTGGCGCCTCTTGAACAATGCATTACCCCTACTCTCCTCCATACACAAGATCCCCTCTGCCAATGCGCTGTTCCTGTTCTGTCTACTACAAAATAAAGACCAAGACTGTAATACTGTAACGCCCTAGTCCCAAAATACTTAGGACTAGGTACGTATCCATGCCAGCTGTATACATACAAAGTACACTCCAATATATGGAAACCTTGTATGTATACATAAGCTGTAAAATGCAGTAGAACCATAATAACTAAATCTCATCCACTAGATAAATAAATGATATAAAAGCAACTTTGAATTTGTCATGTATACAATCGTTGGGCGGAGACAAAGTCTACTACCAACTATCTCAAATAAAATGTACAAGAAGTGATCGGTAAAATAACGAGACGAACCAAGCACAATCGTCTTCGAAAGAATGGAGAAGATCACGGCCTTGGCTAGAACACCTGCAAAATCACAGAAGCACACACCTGAAGAGATAACCAGGTCCTCAGAGGGACGTAATAAGATACACAAAGAACATGCCATAATAAACTGAATATATAATATGTCACAAACCGAAATAAGTGACAAGACGACAATAAGGTAATCTAACCGTACTACAGTGTTTATGCAGTTAAGAACAAACCTCCAATGTATGGGCACTCTGGCTCAGTAACAGTAATCTCAGGTATGGCCCATCAGGATACCAGGGACCTCAAAGCATAACATTCATCGAATGTCAGAGGCCAGCAGTAAATCAGTATCAGGATCCAGGACCGTATCTCCCGCGGAGATAACTGGCAATAGGGAAGTGCGTACTTGGCCCATACGTCAAGGAACTGTTCTTCCCACCCAATGCCTAACAGAGTCACATCCATGTCTTATATACCTCTACTAACTGCTAAGTCTCCTAACATGCCTCTATTAGCAGTTAGCCCTATCGCATGCGCATGGGGGATCAGCCCACACACAAGAACCTCTATATGTACTCATCTCACACATCCTCGTGGTACAACTATGTCAAGGTATATACGATACACTACAGACGGTAGTCTCTTAACTCTAAGTCCATATGCATTCAAAGGATAATAACAAAGTATATCTAATATCACTGAGCAGACAGTAAATCAAGAACAGTAAGAACTGGAAATAACTGAACAGTGATATGTAATAAAATACAAACTAAATATAAACAGTATAATGGCAAGGTATCTTGCCTGAAGGTGGTGCGAGAAGCAGCAAAATCCAACAATCAGAATCGTCAACACGAAAGTCAAAATCCACAAGAAGCTCCGGATGCTGAAACAAACATCACGAACGAGTTTGGAATAAAGGATATGCCTAGGAAACGCCTGTCCAAAAGTTAAATTCTGGAACAGGGGCAAAATCGTAATTTCGGGTCAAAACGATGTCCGCTGTTGGACCCACTTTGCACCGAAATACGTGCCAAATCTATGGTCTCTAAAGTCGTCAAACTACATGTCTACAGATTTGTTTTGAGGAGACGAACCCAGCGATATGTCCAATTTTGAATTCCGGTGGGCTTTGCACAAAATCGCCCATTGAGTGGGATTGTAGGCCCGCCAAAATAGCGTTTCGATCAACGATCTCAGAATCGGACCAAACTTGGCTCACAGGACCAGAAAAATATTTCGAGTCCAATGGCGTAAGTTTCATCATGATATGATGAGTGTGCACAAAGTTGTGACTTAATTTGCAAATGCTCGATACGGGGTATCTCGACGGATACGCATTGATTTCGTCGCGCATATACAACGAAATCGGGTTCCGTCAGTTCCCACACGTCGACAACATCCATACGCGCCTTTCGATGCGTATAGTGTGCGACCAAGTCGCCCGGTTTGTCGGGGCGCACGCCGTATCGGGTGTTTTTTCCACTTTTTTGAAAACAGAATTTACAATTTTTTGGAAAATTTTAACAACGTGTAACTTTCTACATACTAGATGAAAAGTGAATCCAGAAGGTGCGTTATAATCTCGGTTAGGTTGTCTTTGACCTTCAATTAGTTTTTATGAAAGTTTAATGGACAGCGAGAAAAGTGGCCGACAAGTTGGTGTTTTGAAACAGCTTTTAATTTTCAGAAAAGTGGGTTTTTCTTCAACTTCGTCTCAATTTTTCGAGCAAGTTGGATGGCCATGTCGAAATCCACCTGGGGGATCTCGAAGAGGGTCATGTGGGCTTTCTACACAAATTTACGGATCTACAAACGAAGTAGAATTGACAGAGAAATCGATCGGGGAAGTGAGATACCTTAAAGTGGGAATCTGTTTTTGTTGTTGTCGTCGTCGTCGTTTCTGTCGCCGCTGTCGCGGGGCTGCTGTGGCTGGGCGCGGAGGTGCTCGCCGGGATGAGGGGTGAGTGGAGGAGAGAGGAGGAAGGAAGGTGGAGGAAGGGATTTGAATTGATTAGGGTTTAGGTTTTGTTTTAACACACATATATATATACATATGTATATATATTTGTATTAGGGGTCGGCTGTGCTCCTTCTGTGGTGGGGCGCAAGATGCTACGTGCTTCTGTTGCTTTCCTTTATATTTTTGGGTTGGGGTGGTCGGGTGGGGCCGACCAACCTTTTTTTTTCTTTTTTTTTTCTAAATCTTATCTTTTTCTTTCTAATCTTTTTAAATATATATAACTCTATATATATGTATATGTATATGTATTTTTTTTCCATAATCTATTTAAAATCCAATAACAAATTAAATATTATCTAATCCAATTATTTAATGTATTTAAACATATTTACATATATATAAATTCAATCTTTAATAAATCAACTCAAAATAATAATAATATTTAATTAGAAAAACATGTTTATTAAATCTCCAAAAATAACTTCAATAATAATAGACTAATAAATTGTTCCAATGGGTGAACTTATACCGCACACCCTTTTCCGGGTCCACAAAATATACTATTTTGTAAAATATTATTTTATTAATAAAATATAGATTTTTGTACCCAAAGTCAATAAATATTCAGCAAGTTCTAAACATAATTTAAAAATATTTGTACATACCCAAAATATTCCTATATGGCCACCTTAGTCACCCCACATGCTCACATGGACTCAAATTTGGTTCGGACCCTGTTCGGGCTGAATTGGCCAAACCGGGTCATCAAAAAAAACCATAAATTGTATAAATTCATTTTAAGTCTAATAAAATAATAAAAAATAATTTAAAAAAATAGGGGATTTTACATCCTACCCAACTTACAAGAATTTTGTCCTCGAAATTTAGGATTTATAGGGTAGATAGGGTTGAGGGATAGGAAGAGTTCGTCAATACCAAAATGCAATTAAATTTTAGAGGAGGCGATAAAACGACGTTCAACACCCCTTGCAATAGAAAATTGTGGAGTCGATATACACAAAATATATCATGGTTATGGAATTGAATAAGGGTTGCTAATGAAGGTGACAAAACTTTGATAACCCGAATAAAAATAGTGAGAAATTAGTAGATCAAGAGGATAATTAGACGTTTAGGAGATATGGTTCCTTGAGAGAAAACTGGATACTAATCATCTGGGTTGAGAGTTTGATCAAGTGATGATTAGAATCACTCTCGAGTGTTCAAGGATAATTGGAAGGGCACGATAACAATTCTAGGGTTGAGGAATGAGGAGTAGTTAGAGGCGAGGATATAGCCACATGAGTCGGTTGGTGGCTATCTACCTTTCGTGTATATATAACTGATAGGGCAACTAAAGGTAATACTTTGAGTCTATCTAGCAAGTACAGTGTCTTGTCTTTCCAAAATAAGTAAAAGACAATAACAACAAAGGTTTCAAAGACGGTGTTATATATTGAGTACGAATTGCGGGGTTCATAGGCGGTGGATATAATTCAAAAAAGAATTGTCAAGGCTGTCGCGGATGAGACTCTAAGGCAAGTTTACTATGTCTCCATCCACGTAGAATAATATGTGATAAGCGAACCAAAGTGCAATAGGTTGATCAGACCATCATGTACCGGTTTTGATTAGACAATAAGTTAGTGGGTGCACCCAATAAAATATGTCATGATCAAGCTTGATAACGAAATAAGCTTGCAAAACTGAAGCTAAGTTAGCAGCGTGAGATAGTCAAAATATGAGCAAGGGAGGTACTGATGAAGGAAATTTTAAATAGTCCCAGATCTTTTAAAATCAAGGTTTGCCCGAAGTTTGGGCCTATACAGTTGTCCTAGTATTTCTTCATTTATGGCTTGGTAGACTAGATAAGGTAGGGTCCTCTGAATTTATAGTCTAAGTGAACTTACCAATGTGGTTCACAAGGAAAAAGGTTTGTTAGGTGGTGAGGTATCCTACCCAACTTACAAGAGTTAAACTAATAGTATCATGGGATAATGGGTCAAGTAATCAAGATAAAGTACAAATTAAGCATTTGAGGAATTAAGTAGAACACAATCACATATCGGGTCGGAAGAATTGAGTCGAGATTGAATCCCTATCCGTAGTCGAAAAAAATATATCGGTATCATGGTAAAGATTATAGTTTGGACATTTCGACCAGAAGTCATACCAAGAAAATAGAGGACAAGGAGACGTATTTTAGTGGGACATGATATATCTACATGAAGGTGGACTTGTCTAGGTCTTACATATGAAATTTGTTGGAAGGAAAAGTCTAGTGTTGTGCTCAAAATATCAAAATCATGGTAAGGGATGCCAAAATATCTAAAATAGAAAGTGGGAGTTCATGAGGTGATAATTAATGCACAAAAATTAAGAAGATCAAGTTAAAGCATGCAATAAAATTAAAAAATCCAGTAAATAATTTAGGAACACGGTTCCAGGGGGAATATAGTCTTCTAGATGAATACAGTTAAGGAACCATTAAATCATTATCCAAATTGCAAGTGGGTTAGAAGGTCGCAATTAAAAGATCTAGAATTGAAGGAAGATCGAGTAAGCCGAGGTGGAAATACAGTCACATAGCTGGGTAGATGACTAACAACACTTGTGTATATACTACTATCATGGTCATAAGTGACATGGCAATTAGTGTGGAATACTTCTAACTCATTAGGGCTACCTTTGTGGCCTACCATTAATATTTTAACTCGAGTTTCCTCCAAAAAGTTTCAAAAATAAACTTTCAAAAAATAAACCACCAAAATTTGTATTCACTCTAAGCCGTTCAAATTCATCATAAAAATTTAAATCACTCTCATAAATCTCAAAGAAATTTTTTTATCACGTTACTACTAACCTTTTCCAAAATTAACGTTTAAATTCAACTATTTAACTCAAGAGTTCATAATTTACGAATCCATAAAATTTCACCATCAATCAAAAATTTAACACTCTAAAATTTTCAAATAACTCATAATAAAACTCTTAGCATATTAAAAGCAATCTCAAAAATTAAGCTCAATGCTCTCATCAATTTTAACTTCTATTCATGCTAAGTTATTCCAACAAAATCTCAACTTTTAAATGGTAACTTCCTTTAATCAATCAAAATAACTTTCCATCACATCCCTCGAAATTCTCCCAAAAATTTAATATTAGCAATCCCACATTAAACTAAATTTTCAAATAATCTTATCAGTCAAAATCCTTTTTTTTAACCAAAAATCTAAATAGATTTGTAAATCCTCAATCATAGGACACAATTTAAAATAAATATTTCTCAAAAATTTCGTTTTCATAACTTTCAAATATTTTAAACCAAAATTAACCGTCATTACTTCCACTTAAAATTCAAAATTTACTAAACACGAAAATCGCAAGTTGTACAACTCAAATTTAAATAATTCTTATGGCCATTTTTTTAAAAGCTAAGATCATGTTCAAACCAATTTATAACTGTTCAAAGGTGTATAACTATAATACAATAGTTCATAAACATCAAAACTCGAAAATCAAATAAATTTTATATTTATTCAAAGATGTATATCTAACACCCAAAACTCATAAATATCACAACTCGAAAAGCAAATCAATTTTATACTTGTGCAAAGATGTATAGCTATAATCCAATAATTCATAAATATCAAACCTCAAAAAGTCAATCAATTTCTTAAACCAAGTATGAAATTCTATAAATCCTCTGGTGTTTACTAATTAGAAATCTCAAAATTACAACTTTACGTGGCAATATCCTACTTTACAAATTACTAATCATTAATTCACAAAATAAAAAAAAACTTTTTAACTAAATTAGAGTCTTGAATGTATTCCAATTGCCAATAAAACCATTTTAGCCATGTGTTTGACCTATGAGCATATACTATTGTAGTCATCTTCCTAGTTGACACTAAGCACGAAAATAAGAATCAACGGTAGAGAGAAATCAAGCAAGATGCAATTCAAGGAAGTCGAACGAGAATTCGGAATTTGAAGCCAAGGGAAGAGGTCAAGCTGTATGGATGAGATTCCTAAATTCTAATCATATGTTGCAGGCTCACATCGGTACAATAACGTAACCGATGTGACAAACTCGACCTGTATGGGCCACCACAAAAACATGTAACGCCCCAGTCCCAAAATACTTAGGACTAGGTACGTATCCATGCCAGCTGCATACATACAAAGTACACTCCAATATATGGAAACCTTGTATGTATACATAAGCTGTAAAATACAGTAGAACCATAATAACTAAATCTCATCCACTAGATAAATAAATGATATAAAAGCAACTTTGAATTTGTCATGTATACAATCGTTGGGCGGAGACAAAGTCCACTACCAACTATCTTAAATAAAATGTACAAGAAGTGATCGGTAAAATAACGAGACGAACCAAGCGCAATCGTCTTCGAAAGAATGGAGAAGATCACGGCCTTGGCTAGAACACCTACAAAATCATAGAAGCACACACCTAGAGAGATAACCAGGTCCTCAAAGGGACGTAACAAGATACACAAAGAACATGCCATAATAAACTGAATATATAATATGTCACAAACCGAAATAAGTGACAAGACGACAATAAGGTAATCTAACCGTACTACAGTATTTATGCAGTTAAGAACAAACCTCCAACGCATGGGCACTCTGGCTCAGTAACAATAATCTCAGGTATGGCCCATCAGGATACCAGGGACCTCAAAGCATAACATTCATCGAATGTCAGAGGCCAGCAGTAAATCAGTATCAGGATCCAGGACCGTATCTCCCGCGGAGATAATCGACAATAGGGAAGTGCGTACTTGGCCCATACGTCAAGGAACTGTTCTTCCCACCCAATGCCTAACAGAGTCACATCTATGTCTCACATACCTCTACTAACTGCTAAGTCTCCTAACATGCCTCTATTAGCAGTTAGCCCTATCGCATGCGCATGGGGGATCAGCCCACACACAAGAACCTCTATATGTACTCATCTCACACATCCTCGTGGTACAACTGTGTCAAGGTATATGCGATACACTACAGACGGTAGTCTCTTAACTCTAAGTCCATATGCAGTCAAAGGATAATAACAAAGTATATCTAATATCACTGAGCAGACAGTAAATCAAGAACAGTAAGAACTGGAAATAACTGAACAGTGATATGTAATAAAATGCAAACTAAATATAAACAGTATAATGGCAAGGTATCTTGCCTGAGGGTGGTGCGAGAAGCAACAAAATCCAACAATCAGAATCGTCAACACGAAAGTCAAAATCCACAAGAAGCTCCGGATGCTGAAACAAACATCACGAACGAGTTTGGAATAAAGGATATACCTAGGAAACGCCTGTCCAAAAGTTAAATTCTGGAACAGGGGCAAAATCGTAATTTTGGATCAAAACGATGTCCGCTGTTGGACCCGCTTTGCACCGAAATGCGTGCCAAATCTACGATCTCTAAAGTCGTCAAACTACATATCTACGAATTTGTTTTGTGGAGACAAACCCAACGGTATGTCCAATTTTGGATTCCGGTGGGCTTTGCACAAAATCGCCCGTTGAGTGGGATTGTGGGCCCGCCAAAATAGTGTCCCGATCAACGGTCTCAGAATCGGACCAAACTTGGCTCACAGGACCAGAAAAATATTTCGAGTCCAATGGTGTAAGTTTTATCGCGATATGATGAGTGTGCACAAAGTTGTGACTTAATTTGCAAATGCTTGACACGGGGTATCTCGACGGATACGCATTGATTTCGTCGCGCATATACAACGAAATCGGATTCCGTCAGTTCTCACACGTCGACAACATCCATACGCGCCTTTCGATACATATAGTGTGCGACCACGTCGCCCGGTTTGTCGGGGCGCACGCCGTATCGGGTGTTTTTCTACTTTTTTGAAAACAGAATTTACAGTTTTTTGGAAAACTTTAACAACGTGTAACTTTCTACATACTAGATGAAAAGTGAATCCAGAAGGTGCGTTATAATCTCGGTTAGGTTGTCTTTGACTACCTTTAATTAGTTTTTACGAAAGTTTAATGGACAACGAGAAAAGTGGCCGACAAGTTGGTGTTTTGAAACAGTTTTTAATTTTCAGAAAAGTGGGTTTTTCTCCAACTTCGTCTCGATTTTTCAAGCAAGTTGGATGGCCATGTCGAAATCCACCTGGGGGATCTCGAAGAGGGTCATGTGGGCTTTCTACACAAATTTACGGATCTACAAACGAAGTAGAATTGACAGAGAAATCGATCGGGGAAGTGGGATACCTTAAAGTGGGAATCTGTTTTTGTTGTTGTCGTCGTCGTCGTTTCCGTCGCCGCTGTCGCGGGGCTGCTGTGGCTGGGCGCGAAGGTGCTCGCCAGGATGAGGGGTGAGTGGAGGAGAGAGGAGGAAGGAAGGTGGAGGAAGGGACTCGAATTGATTAGGGTTTAGGTTTTGTTTTAACACATATATATATACATATGTATATATATTTGTATTAGGGGTCGGCTGTGCTCCTTCTGTGGTGGGGCGCAAGATGCTACGTGCTTCTGTTGCTTTCCTTTATATTTTTGGGTTGGGGTGGTCGGGTGGGGCCGACCACCCTTTTTTTTTCTTTTTTTTTTCTAAATCTTATCTTTTTCTTTCTAATCTTTTTAAATATATATAACTCTATATATATGTATATGTATATGTATTTTTTTTCAATAATCTATTTAAAATCCAATAACAAATTAAATATTATCTAATCCAATTATTTAATGTATTTAAACATATTTACATATATATAAATTCAATCTTTAATAAATCAACTCAAAATAATAATAATATTTAATTAGAAAAACATGTTTATTAAATCTCCAAAAATAACTTCAATAATAATAGACTAATAAAATTGTTCCAATGGGTGCACTTATACCGCACACCCTTTTCCGGGTCCACAAAATATACTATTTTGTAAAATATTATTTTATTAATAAAATATAGATTTTTGTACCCAAAGTCAATAAATATTCAACAAGTTCTAAAAATAATTTAAAAATATTTGTACATACCCAAAATATTCCTATATGGCCACCTTAGTCACCCCACATGCTCATATGGACTCAAATTTGGTTCGGGCCCTGTTCGGACTGAATTGGCCAAACCGGGTCATCAAAAAAAAAACCCATAAATTGTATAAATTCATTTTAAGTCTAATAAAATAATAAAAAATAATTTTAAAAAAATAGGGGGTTTTACAAATACCCCGCTCCGTACGGTGCATTATGCTGAGGCGTTGACTCAAAGAGTCGCGTTGACCGAATGAAATGTATTGATACGAATCGATACGAGAGTTACGTTGCCCCGAGCAATGCATCGAACTAAGTCGATGCGAAGAGTTGCCTTGTCCCAAAGAATGTATCGAGTTGAATCGATGCGAAGAGCCGCATTGCCCCGAAGGATAAGTGCGTTGAATCGGCTCGAAGATTCTAAGAAATCGAATCGACCAAGGCACAAGTCCGAATCGATGCAAGTATTAATTTTAGTTGGTTTCATGTGCAGGCTATATATTTACGCTGAAATATTAGAGGTCGACATTCTGCCTTATTCAGTAAGGGGTCCGCGAAACCAAATCTCCGCCTCACAACGGACTGAGACTTGGACACGGTAAGCCAAATCGGACGTATAATTCAATGAAGCACGAAGTGCTCGAATGGCTAAGTCAAGAGAGTTAGCCGTGCAACGAAGTTATGAAATCGAGCCGCACCGGCTCGGCAAAACTACAAGGCATATCGACTCAAGGTGGGGGGACATTGACTCTCTTTCCTACTCCTTCATACCTAAGTAAAATATATATCATTATATGCTGAGTTAACCTATCAACGCCACGGGCGTGGCTCGATAGAGAGATAAACATAGTACGTGTCGAACACTAGATAGAACAATTGAAATGAATCGTACAACAAGTGTATGAGTCACTATGGAACATAGAATATCGCAAAGGTGAGCGCCTCGGTGCGCAAGCCAAAAGAACATGGGATAACTGTATCGACGAGTGCCCCAGTGCATAAGTTATTCTGTGCCCCCGCGCACGAATTAGCATGCTAGAACATTGAAAGACTATATCGTTGCGAGTGCCTAAGTGCACGAGCGATAGAACATTGAATACCTTATTGAGGCATGCCTCAGTTGTACGAGTCGGAAGGATTGGAACATAAGTATAATGCGTTGAATACTAAGGCGTAGAATATGGAAACCCGGCTTCGAGGTGTGCATTGAATGCACGATGCAAGGAAAGACGTCGAATGTGCGCAGCTGCACAATACTTACAAAAGATAGCATCGTTACGACGAGAAGAACAGTTGTGATACGGATGTGGCATAACTGTCGATACAGCATGGTGCCTTCAAAATGTTCGTAGCCTTAAGGTGTTTATTGAGAACATTGGGGCGTTGTGCCAATTGAAATAGATATAAGACAAACTTGCTTGGTTGTATGAAAGATAAGATGCGTTGTATGGTCAAATGGACTTAAAGACATATTGCCCATGCACGGGTGTTATCTTCCCTCGAAAATTGATCACCAGGGCGCTGGGACCGTTCGGCCTAGGAAAGACTGCGGTAAAATCGGTATTGTTGGTGCACTTCATTTAGATGGGTAGCGACCTTCTAGTGAATGTGATAAACCACTTACTCGAGTATTTCGGGGGTCCTCTGATTGTTTGGGTTAGCAACCGCAACAGAGTGATCATCGTCTTACATATTCGATTCGATAAATATAAGTTCATTCTAGCCCAGAAAGCTAGTGACCTTCATATAGTTAAGGGCGATGGGTTGAAAGTGCAAGGTATACATACATCGTGCACATATAGATCCTGAATAGCGGACACTTATAACATGACAGGGAAAGCTGATAGGCGTATTCACCTTGTATCGGTGCAAGGGCGAGTGCGTCGATATTGGTAAGAACTCACGTAACAACACGAGATTGCTTGTCCGTTTACTTATGCGAATCGAATAACATGCTTGCCATGATAACATGCTTTACAGTCTTCGAATATGCCATGAACTCATCCTAAGGAGAACATAGAAAGAGAACTAAATTGTATGTTTGCATGAATCAATACAATACTAAATATCGGTTTGTTAAGTGGATTTTTTATCAGTACAACGAGGACGAAAGTACTAATCCTCCACTAGTTTGCTAGCAGGTTCAGGGATTGGTCTGCTCGCGACGGAGCTTCACTTGAACGCGTTGAGGCTTGGAATGTCGAAGCATATTGAGGCGTGCAACCACATTGACGCTCGGACATGCAACATGATTGATGCGGCCGAGATATAGAAGGCATGATATATGGAATGGTGAAATCCTTTGTGGGTAAGAGAGAACCTGAGTGTTGTAGGGCTATTGAAAGCCTTTATAATCTCCGTTCGAATATCAATAAAGAGAATTGTTTCGTATACTCTATTTTCCTTTCGTTGTTTATATCGAATCAAAGATAACCATTTGAGAACTTGTCATCTTGCCTTGCACGAGCGCAACTCCAGGCTCGTACGACATCACGCCTCCTGCGAGGACGATGATTCGGGTGATTCCGGGTCGAGGCATGACAAATTGGTATCAGAGCTCTAGACTCAATTTCCTCTGGACGCTTGCTTCATTTCAATTCCAAAGAGTTGTCCACCACCAATCGAAATCACTCTTGACTCTACTCGATGCCGCACTGGATGTTCCATACAATAAGTCTAATACAAATCATGTAGTTTTGTCGCGTGTTGTTTTAGAAATTATATGGTGTTTGTTGGAAAAGTCGTGAAAGGTTTGTTGCTGTAAGTGCAATAAGTTGCGAGATGTGAATTCAAGGATTTGTTGTTGCGGATGCAACACGTCATGAATTGTAATTTAAGATGTTCGTTGTTTGCAATGATCGATATGAGAAATGTTGGTTGTATCGATACAATAAAACTCGTGGAATGTTGCTGCGACAATTGCCCCACGTTGATTGTAAACGATGCGTTGAAAAGAAAATGAAAGTTGATATAGAATGTGTTGAACGGATTCACATATTGATTTTGAATGTGCGTTGCGATGAAAGTGATAAGTCAATATCGAATGTGTTGAAAGGATTTGAGCATTGACTTTGAATGTCGAGAATAAATAGTTGTACGAGGTGCAATAGATGTCAAAAAATAAATTGTTGTACGATGTGCAATGCGTATCAGAAATAAATTATTGCACGTGGTGCAATGCATATCAAAGTGAAATCGCTGCACGAAGTACAACGGATATCGAGAATGAATTGTTGCACGAGATACAACGAAAGAAAACAAAAGTTATAAATTGAGAAACGAAATCGGTTCGGTTGCGCACCGAGCTTATGTTGGCAAATGAATGCATTGGCCGAATTGTGTCGGATCTTGATTTATCAAAAAGTTACGGTTGTGATCAAGCACGATCACTGCAAAAATCGTGAGTCGGAAGAGATTGTTGGTATACTGAGTATAATGGGAGGAAAATAACTTGATTTTCGAGTGGTATATGCCATACCACGTAGGCGATGAATGACTCAATTCCGAGTGGTATATGGTATACCACTTGTGCGATGAATTGCATCGACGCGTTGTGAGAGTTGTGGAAGGTTTGTTTACAATGGACGAGAGAGTACCGAGACTCGATTAAAAAATTGTATGACGGCATGTTGATGCAAGTGTTCTTCGAAAATCGGTTGGGATGATAAGGCGAGACTCGTATCAATGAATGATACGTTGGACAAAAATGATAAGTCGGTCGGACGACCGAGACTAGCGGAACGATTTTGCCTTGAAGCAATAATCGGATCGACGGGAAAGGAAAACTTGAACTTATAAACGAGCGCACGACTTGTGATCTCGATAAAAATGATAGAATACGCGAGTCAAAATCGAATCGCACGACTTGCGATCTCGATAGAAATGTTAGCCGATGCAAAGTGTAATCGAATCGCACGACTTGCGATTTCGATGAAAACATTGGTTGATTCTGATAGCCGCACCTAAGAAAAGATAGTTGGTTATGTCGAGACGAAATATAATCGGATCACACGATGTGCGACTTCGGTAAAGGGTTGGTTGACACGGGTAAAGAGTGCCTAAGAGATAGTTGGTTACGTTACGGCAAAACTCATTTGAGTATGACTGAAAAACACGTGAAACTTAGAGGGCGAGATCGTATGACTTGAGGGTTCGATGTTGGATAATGGGTAACTCAGTTACGCGATCAAAGTATAGCGGGTTGCGGCGAATCGGAAAACGAGTTGATGCGTATAGAAAAGTTCGTTGAGAACTTGGATATATGCGATGCGAGTTAAGTTTATGTTAAAACGGATTCAAAGTCGACCCTCTTGCTATCGAAATTGATACGACGTATCGAGATCGATATGTAAAGAAACGTAAGCACGATGTGAGGATACAAAATAGAGTGCGCCTTGCGATATCAAAATTTTGTAAGTAACAATACGAGAAGGAACGAACTGGTTGATCATGAACTTTGTGATTGATCAAGACGAGACTATAAGTCATCGACGATTGCTCGATGCGTATAGTATCTCGTGTGTCGATCGAAATAAGATAGATTCGAACTCAATGCGAGTAAACGCGTCGTGAATAGCAGAATCATCGACGGTAGTGCATGACTTTACTCGGAGGATAGTTGCACATCAGTTGTGCCGATAGAAATAGTTTTGTCCGAAATTGGATAGTCGCATAGAAATTGTCGGAACATGATTTGGCTCCAAAATAAGATATAGCATGGTTCGTAGTAAACTGTCCTTCGGTGATGATCCACAATTATCGAACGTAGCTTCGGGGCAGCTGACCCTAGAAGACTTGACCGCCAAATCAAATTGAACGCTGCAGACCGTAAGATGACCCATGCGATGTTGCATATAAAATTGCATCACGAAAGAAAATGTGGTGCATGTTGACGATAAGTCTAGACGATCGAGAATTGTTGGAACAACTTTCGATTGAGAATGATATAGTTAGATTTGAGTATTCGTCGGATGAATACTTGAATGGTTATGTTGATCGGCGATCGAACAAGAAATTTGCCAACGAACTTGGTGATTTGGATAGGCGATTGCGAGAATCGTGCTATGCACGAGAGAGAACGATAAGGGAATGAATTAAGAGTCATGTCGTTAGATTCAGATTCATCTTGCAACTGAGCTTGCGTGAATTGAACTTATATTCGATGTTGCGAGACGGATAAGTTGAGAATTTGGCTAGTGAATTCCTACTCGTTAGGAAATCGAATGTAAGATGCATCGTAGAGACTTCGTGTCAAGGCGATCATTGCCTTGAGCACTGTCGCCTCGATATAAACTGTTGTGTCGGATAGATTGTGGCCTTTGTGCAATGTCAATTTGAGTTGCGTCGGAAGAAGTTAAGCACGGTGCTAGGTAAGTCACCTAGCGGATGTAGTCCTGAATGTTGATGCTTTTGCAAGTCAACAAAAGGGAATCATGTCGAGATAAGATACGAAGTAAAACATCAAAAATAGTTGGATAGCGACGTAGAACGCAAGGCGTTGCAGAGACTCGTTGTGACCGGATGCGCAACGGCTTGATGTGACGCATAGGATTGATAATCCCAATGAAACTTACGAAGTAAGAAATGCGATTTTTGAATCACATCGTGTACCTTGACTTTTGTTGGACGATCGTGTATGTATCAATATGCATGTGTGCTAGAATTGCGAGAACAAGCACTAGATCCAATGTCACGACCCAAACCCTAGGTAGGGGCACAAGTGCGTAACAACGCCCAGTCTACACCGTGAAAACGGCGTAGAACGCTGTAGGTCTGCTAGCTGAAAAACAGTATATAATAACCTGTCATCTTCGCACGGAGGTATATAATATGAAATACTGATAAACTCAATCACAATCTAGAAGGAAGAATCATGGCACGAAAGCTAGATAGATAAAAACCACAAGTGCAATATCCAGCTCAACAACGAGAGAGATAAGATACGAAGTAAAACATCAGAAATAGTTGGATAGCGACGTCGAACGCAAGGCGTTGCAGAGAGTTGTGACCGGATGCGCAACGGCTTGATGTGACGCATAGGATTGATAATCCCAATGAAACTTACGAAGTGAGAAATGCGATTTTTGAATCACATCGTGTACCTTGACTTTTGTTGGACGATCGTGTATGTATCAATATGCATGTGCATAGAATTGCGAAAACAAGCACTAGATCCAATGTCACGACCCAAACCCTAGGTAGGGGCACAAGTGCGTAACAACGCCCAGTCTACACCGTGAAAACGGCGTAGAACGCTGTAGGTCTGCTAGCTGACAAACAGTATATAATAACCTGTCATCTTCGCACGGAGGTATATAATATGAAATACTGATAAACTCAATCACAATCTAGAAAGAAGAATTATGGCACGAAAACTAGATAGATAAAAACCACAAGTGCAATATCCAGCTCTACACCGTGAAAACTATCCGCAAGTGCTCTGCGTGCTCCTCCGGTGTCTTCGAGTATATCAGGATGTCGTCGATAAATACTACGATGATCTTATCCAGATACTGGTGAAATGTCTTATTCATCAAATTTATAAAGACAACTTGCGCATTTGTGAGACCAAATGGCATCACCAGAAACTCGTACTACCCGTACTTCGTGTTGAATGCCGTCTTCTGGATGTCTGCTGCCCTGACCTTCACCTGGTGGTACCCGAATCTTAATTCTATCCTGGAAAATACCTTCGCCCCATTCAACTGGTCGAACAAATCATCTATCCTGGGCAGAGGATATTTGTTCTTAATGGTAATGGTATTCAACGCCCGGTAGTCAATGCACAACCGAACTGTACCATCCTTCTTAGGCACAAAGAGCACTGGCGCTCCCCATGGAGAAGCACTAGATCGAATGAAACCCTTTTTCAATAGGTCGTCAATCTGCTCCTTCATCTCTACGGCCTCCTTGGGGTTCACTCTATAGCAAGCCCGGGATACTGGTTATGAACCCGGTACTAAATCTATAGTGAACTCCACATCTCTGTCAGGCGAAAGTCCTGGAAGATCCTCTGGGAATACATCCATAAACTTCCTAATGATAGGGTGTGGCGGTGCTAACTCCCCAACTGTCGCACAACAGTTCGGCTCTAGGCTGATCTCCGGCCCTGCCCTCCTGACACTGAATGGTGCTGTGCCTGGGGGACTGAACAGAATACTACCCTCATGACAGTCTATAGCTGTATGGGCATAGCTAAGCCAGTCCATCCCCAATATGATATCATACCCGGGGAGTGATATCACAAAGAATCGTCCCCTAAACTCTCTCTCGGCTATAGTAATAGAGCATCTATAGATAGCTCTAATGGGCACTGGTCCGCCTCCCGTCATTACTCTACTAATCTCCTCGGTAGGTGTAGCTACTAAGTGGTGTTTATGAAAAAACTCTAATGACAGGAAGCTATGAGATGTACCAGAATCAAACAAGATAGAGCTAGAAAAGTATGCAAATAAACATGACCTGTGATGACGTCAGCCAAATAATCTGGCTCCGAAACCTGCTCCGGCTCTGGCTCAAGAGCTAGGCTATAAGCCTTCCCGTGGGGTCCCTTCTGCTGCTGCAGATGTTGCCCAAACCTTTGCTGCTGAGTCGGGAGCGGCCCTCTAGGTACCTTGGCTACTGGGCAGTCCCGAAACTGATGTGTGGCAGACCCACAAGCTAAGCACTGCCCTAACCTCTTCCTACAGATGGCAGTGTCGTGGCCTACCCTCTTACAGAATGCACACAAAGCTTCCTTCTGCTGCTGCTGGGGTCCCGGGGCTCTAACTGGCGGGGTTGGGTGATGTGATGCAGGAGGACGGTATGTCTGCTGGTGCGATATCGGTGCTCTCTGCTGGAAAGCCTGACGCTTGGACGGTCCTTCGAGGTGTACAGAAGCCGACCTCTTGTAAGACAGAAGACGCTCCTCTATGCTCCGGGCTAACTCTAGGCTCTGGTAGTAGTCAGTCGTACCGTTCGCCACTATAAGAGTGCCAATGTCTGGAACTAGACCATGGCAAAACCTACGCGCCATCTCCTCAGGGTCTGCAACTAGACTAGGAGCGAAACGGCTCAGGCGACTAATCTCTGCCGTATACTCGTCAACAGAACGGTTCCTCTGCTGGATGTTCTGGAATCGTAGCCCCATGGCTACCCTAGAGGTGGTCGAGAAGAATTTTTTCTTGAACTGGGTTTTGAACTGATCCCAAGTGGCCTTCCCTCTCGCAAATAGCGGCTCATTCCGGAACCAAACTCCTGCCAAGTCTATCAGCAGAGATCCCGCTGCCTCGACCTGGAGGTCATTCGGCAACCTAGCTCTAAGGAGCTTCCTCTCTACTGAGTCTAGCCAGTCATCTGCTACTACTATGCCCTCAGTCCCTAAGAACTCCTTGGGGTTCAGACCCATAAAGTCCTTGATTGTCCCCGCTCTCTGCCGTGGCTCTACAGGTGGTGGGACCACGGTACGTTCCTCAGAATGCTCCATGCTCTGACGGAGTAGGGTGGTCTGCTCCTGATGGGTTGTTAGGAACCCCTGAATCAGAGTGAGCAGTTTGTTCCCATCGAGTGTGACGGAAGCCTGGGTAGGTATAGTGATAGGTGGTGGTGAGAGTATCGGGTTCTGCTGGGACTGTGATGTGGAAGGTGGTGGAGGTATTTGGGTTTGTGGATTTGTGGAGTGGGGAAGTATGGTAGGTGGAGGTGGAGGTGCATCGGTCAACTGGTCAACCGACTGGATAGGGAGTGTGCCATTCTCAGATGTGGTATACTGGGATGAGTGGGTGAGCACCATCTAATTAAAATAAAAAGGACTTATAAGGACTCTTTAAAGTAAACAATTATAAACAAGAAAATCTAATTATAATAGCAAGCATGTGATGTGATGCGTTTCCTATGTTGCAATCCTAGTATTCCTCTAGGTGTTCTAAGCGTCATTCCTAATGTTGTCTAATTACCTTAAGTTCCTAATTGCAGGTATGCTTGGTACAGTAATATAACCAAACAATTTAGTTAGAGACCTGCATGGGCCACCACTAAAACATGTCACGATCCGCTACCCAAATTGTTGGGCCGGGCCGAGCCATGTCCAGCCTACGCTTGAGATAAAGCGTAATAAGCTGTTCTAAAGATAACAAGGTAAGACTAAAATGTGCTAACAGTTCTATAAGTAATAAGAGTCATAAATGCTCCAAACACAAAAGTCATCTCATATAATAGTAAGTCCAAGTACAAGTCCGAAATATAAAGCTGGATACAGGTCTAGTCACAAAATACATAGTCTAATACATGACTACTCTCAAAAGTCCAAAGTAAATAGACAACTAGACGAGGTTTCCCGCAGGTACATCCTCGT
Organism: Iris pallida; assembly: GCA_029216955.1. Lineage (NCBI taxonomy): Eukaryota > Viridiplantae > Streptophyta > Magnoliopsida > Asparagales > Iridaceae > Iris > Iris pallida. Next base: position 914,065 of record JANAVB010021599.1, read on the forward strand.
AAGACAAGGCCTGGTCCTCGGTAGTAACTCCATAATATGAATCACAGAGCAACTCCTCCTCAGTAAGAATACCTACAACGTTATCCGTCAGGACGGGAGCAAGTACTGAATCTAACAAACATATAATACTGATCATTGATGAAAAGAAATGACATATCATGTTTATCCAGTTTTTAGATACATCTTATCATGGCAATAATTATTTGTTTTAAAGTTTAAAACTGTAGTAGGTGAGTGATCAGTCAATAGGTAATCAGGATGTACAGTGGTATATATCAATTTTCTGAAGTGTACATACGTACCCTTAACGGCATCGGTGTATATCTATACACAAATACGGGACCAGACATACGACACAGATACATATAGAATGTAACGGTGCTCGGTAAATACATACGGAGAAGGGGGCATGATCACGTACACTACTAACAGTTTCCTTAACCCGTTTTTATTAACATGTGAGAGATATAAAACTGTCCTAAACATAGTAGAGACTAAAAGTAATACAACATGTGAAGTTTTTTAACTTGCTACCGCAAGGATCATCATTTAATATGGTAGGAAATCACAGTTATAGTTATAGCAGTATGTAAAGTTTGTAGAAGTACTTGCCTTTAGCAAAGCAAAGCAGCGATAAAAATGCTATAGATGCCTGGTGACTCGTCACTGTAAAAATAACACATAAACTTAGTTTTTATACTAAGTTAAACACTAAGACACTAGTGGTGCAACACGACTTTCTGACTGGACACCTAGCCAAATGATGACTTTATCATAGGAGACCAGTGTAGGGTGACACAATACCCAAACTAACTTTCTAGGGCTTTATACTAGTGTGGGGTGAGGTCCAATATGACTAAAACTCAAAACAACACAAAATATTGAAAGTCGTAATTATTCAATAAATAAATCAAACTGTACACTATGTTCTAACAATTTTGAGATAGACAAATGGCTCAATTTTACATAAAATAAAGTACCATAATTATCCTTGTTAATTATATAAATTTACACTAATTTTTTTGGAATTTATAAACCTTCATAAATAATTATTAAAATCAGCAAACATATATAAACTGAAAATGAGTTTCGTTTTCCTATTTTATAAAATACCAAAAGTACTTATTAAATGCTGGAAAAATTGTAGTAAATTATCTAAATTAACATAGTATTTAAATACAATTTTTCTCAGATTTTTACAGCACTTAAAATATATATAAAAATTCAAAAACAGCAAGCACAGTTTCTGGAAAATAATTAATTAATTTTACTATTTTGTCCTGTATTCTAAAATTGAACGAATCCAGATACAGGACCCAGAGCCATGAATCAAGTCCAATATGACTTGTACAGACTCTGAATGTATTAGACACAATTGGGCCCAAAAACCCATGCTAGGTTTGGACATCAATTGGTCATAAACAATAAAAAGCCGTAGATTTATATACATAAATATATATTTAAAGTGCTAAAATATACAAGTCATAATTTAAATAATAAAAATGACTTGTGATTTATGGCACAATAATATTTGTACAAAGTAGAATTTAAAATAAATATATAAATATATAAACAATACACA